>CAUYUJ010015991.1:200823-301601 GCA_963575745.1 Prorocentrum cordatum
TTCAAGGTGTTGATGCGGGACTCCGGAGAACCCGCTATCTTCGTCGGCGCCTCTCAGGGGCATTCATGGGAATTGAAAGCTCCATGGTCGCTGTACAGCTACATTGTGCTGTGCGACCAACCTGCCGGGAGACCGGCCCCATACCCCGATGTTGCTATGCATGGCACTCGATGGCACGCTTTCGAAGGGATTATGTGGCACGGCCTGTCCTGTAGACCTGAGCATAACACGAAGAAAAAGGGGACAGGCCGGTCGCACATTCACTTCGTGCCGACAGTTCGCCGCCGTGCCGTGAACAGTGGGTGGGGCCCAGACTCAGACATCATCATCTTCGTAGATTGGCGTAAGGCCATACAAGATGGTATGAAGTTCTGTTGGTCCGATAACGGAGTCCTCTTGTCCGAGGGAGATAACGGTATCATTGAACCGTATTACATCTCTCATGTAGGGGACCTGACCACAGGAAGGCAATGGCGTAATCCAGAGTATCTGGGGAGCCGCCATGCGCGAGTCTCTGTCGCAACGATGTCTGCTCCTGACAGGTGGGCTGACGTTGGCGCTGCTAGCGTTAAGTACCAGTGGTCCCGAGACCAAGGGGGCGTTGACCCCCCTATGGGTTACCTCCACAGGGAAGTTGGGGACCACTACAGCCCTACCATGCTGGGAAACCAGCATGAGATCTATCGGATCTTCATGATTACCGAGAGTGAGGCCGGGAGCGCGGCTCCAAGCCGTGCCCCAAGCCAAGGGCCTAGTGCCGTGTCTTGGCAGGCCATCAGTACTTCGGACCTGGATCAGATCGCAGCCGCGCTGAACCCTGACCAGGTAGAACAGCTGGCGGACAGGTTATACCAGCAGGATCCCTGGGCCGCAGGCCAGGGAGCAATGTCCGCTATGGCTACGAGAAATCGTCAGGCCATGCAGGGAAACCTGCCCACAAGCGGACCTGCTCGGTTTGAACCAACGCATGGAAGCCCCACTCAGAGCATGCACACTCCAAGGGGCATGACTCCATTGGGCACACCACCGGCACAATCCCCATTCGGGACACCTGTCCGCCCTGCCACAAACGGCACTCTCATGGAGAGGATAGCTGCGGCTAGGGCTGAACACAGCACAGCCCTCCTCAACATGATGCCGCCCGGCACGCCAACGTGTCAGCAGGGAAACCTGCCTGGCACACCAAGCCACCACAGGGCGGGTGTACCTGACGACTATCGCTCAAGAGTGGCGGCCGCGGTGCAGCAGGTGCAGAGCCATAATCTGCCTCACCCAAGTGGGCAGAGGTGGAGGCCAGCCTGGTCCTGGGAGCCTGAGGGTCCCAACCCACGGGATCCTGCTCGGCGACGAGCCTTTATCCCGGCGTTCAATGCCCATCCGAGCATGTCTCAGGGCCAGAGGCCACCACCAGCGCAGATGAACCCGCCATTATACCCTGATGGGTCAAGGGTTCCGAACAAATTTGTTCGTGAATTGGCGGATCAGATGCATAACCTCACTAATGCGCGCTGCAGTGACCATTCCATGTACCCGCACATGGCCTTCATGCCTTCACCGACATCACCAGAGGTGGTTGTCCAGCCCACTGCCCATTCAATAGCGTCTGGCAGTAGGGGCGTGCCTGACTACATCAGGCAGACGCACCACACTCAGCAGGCATGCTTCAGGAGAAGGCAGGCGGTGCAAAGCGCACGGGATCAGTCACGTGCAGCTGCACTTGATGTGGTGAGGAACCAGGGCTCACCTTTGCGAGGAGACTCGCCCGCCGTGACTCCTACCACTTCCATGCCAAATGTCGATGTGCAGGAGGTGCTGAATCCAACGGGGGCACCCCCATCAGCCTTCATGCCCTCCGAGACGGTACTGGAGAGGCAACGGCGGGTATATCCCAGGGCAGCAGACGTAGAGGTCTTTACTGGGATGGAAGATACCTGTGCGGTATGCCTCGAAGAATTTCAGCCCAGGGATAGTGTTTACCGCCTGAGGTGCAATCACCTATTCCACGAGGGATGCTGGAATTCTAATGTGGTGGGCCACGTTGCAAATCAGCGTGAGGGAGATCCCCAGCAGCCACCATGTGCTATCTGTCGAGCACCTGGCATTATAGCATCGTCCTTCCCATGGACCGGCTCCTTTAGTCAGACTCCTGAGCAGTCAGCGAGAGAGCTGCGGGAGCTGAGGAGCATGGTGGAGGAGATGACGTCTAGGATGCTAGCTATGCAGACAGCTCCGTCACAACAGCAGGGATACCTGCCTGAAGAGGTAAGGCCGCCTATGGAAACGGGATATTTTGATCAGCTTATCCCGATGACGGCGCCTCAGCAGGGAAACCTGCATGATACTCCTCAGATGTCTCCCCAGAGTGGAGGCGAGGCTGAGATGTCACTGGACCCTGATCAGCTGCGTGAATTGCGTGTACGACATTTCCAGAATCAGATGGATAATACGCACACAACATTTATGCTGGATGCCAACAATCCTGAAACTGATAGTCCGTCGCTAGACTTATCAGAATCCTCAGTGGCGTCAGCAGCAACAGCAGCCAGGGCCATCAATATCTCAGCGACGAACGAGGAGTTCGAGGAGTGGCTGCGGTACCGGGATCACATCACGAACGAGGGGCTGCAAGACATCGCCCTTCACTCGTACCTAACGTTGATAAGGCGCACGACCCGCGAGCAGTATATGAGCATACGTGATGAGTATGCCAACTGGCGGGAGGAGCGTGGCGATCACGCCCAGCACGTGTCGTACTTCCAGTACATTGACCTGGCACGCATGGCCGAGAGCGAGTCGCATGCCAGTGTCATGCGGGGTAACCCGCCAGGGAGTACGACTGTGCCGCGGGGAAACCCGCCTACCGACACAGCCGACACTTCAGAAACTGTGCACATCAAGCAGCCGAGTAAGACGTTCTTGGATGATGGTGGAAATTCCATACTCATCGACGTCGGTTCGAAGATCAACATCATGGGCGAGAACACGAGCCGTAAGTTCGTCCAGGCTGCCGAGGCACATGGCCGTACTTGTACGTTCGAGCCCCGCTCTCGTTTGAATATCAACGGAGTGGGAGAAGGGTCGGCCCCAGCGGATACCGTAGGCACATTCAGTATTGCCTGCGAGTACCAGGGGTCGGCCCAACTCGATTCATACAAGACGAACATTGTGTCAGGCTGTGGCAAGGACCTGCCAGCCATCCTAGGTCTCGATAGTATGCAGGACAAACGCACGATCATCGTGCTTGAACGAGGCCAGGAGAAGCTGATATTCCCTGGTAAGGGGCAGGTCAAAATGGAGCTCCCAGAAGGCTCCAAAATCATGCCGACGACAAAGTTGCCGTCAGGGCATCTGTCGATCAGGTGTGATTGTTTTGGAGCTGCGGGGCAACCCGCCTCGAGCTCAAGCAGCACGTCCTTCCAGACAGTGCTGACAGGCGAGCCGACCCCAGCGCAGGAGCGCAATCAATTGCAGGGAAACCTGCCCCAGGGGTTGATGGAGACGCTCGCCAAGGCCACCATGCGAGGCGACAACATCGACGATCTCGAGACGTTCGATTGTTTTGTTGCCAGGACACTGGCCCTGCATGGTGGTAGTGTACCCATGGACGCTGTACAGTCCCGCCGTAAGATAGTGATGGGATACACTAATCGTGAATTGCATACGGTCAGCGACGCTAGGTCCAAAGGCGCGCTGAAACAGCTGATGGATAATCCATCGATGCTGACAGCATTTGCGGAGCAATCCGCCTCTGAGGCCACGGCGCGCTGCAGTGCTGAGCTCCAGCATCTGAGGGAAGCCCAGATGCTGGCAGATATTGTAGGCACATCTTCTTCATCTTGAAGATGGCAGGGCGACGTCGCCCCCTCGTCGTCTTGCCTGTTGGCTGAAAAGCCGGGGGGTAACAAGGACAGCGGGGTAACCTGCCTTAGTAAGAGGGCTTTTGTCATTGAAGATACGAGGGAGGCATGTGCCGACCTCCGCACACGAGGTTATATTTGTGATCGTATTTCCCACAACGAACTTATGACAAGCGTGGGCACAAACTACCTAGGTGCGGTGATCAGTGGAGATTACACTCTCATATGGATCAGTACTCCGGGTGACTGGTACGTAAGAACTCCAGGAAAGAGAGTGGCCCCACATTGGTCACGTATCCAGAACCTATTGATAAAAGCCAAGAAACTCCGCATGAAGATCATAATATTTGGTCCCCCAGGATATGTTTGGAAGTTATCTCCAGTACGTGATACTCTGGAAGATCTAAAGTTGTCAGTAATACGGATGCGTTTGTGTCATTTCGGTATTCGGTTCAATATGCAAGACAGTACACCAAGCGGTACTTATATGCAGGTAGCATCATCAATACCGATTAGCTCGAAGCTGTGGGCATGTACCTGTAAGCAGGCAATACCACAACATGTGTTGGATTGGTACGGCCATACAGTACGGCATGCTGAATGGCGAGCTCAGACACGTACTATACTCATCCGTCACTTGAACGACAACATCCTGGGGAGCACCACCACGCACGGAAACGTGCCCGTATACCTAAATACGTACACACGTACAGACCATAACACCCGTCACTACGTGACGACTAATAAGGGAGGACCAAAATGGTCTGAAGTCATCCGACGTGTAACAATCAACCTGGATACCAATGCGGTTATTCAGGATATCTCAGTTACCGATCAACCAACAGGATATGATTGGCATGCACCATTACCTGCAGGGGTTGCCAACATCAGTACTCGGTTGTATTGGCAACCCGAGGAACCGGTCTTGCTCGGAAACGAGCCGACTCAATCACCACAGAAACATCGACGCGTCATCATAGATGACTGTTCTCTCCCCCTCCCGACTCTGGCGATTGACGCATGTACCCATTCAACCACGACAATGAGTACACAGACCGACGAACAAGACGAGCAAGCTTTACCCACTGAATCGCGTATAAAACAGAAGGAGAGGCTCAAAGCCGAAAAGGAAGCAGGCATCAAGCCTCGCCGCATTAAAAAGCACGTTGAAGACGGAAACGACGATTGCGGCGACGACTTGTCAGGACTCGGACAGGATCTTATGGCAACCTGGAGTACTGACGTCCCTGTTGAGCTGATAAGCTCCGACGAGGACGATGACCTGTTCCTTACCCTCCCCACATCTATGCCCGACACACACGCTAACATATACAGCATAGTTGCTACACTATGCTATGGTCATAACAACTGCGTGGATATGTTGGAGCTTTGTGGCGGTGAGGGTGGCATCTCAGAGCTTGCCTTCTCAAGGGGACTTTCCTCAGGCGGCAACTTGGACAAGACTACATATGTCGACCTGGGAGACCCCTCGGTGCAGCAGGTTATAGACCATTACTTTGCTATATGCTACGTACGAGTTGCCATACTGCAACCCAGCTGTTGCACCACAGGACCACCATCCTACTACAACTACAAAGTCAACTACAACACTTGGGAACAGCACCATAAAGAAAACTTACCACACATAACTTATTGTGGTAAAATTGCTATAACCCAAGATGACTCTCAGAGGTGGTTTATACGCGAACAACCTACAGGAACATGGGTAGATGATATTTCTCCATGGAAGAAGCTTGCCAACCGACCACACATTACAACCGTACGCATTGACCAATGCGCTACGGGACTTAAAGACACGACTGGTGACTATATTAAGTAGCCGACAAATATCACCAGCAACGACGAGACAATTCTTAAACCCTTTTGGGCGACTCAAGTGCAACGGTCAGCATGTGCACGCACAACCGTGCAATACCGAGCTTTCACTGGCACAAAAATACACCCGACGATTGCAATCTGCCTTCGTGGAAGCTGTATATCTGGCGAAAGCCATTGACACCACGCGCGGAAACGCGCCTATAAGTACCGCACATGCTTATCCTACAGACCTTCCCGATCAAGCTGAACCAGGCGAAGGTATGAGACGCATCGGTGATCGTATCATCCCAAAGGTGGCTACTTGCCCGGCATGCATCGACAACGTCCGAAAGGACAGTCCTAGCCATAACAGAGACCCTACGCAGTGTAAATATCATGATTCCATCTCTGTATATTGGCCATGTCCAGCATGTCAGAGGGATCTTACGAGAAGCAAGGGTGTTAAGAACCACCTCGATACCGAACCTGGTAAATGTCGTTTTGCTGAACCATTTAAATTACCAGACGACCACGACCCCGAAGGCAAAACCGTGCCAGCTTGGTGGAAACCCTTACCTAAACCTGGTGAGGGCCAAGCTTCAGCTTCAGGTGGCCGTCAAGGCGCACACGCCAGGCCACCGCGACCACGATCCTTCGGCAACGTCGATCCGACATCTGGTGCCAGCAGCTACGACATGCTACGAGACGCCCCCGAGCGTGGAAACACGCCTTCTGCGTCTTCTAGCGAAGTGCCACAGGTAGCGGCCCGCCGCGGCCGTCTACAAGGCGTACCACCACCTCCAGACGCAGTTAACACAGGGGACCAACTACGGAGAGCTACAAGGAACCCTCTTGCCTCCACCGGCTCTGGGGCTCCACGACTACCCGACTGGACGAGATTCGACATCCAACACAGTCTACAGAGTCTCCGTAGTCACGAACCTCATGTCGTGAAAAAGGAACTCCGAAAACTGCATCTGCGATGGTATCATGCGAAGGAGCCAAAGATGAGGCTAATCCTCGAAAAGGTGGGGCTTGATAACGTTCGACTGAACATGATCAAGGAAGTTTGTGATACCTGTCGGGAATGTAGAGCATGGGAACGTCCAGGAAATTCAACACTACCATCGGTGAGCCTTCCTGGTAACTGGCTCGATGAAGGGGAAATGGACCTCATGTTTTACAAGAAACGGACCATATTTCATATTATGGATCGTTGTATTCGCCTGGCAGCAGGCCTAGAAATTTCCGACAGAGAACGTGACACTATCATCGACGCCTACCACTATTGCTGGATTGCCTATCACGGACCCTTCAAAGTTTTATACTCAGACGGAGAAGGCGCCCTGAATAACGATGCCGCTAAAACCATGATGGCCAATAAGGGCACGGAACTTCGTATCCGAGCACCTGGCCAACACGCGACTTCAATTGAGTCACGAAACGGCATTCTCAGAGGCGTCCTCCACATGATTGAGGAAGAATTGAATAGACACAACATCCCTGTTGTATTCACTAGAGTATTGGCGGAAGGCATCTTCGTTACTAATGCGTTTACGTTTTATAACGGAGTATCGCCATATCAGGCACACACAGGACGTCAGCCCTCCTTCCTTCCTGATCTCGATACCCTTGACTTTCCCAAGGGACCCGAGACTTCAGGACACGAACGAGAACGTCGTGTAAGGGAAGTCAGCCTAGAAGCTATAACTCAGGCTACTGCTGTGGCCAAGACAAATCGGGCTCTTAGGGCTAAGACGACTCCTGATGGTGCTCGCCTCTACTCATCAGGGGATTTGGTCGACTACCACCGACCTACTGCCACCAAGGACGACCATGGAGGCTGGAATGGCCCATTCCCGGTGATCCGAAATGTGCCTGAAAGAGGACATATTGTTGTCAAGGCAGGATCTCGTGAGGTAATTGTGATGTATCCTGATGCTCGTCACACACTATACATCGAATGTCTCCTCACACGGGAACTTGGCATGGATAATATGGCCATGCAAACCGTCCTTGCTTATGTGGCACACCTCAGCGCAGGGAAACCTGCCAAAGTTTTCGGGTATATCCCCGATTACAAGGGAAACCTTAATCTGTCAGACGACAGCAAGTTTCACCCGCGCGTACACTTAGCACTACAGTATCTCGTACGAAATTACTTCCGAGTAGAACATGTAGTAGCAGTTCGATTGGCTAAGAGTGTGTCAAGCCTACCTGCAGTAAAGTACGCCACCGGGTCTACGCTGATCCACTATGACAACGACATCAGCCCGGCGTTCCACTATTACGAATGTGTGGGCACTGGCTTAAACATTTCTCAGATCACTGGTAGCACTCACTCCAGACTTATTCAATGCTTGACTTCACGTGTCCCTTCCTTAGGATTTCACGACGATTTGGCTAAATATCAGCATCCAAGCAACACGTCTGGAGAACACGAGTCGCCTGGAAACAGGCCTTCTCCAGACACACCAGATGCTTCATCGCCGAGCGAAGGCCGTCTGTCGACAATCTATGAGGAAAATGAGGAACACAATATCGAAGCTATGATGCTGGAAGAGTGGTACGACGAGCTACGTATGGACCTTCATCCTACGACGATTACCGATGATTATCTTTATTGCGTCCCAACAACTATGCTGCCCGACCAATGTGTTTTGGTTTCGGCATTTGTGGACGAAGATGATATTACATCATCAGATATGCTCGGAGACGAGCCGAAATCATGTGAGTCCTGTCTAGTATCTCTTTGTTCAAACACAACCGACGAGAGCTACTCTCTAGACAGTGATGAATACGGTCCTTACGTTGAACTATGCTTTACATCAGAAATGTCAAAAATAGTGTTGGATCAGACTCAACTTGCACAGCTCGATATCGATATGGTCGCAACGATCAGAGTGTATGTATCCTCTGCTGCTAAACGTGCTGTGGTTGTCAAAGAAGATGATCTACTGACCAAAGCTGACATAGCAGCACATCCAAAGGAGGTTAGTGAAGCCTTATATACTGAGCTCAAAATCTGGATTGATAACCGATGCTTTGAGATGTACGATTTATCCAAAGCTTCCAACATCTTGACATCCAGATACGTATACAAGTGGAAGTTCGTAAAGATGGGTACCGAGAAAGTTAAAACCATTCGTCTCAGATTGGTCCTTCGTGGATTTATGGATACTGAGGCTTTTGAGGTGGAAACATTCTCGGGAACCGCCCGAAGGCAGTCCCAACGACTCCTGGCAAGTGAAGCGGCATGTCATCCAGAGTGGATCTTAGCATCCATGGATATCGATAAGGCGTTCCTAAAAGGTTTGACCTATGAGGAACTTGCCCATGCCACCGGCGAGGAAACTCGCATGGTTTGCTTTACTCTTCCACCAGGAAGCGCTCAGGTACTTCGTACCTTACCCGGCTTCTCATCCTACGACGAAAGTCGACACTGTCTTAGATGCCTCAAACCAGGAACGGGTACTAAGGACGCTCCAAGAGCGTTCTCTCTCAAACTTCGTACGACCACACGAGCTATAGGACTTACACCGACCAGCTACGATCCTGAATTTGAATTCAGCCAAGACCTTCTGACGGCAAAACATGTCGATGATATTAACATGACAGGTCTAGAGAAAAATATAGACGACTATGTACAACGTGTCGAAAAGGTATTTGGCAAATGCAAGCTCAACAAGCACACATATACGAACTGCGCCGTTCGCTACACTAAGAATGATCAGGGAGATGTGATCATGGACCAGGACGAGTATATCAAACAACTACGTCCTACCACACACCCAGAACTTACAGGAGCGGCGGCCGACGCCAAAGCCACGAAACTCATTACCGACATGTTCGTCAGCCTGCGAGGAGCCCTCGCCTATGCCCTTCTTACCCAAATCTGGCCTATGGTATATGTGGTCTCTCTTCAGAAAATTCAAGAGCCCACCAATTTGCAAGTCAGACGTTTGAATGCTGTGACGCGAAAGCTGATCAGCAGTCCGAAACGCATCACCTCCGCTCGAATGAAGCCGACGAATGAAGTTGACATCCATAGCGATTCGGGGTATCGGAAGCTTACCGGGGAGGAGGATGACGAGACCAAGGGCTACGGCATACGCGGGGCCAACGTACTACGGCGAGGAAACTCGCCCCAAGGCAAGTCCGTCGTTCACCTCTGTGACGGACTATGCAAATCACACCGATTACAGGTGAGGTCCAGTTATGCTGCGGAGGCACTTGCAGCCGCACATAACCTTGATGAGTGTTACCCTACGCTCATTACTCTCCACGAGCTTAAGGCAGGGGCTTTGACTCCACGACAACTACGAGACATGCGTGAAGTTGGAGGCCTTGCTATCAAAGTCTCTCTTACCATAGACGCCGAGTCCGTCTACAAATCTTTATCAAGCAGGGATCTCAAAATACCTACAGAACGGACTCTGCTTGGACATATCAGCTGGATACGTGAGCTCATGGATATAGGTATAGTACATAATGTGCAATGGTGTGATACTAGGGATATGACCGCAGATGGGCATACAAAGGGAAGCATCGATCGGGAGCTGCTTCTGGAAGTGATGTCAGGCACTCAGTCATTTAAGTATGACGTGAAGCAATTTGTTCCCTTTCGGGGTCCCGAGGACAGAGACAAACCTAAGTCTAATCAATTTTAGTCTGTCCTTGTTGCCCTCGCGGTCCAGTTTGCCAGCACGGGCGCCTACTATAAAGGCGCCCCTCTAGTTGCTCGGAAACGAGCCTTATATTTCACGCCTGGCAACGAGCCGGCTTCGTACAGCTCAGGCTCTTTGCCTTAATACACATTTGCTTGGTGAGGTATGGCCTAATTTTGGCTTACCTCTAACTGAGCCGATAGCCCTTCATTGTTTGAAGGGGCTGTCCTGTATTTGCGTGAAATACTTTGCGAGGAAACTCGCCTTACAGTCTGGTGTTTGACCAGACTGTACGCACTGTTTTCTTTTCTTTGCAAACAGTCGTGCGCGCGATCTTTGCGTGCGACTATGCTCTCCGTCTCCTCCCCTCCCGACTTTAAGGGTAGCTCTTTGGGAGATGTTACAGTATCGGGAGCATAGCTCGCGCGCCGTTGCCTTTGGCTCAAGGCACGCGCGCCCTATTTGCCCGGACACCGCGAGTGTTCGCTATGTGCTGGAAAGATCATTACATCGATCTTATCCTATCTTATCCGTCCACCCCTCATACTGTACCTTCACAGCAGAGCGATGGACGCAATTTGCCAGGCTATATGCCATATTTGAGCTACCAGGCTCACTTTCGACTTAACGCCCTTCCGCCCATCCCGCCACCCTGCCTGGGTTGTGGGTATGAAGCGGGTTGTGGGTATGAAGCCTAACGGATGTTTGTTGGGATCTCGTGGGCGGCCGCTCGGGGGCCTCTTGGAGGCAGTTTGGAGGCCTCTTGGGGGCCGTCTCGGGACCTCTTAGGGACCGGTTCGGGGCCTCTTGGGGCATTTTGTGGACCTCTTGGGAGCCTCTTGGGGCCTCTTGGGGGCCTCCTGGTGGCCTCTTGGGGCGGAAGGCTCGGATTTTCGGTTCGTGGTCCCTTTCTTGGGCCCCTCTTAGGGCCGTCTTGGGGCCCTCTTGGAGGCCTCTTGGGCCGTATTGGAACGGTCTTGGGAGTCTCCTCAGCCGTCTTGGAGCGGCGGGGAGCCGAAAAGGCAAGAAGATCAAAATCATTGAAAAACCTTAGTAAAATTAGCGAGTTTGGCCTTCTCTTCGGAGACCTCTTGGAGCTCTCTTGGGAGGCCTCTTGGACCTCCCTAGGAGCGTCTTGGAGGCCTTCCGGGCCGTCTGGAGGCCATCTGGCACGTCTTGGGGCGATCTTTCGGCGACTCGGGGCCCTCGTGGGCCGTCTTTGAGGCCGCTCAAGCCCTATTGGTGCGTCTTGGGGCCCTCTTGGACCCCGAACAGTCATGCGACAAGATGCATCGGAGCACAGGGGCACGCTGGGAGCCTGGCCAAATTTGGCAATTTGGGTTTGGGCCCTCAGACGATTCCTCAGGACTGAGGACTCAGGCCCCAGAGATTAAGCAAAGGACCTGAGGACACGCCCACTCCGTGCCGGTGGCGGATGTGAATGCACATGTGTTTACATACACACACACACACACACACACACACACACACACACACACACACACATATATATATACAGATACAGATGTATATCCGTAAGGGCTTCGCCCCATGCCGCAGGCCCCCTGTCTCGGATAATGGTAGATGCAAAAGCTAAATCATGAGGTCTGGGCGCCGCCGTGAAGCCGTGTCGGGACCTGTTTGTGTTTCGACCCTGACCCTACGGATCTGCGTCACGGGTGCTACCGAATTTCAGAAATGTAGCAAATCCTTTTTGTTTTTGGACCTTGACCCTACGGATCTGCTAAGGGGTGCTGCCGAATTTCAGAAATGTGGCAAATCCCCTGTTTTTGGACCTTGACCCTGCCGATCTGCGTGAGGTGTGCCGCCGAATTTTAGAAATGTTGCAAATCCCGTATGTTTTTGGACCCTGACCCTGCCGATCTGCGTGAGGGGTGCCACCGAATTTCAGAAATGTGGCAAATCCCGTGTGTTTTTGGACCCTGACCCCGCCGATCTGCATGAAGGGTACCACCGAATTTCAGAAATGTGGCAAGTCCCATATGTTTTGGACCCTGAACCCGCCGATCTGCGTGAAGGGTGCCAGATAATTTCAGAAATGCAGCAAAACTATATGTTTTTAGACCCGGAACCCGCCGATCTGCGTGAGGGGTGCCACCGAATTTCAGAAATGTGGCAAATCCCGTGTGTTTTTGGACCCTGACCCCGCCGATCTGCGTGAGTGGTGCCACCGAATTGCAGAAATGTGGCAAATCCCATGTGTTTTTGGACCCTGACCCCGCCGATCTGCGTGAGGGGCATTAAATTTTACCCACCTCAGCAATTCAGTGCACACGCTCAGGGCGTTGTAAAAATGCCCGTTTTGGGCCTCCCCCCCTCGCGCGATCCATCAACAAGGAACAGTAAGCAGCAAGAAGCAGAACTGTAACAGTAAACAGCAAGAAGCAGAGCTGTAACAGTGGAAACTGGAAGCTGCAACTGGAACAGGAAACTGCGAATCTTCGCCCTACAGCCTGGTGGCCCTACAAGGGGGCCGGCGGATATACATACATATGTGTGTGCCCGTAGCCATTTTGGCTCAAGGCTTGCCACTAGGGAGTGGCCCTTGAGTTGATTGTAAGACTACACCCCAGCCCAGCCGCACCACCGTGTGGCTTCGTGATTCGTCCCTCCCAGCGCCCATGACGGCATGGAGTGGCCCAGGGCGCGCTGGCAGTGGCCAGGGCGCGGTGTGGCCCGCCAACCATCCCGCCAATGGGGCGCCTGCCTGGTCATCGCGGTCCTCGGGGCACTCAGCGGAGTGGAAGAAGGACCCAGACGGCCGCTGGGATTGGATCGGCCAGGCTCCAGGCACATCGACGCCCCGAGCCAGGCAGTGGACGTGCAAGGGGTGTGGGACCTCGTGCACTACGAAGAGCGCCTGCGGCACGTGCGGCATGAAACCCAGCCTGCTGCCCCGCCTCCGGCCTCGACGAACGCGGTGCGGGCGCAGATCCAGCAGGTGGATGCGCTGCTCGCCGAGGCGGCGCCGGCGCCGGCTCCCCCTCCCGCGCCCCCCCCGGCGGCGACGACGGAGGCGAGCGTCAAGCACATGAAGGACTTGAATAGGCAGCTGGAGGACTCCATCGCAGCGCTCCCGTCGCTGGCGGAGTTCGAGCCTGCCCGTGCTGCCCTCCAGGCGCAGCACGACGGCGTGGTCGCCCGCGTCCGCAGCGCGGCCCCCCCTGGCGCGCGCCTCGACAGCGCCCGGGCCGCGCTCGGCCGCGCTCGTGCGCGCAAAGCGGCGGCGGCAGAGTCGCTGTCCAAGGCGCATGCGGCGTTGGAGGCGGCCGACGCCGAGTGCGCGCAGCTCACCAAGGACGTCGAGGCCCTGAAGGCCGAGATGGCTCCTCCAGCGGCTGCCCCGCCGTGCACTTCCTCGCAGCTGCAGCGGCTGGAGGAGGCGGCCACGGACATGCTGTCGGAGCTGGCGACGGCGGAGGGCGCGGATCCCGCGCACGTGAAGGTCGCGACCGAGCTCTCCCAGCAGCTGGTGAGGGGCTTCCAGGAGTCGCTCGCCCAGGCGCGGGCGGCCGCCAGGGCGGCGGAAGCGAACCCGCCTCGGAGGATGGTTGGCAAGCAGCCGCTGCCCGAGCCCTCGTCGACCCCGATGGCCATCGAGCAACCCGTGCCGACCCGCCTGAATGGCAAGCAGGCGAAGAAGGTCACTCTGCAGGACTTCTGGCCGGGGGCATCGCGCAACGTGCTCAAGTCGGCGGTCGGAAAAAAGTGCTCGGCCTAGCCTTAGCCCCCTCTGCCAGGAGAGGGGGCGACGAGGCTGACCACAGGATTTTGCAAGATCCCGTGGTTGGAGTCCTCGATGGGTTGCACGTGGCTCCCTCGGCGGCGAGAGGAGCAATGTCACGGTTTCCGCCGGCACCTGTCGTCCCTGCGGATCGCGACCGGCGGTCCGGAATGGCGCGCGACCACAGTGCGCTATGGGGAGCTTGGCTTCGGCGCGCTCGTGCCGTAGCTACGCCTGCCATGCTTCCTCCGGCATCCTCGCCACCGGCGGGAGGTACCGAGTCGACGCTGCGCGGCGCCACCGCGAACGTGCAGACGCTTCTACCGCGCCAGGCCACCCGGAGCTACGCGCGGATCTCATCTGCACCGCTGCTTTCGAAGGTGACCATCCTTGAGCAGCGCTTCCACGGCGCCGCTTTTGACGTCGTTGGCATACAGGAGGGACGGAACGCTGAGACCGCTGAGCGCCCGGGTACCTTCTACAGGATGTTCATGAGTGCGGCGGACGCTGGCGGACAGCATGGTGTCCAATGCTGGGTACGACGCGGCGCTGAGCACACCGTCGTGCAGTGGCGCGCCGTCAGCCCGATCCTGATGTACGTGGTGCTGCGCTGGTCGAATGGGCACCTCGTGATCGCCCTGGTGGGCCACGCCCCGCCGGAGTGCAGCTCCGAGGCGACCAAGGAGACGTTCTGGCCCTCCCTCTGGCACGTCACTGAAGAACTACTCCAGCGCTATCCATCGGCATTCTGGCTGCACGCACTGGACGCGAACGCCCGCGTCGGCAGCGCCCCCTCGAGGGCCATTGGCCGCCACCACCCGGAGCGCGAGAACGACAACGGCTCCCGGTTACGGATTTACGCAGAGCATTTTGACTTCATCGTCATCTCCACGTTCTTCCCTGAGGTTGGCCCCACCTGGACCTCTCCCAAGGGCCCTAGATACCGCCTGGATCACCTGTTGTGCCGGGCCGACCACCGAACCCACGCGCTACGCTGCTGGGTCGCCGAGGACATCGATCTCACTATGAACGCACTCTTCGACCACAGCCTCGTGGCGGGCGACTTTGAGGTCGGCGGCACGGAGCCCACGACCAAGAAGCCAGGTGGTACCTTCCGCCTGGACAAGCGGGCCTTGGCCGATCCCGAGGCGTGCGAAGCCTTTCGTGCAGCCCTCTGGCGCTATGACCCCCACTCCGGCGTGACCATAGACGAGCACCTCGCGGACGCCAACGACTACCTTCGCCGTTCGGCCTCGCTCTGCCTCCAGCGGGTCCGGGACGCACCTCGCAAGCCATGGATAGCCCCCGACACTTGGACCCACATCCGCCAGATAGCGCCCGTGCGGCGGCAGATTGCGGCCGCTGCAGGCGAGGCGCGCCGGGCGTTCCGGGGAGCAGTCTTCTGCGTGTGGCGCGGTCTGGTGGCACGCTCGTCTCCGGGTGACGGCAGCATGCGCTCTGCCCTGACCTCCCCATGGCGCTGGCTTGGGCAGGCCATCGACCTCGGATGCCGATCCGCGGAATTCACATGGTGGATTGCGCGATGGACAGCTGCCATCTTCGCTGTGCAGCTGGACGCCCGGCCGCTTCTGGCCCGCGATCGCGCCGAATTCTTGGATTCGCTCGCGCTGAAGGCGGCCGCTGCCATGCAGTGCAACGACCTGAAGACTGCCTACGGCGTGGCGCGCAGCCTCGGCGCGGCCAAGACCATCCAGAACACCTCGGTGTACAAGCTCGATGGCTCGCTCACGACGTCCCCCGATGAGGAGACCGCCAGGTGGGACGAGCATTTCGCATCTGCGTTCCAGGGTGAGCTGGTGTCGCGAGACCAATCGCGCTGCGGTGCTGAGCCGGCACCGCCTCCAGTGCCCCTCGACACGGGCGTCGTGCGGACTGCGGCCGCCTTTGCGGCGCTGGGCAAGAATAAGGGCGTTGGACCCGGCGGCATCCCAGCGGAATTGCTCCAGGCTGGCGGAGCCCCTTGCGCCGTCATGTACTCCGCGCTCAATTGCCGCGTGGCCGCCACGCTGCAGTGGCCCGTCGAATGGCGCGGCGGTGACCTCGTCCATGTGTGGAAGAGGAAGGGCGATCCAGCTGTCTGCGACGACAGCCGTGGCTTGCTTCTGGCTGACCACACGTCAAAAGCACTCGCCTCGATTGCCAAAGAGGACATGGACGATGTGTACACTCGGCACGTGCCGTCGCACCAGTGCGGCGCGGTCGCAGGGCGAGGCACGGACTTCGCCACCCACATCGTCCGCTCGCTCCTCGCCATAGCGGAGGTGCTGGGCCACAGCGTCTTCGTGCTCTTCGTGGACCTTGTGAAGGCCTTCGACAAGGTCGTCCGAGAGCTGGTCATGGGATGGGGATCGCGCCCGACGGAGGAGCGCGTGCCGCACCTTGTCGCTCTCGGAGTCGACCCGGCCGCTGCGGCGTGGATCGTGGACTACGTTGCCAATCGTGGATGCGTCTTCGAGCAGTGGGGCGCAGGCCCGACTACCCTTGGCATGCTGCGAACTCTCCACGAGCACTCGTGGTTTCAGGTGCGCGACAGGGCTGCAAGGTCGGCTCGCATGTCTTCAATGCTGGTTACTGCGTCGCCCTCGGCCTCCTGGACACCCAGCTCGCGGAGCACGGGCTCGCGTTCCGCGTCGTGGAGCCAGATGGCCCGTTCTGGCAGTCTCCGTGCGGGGAGGGCGCAGATGGACGGCCGGTCATCGCCGCGACCTTCGTGGACGACCTCGGGCTCGTCCTCCTCGCGCGTCTGCCGGCCCACCTGGACGCCGCGATTGCGCAACTCCTGCACATCCTCACCACCGCATTCGGGCAGTGCCATTTGACCATCAACTGGGCGAAGGGCAAGACAGAGTGCCTCTTGAAGTACCGCGGGAATGGCGCGACGCGCGCTCGCGAGGCTCGGCGCCGCGGCAGCGGGGAGCTTGCCATCTGGGTTCCGGGAGTCCGAAAATGGCTCCAGGTGGTGGCTACCTATTGCCACCTTGGCACCATGCTGTGCGCGACGGGCGAGGCCTATGCTAACACGCTCCGGCGCACGCAAGTGGCCATGAGCGAGTACTTGCCGATCGCGTACAAAGTGTTCGGCAGCGAGCTGATCCCGGAGCGGCACAAACTCAGCTTCCTGAGGTCTTTCGTGCTGTCTCGCTTGCTCTTCGGCCTCCACATTGCGTGCCTCCCAGTGGCGCAGCTGCGCCGTCTGAATGCGGTGTACATGCGCGGGCTCCGCCGCATCGCAGGTGATCCTCGGTTCGGCCCTGATGTGCAGAGGTCTGACCGCGCCGTGCGCGAGCGATTGAGAGCGGCATCGATCGACAGCCTGCTCATGACCATGAGGCTGCGCTACTTGCAGCGGCTGGTGCTCCTGCGCCCTCCGGACTTGCTGGCGCTGCTGCACTTCCGCCCGAAGGGGCAACCTCTGCCTTGGGCGAAGCTCGTCGCTGCGGACCGCGAGTTCCTGCGTCGTCAGGGCTTGGTGCCTCCCGCCATGCCTGGCTTCTTCGACGCTCCGCTGCAATGGGCCGAACTGGTGGCTGATCGCCAGAAATGGGCCGACATCGTGGGCAGCGCGCATGTCTGCGATTCCTGCCTGGACCGCGACGTCACCGCGTCCTCGGCCACGCCTCTCACAGTGAAGCGCCGGATGCGTAGTGCTCGCTTCGCCTCCGCGCGCGCCCGCGCGTGCCATGAGCGCATCGCGCACAGGGTGACTACGAAGGCTAAGTGTTACCTCCACGGCACGGTTTGTCCATGCTGCAAGGTGGATTCCAGGCAGAAGATCCGTCTGCTGGCGCACTGGTCTGACTCCCGCCGCCCTGCGCTGTTGGACTTGGGTAAAGGCACACGTTGCTCCCTTGAATGCTGACCAGCAGGCGAGGGTAGACGAAGAGCTCCGATCCACCCGACGCGCTGGACAGCGCGCCGGAAGGACCCACGCCTTGTGCCACCTGCCGGCGAGGAGGGCGATGGACGCACCATCGGGCGCCTCGACTCACCGTAGCCACACGCGCTACCACACGTTTTGCTTGTAGCCCCCAGGGCTGCTTGACACCTGGTCTGCGCCGTCGCCACAGCTCGACGCCCGTCATTCTTTGTGTCTTTGCACGGCTTCCCCATCGCTCTTGAGACTAACATCCCTCGCAGTATCTTTTTTTATTATATTAATATATATATATATATATATATATATATATATATATATAATAATAATACGAATAATAGTAATAATAATAATAATGTTTCTTCTTTTTTATATATATAAAAAATGTGCGTGGTCCGTATCCATTGTTGCGCAAGTGCTGAAAAGTGCTAAGTGCAACTTGAGGCAATTGTAAGTCTACACCAGCTTCCCGCGACACCGCGCTCTGATTACGCGCCTATTGTCTTGCATTCTCGGCGGGGGCCGAAAATGTCTCAATGGCGCAAATGGTCAGCACCCGGTTCTTCGCAACAATCTTCAACCTCACCGTCGCCCAGCACGAACGAGTGGCGGCGCGACCCGGCGGGCCATTGGCACTTCGTGGGCTACCTCAAGGGGACTGGCACTCAGCCAGATGCCACGACGCCCCGGATCTGGACGTGCACGATGTGCCAGAGTTCCAACTGGCACCCGAAGGTCAAGTGCTCGACGTGCGGGCTCAAGCGGACGTACGCGGCGGTGGCTGGGACGCCCTCGAGCACGCTGGCTCCGCCTACGGGCTCTGCCAACCCCCCGCCCAAGAGTGGACACCCCAGGAACCCTGTCCAGCAGCAGTTGGCGGCGGTTGCCGAGCGCCTGTCTGCAGCCACCGGCACCTCGGCGATCAAGCCGCCTCCGCCTGCACCCGCGGCCGCCACGCAGCAGCAGGCACCCCCGACGCCCTCAGCCCCGCCCACTGCGGAGCAGACCGGGAGCGTCGGACCTACCAAGGCGTCCGTGGTCGCCACGATCAAGGAGCTCGAGATGGCCATCGCTGCGTTGACTACCCCGTCGACGGCCGCGCTCAAAGCCCCCCTCACCGAGCAGCTCGAGCAGAAGCGCCGCGAGCTGCAGAACTTCAAACCTGTGGGACAGAAGCTGGACTCTCTGCGCGCAGCCCTGGAGTGTTCGCGGAAGCGCAAGGCCCAGGCCGCCGAGGCCTTGGCCCTGGCAGAGCAGACAATGCGAGCTGCTACGGAGGAGGAGGAGCGTTTGGACAAGGAGCTCACCTTGCTCGAGTCCTCCCTGGCCAAGGACCCCCCCCAGCAGCCTCCTACCATGAGCGCCCTGCGCGATCAGCTCTCGGCGGCTGTGGAGGAGCTCATGCAGTTCGACGACATCAGCCCCGAGGTCATCAGCGACGCCGAGACCAAGACAGACAACTTGCTGAAGAGCTTCGAGATGACGATCCGGGCGGCTCAGCAGGCCCAGGGGGTGGTCCACCGGCGCTTGCGCGGCAAGCGCCCTCCCCCCGAGCCCGAGACCGATGTTTTCCACGGGGTCACGGGCAAGCAGAAAGTGCAATCTCATTTGACGTATTTTTGTCGGGGCTCTGGTGAAGGAGCCGCCGGATGGCGCGTGCAAGCCTTCAGCGGGTGCGCATGCTCCTTCGGCCAAGGGCGCGTACCAGCCGCACGCGTAGATGACTCTCCGGAGCACCTCCTCGACGAACGCGCCGTGGAGACGCGCGCCGCAGCTAGGTGGCCGGAGCTGCTCGCAGCAGCAACGGTACCTCATATACACGACTATTCGACACCAGCCCCGACGCTGACGACGTTACGGCAGCTCGGCGCTGATGCTGGCACGACGCTAGCTCTGTCGCCGCCGGCTCGCCTTGACGCCGGCAGTGAGCTGACACTGACGCAGCCGCCGTTCGGATTCGGCGCTGGCGACAGTGCGACGCCGACACCGCCGCTGACGTCATTACGACAGCGCGGCGCCGACGCCGCTACGACACTGATGCCGCCGCCGCCGTTACAACAGTTCGGCGCCGGCGACGGAACGATGCTGAACCTGGCGACCTCACGACCGACTGACGTCAACCATGACACGACGCCGTCACCGCCGGCGACGCTACGCCAGTGCAAACGCCGACGCCGACGCCGACGCCGTTACGACACTGACACCGCCTCCGACGCCGACGCCGACGCCGTTACGACACTGACCGCCGCCGATGCTGACGCCGACGCCGCTACTACACTGACCGACGCCGACGCCGACGCCGACGCTGACACCGCCGCCGCCGTTACGACAGCGCCACTGCCGACGCCGGTAGGCATGCAGGCGTCCAGAGGTCGCCCGACGGCGCACGGCCGACGCAAAGCGGCCCGCTCTGCCGCGTGGAGACCACGTGGCCCATCGCTGAATGGGCCATCCCGCACCGAGATGGTGATGCAGCGTGCTGGTGCCGCGCTTCTTCCTCGCGGGGTCCCTGGCAGGGCTGCCTCAACTGGTCGGCCCACCGTGAACCAGACCGATCTGACCGTCACCATCGCCTCTGCTAACGTCCAGACGTTGCTCCCGCACCAGGAGGGGCGCGCGTACTCCCACAAGTCGGTAAATCCACTTTTGAGCATGGTGGAGGCCCTTGAGACCCAGTTCATGCACGCTCATCTTGACATCTTAGGCGCGCAAGAGGGGCGGGCTCGAACAGAGGGGTCGCAGACAGGAGTACACTACAAGCGCCTCATCGGGGCTGCAACGCCAGAGGGCGCTCAAGGAGTTCAGCTGTGGGTCCGCTTGGGCGCCCACGTGCAGCTGCTTCACTGGCAGAACGTCTCACCTCGGATGATGTTTGCGTCGCTGCAGCTCCAGAACGGGGCTCTCCTTGTAGTTGTAGTCGCGCATGCGCCGCATATGGGATGGTCGGAGGAGGCCCGGCATGGCTTTTGGCACCTACTGAGCGAGACCATGTCTACAGTACGTGCCAAATTTCACACAGCCCATATCCGGACCGCTATCGATGCCAACGGGCGCACGGGGCCCACAGCCCCCCAGTAGATTGGCACTGTGGACGCCGAGGTTGAGAATGACAACGGGGCCTTGTTGCGACGTTTCGCTGGCGAGGAGCACCTGTATGCTGTCAACACGTTCTGGCCAGCTGGGACTACTTGGCGTTCTACTCGTGGGCACCGCCGTCGCATCGACTACATCTCGGCCGACTCCAAGGACCCTCGTGACGCAGTGCCGGGTTGCGCCTGACATCGATTTGACTTTCAACGAGTACGAAGATCATCGGCCCATCATTGTCACCGAGCGTATCCCGGCAGCGGCCCACCAGGGCTGCAGCAGGCAGCCGGCGATGTTCAAGGTGAACAAAACGGCGTCGGGGTGTCCCCAGCTCTGCGACTTGTTCCAGCAGCGCGTCTGGGAGTACCAGCGCCCTGCCAATGCCTCAATGGACGAGTGGCTGGAATCCTTGAAATCCCACGTGCGACAGTGCGCTCGGGAGGTGTTTGGCCCTCCAGAGGACGCCCCCAGGCAGGCGTGGATTTCCGCTACGACGTGGGAGATCATACGGCTGATCGCCCCTGCCCGCTGGGCCATGCATGAAGTGCGCCGCGGCGCTTTCCCCGCGGCCGTCCGCGGGGCTTTCCGGGCGTGGCAGGCAGCTTATATGAAGGCTCGTGCGCGCCCCCCGCCGAGCGTGAAGTTCACCATGCGGGTTGTTGTTGGCGACGCGTCTGACAACATCACTATCTGCAAGGAGGCCCGGTCGCGCGCGGCAGCGTGGTGCAGGTGGATCAGGCGACTCCAGAATTGGGCCCGACCGTCGCTTGCTGCCGATCGTGCTGCTTTCCTCCAGGCGTTAGCCGGAAAAGCCCAGCACGCCATGCTCACGTCAGACATGCGCACTGGCCATGCCGTTGCTCGGGCCCTCGGCGCGAAGAAGAGTGCGCCAACTTCTTCGGTGAGGCGCAAAGACGAGGCTCTCACCACGTCAACCCGCGAGGCCACTGAGCGCTGGGAGGAGCATTACTCGGAGGTATATCGAGGGCAGGCCCTCGAAGACAGCGCCAACAGTTACCCTCCAGATGTGTGCGACACCAAAGCTGTGGCCAATTATGGCCCTGAGTCGACGCGCGTAGCGTTCGGCAAGCTTGGACGCAACAAAGGTGTCGGGCCTGATCAGATCCCTGGGGAACTCCTTGCTGCCGGAGGCTGTGCCACTGCGTCCAAGTATGGGGACATCAACGCCGCCGTAGCATCCTCCACACGCTGGCCCTCGCAGTGGCAGGGCGGGGAGATTGTCAGCGGTTGGAAGAAGAAGGGCAGCGTGCACGAGTGTGATGACCACCGCGGACTCCTCCTATCAAATCATGCTGGCAAAGCGCTGACTGGCATGCGCAAGCGGTCGATTGAGGACGCGTACACTGCCAAGATGCCCATCAACCAGCGCGGGGCTGTGGCCGGCAGGGGCACCGACTTCGCATCGCATATCGTTGCCACGATGGCCGACATCGCCTCGATGATGGGCTGGAGCATCTTTATTATGCACTTGGATCTTGTCAAAGCGTTCGACAGAGTGATCCGTCAGCTAGTGATGGGATGGGGGAAGTACCTTGTGACCGGCAGTTGGACTTCCTCCGCGATCTGGGCGTCTCTGAGGAGTCGGCAGCATGGATCGCCGAGTACTTGGCCGAGCGCGGCCCTCTTCTCGAGCAATGGGGGGCCCCCTGCGACGCCCGCGACATGATCCGGACGTTGCACGAAGGCGCCCGGCACAGCGCACGCGGTGGCACGCGGCGTTTTTCTTCACGCACCGGGGGTCGCCAGGGGTGCTGCCTAGGCGCCGTGGTCTTCAATAGTACATACAGCATAGCATTGGACGCGCTGCATTGGCGTCTCCAGCGCGCCGGAGTTGCGCTAAACGCGCACACTCCTGAGGGCGCATTTTGGAGTCGCCCCGCTCCCGGCAATCCCGCCTCCCAGGCCGCGCTGGACGTCACGTTTGTTGATGACGAGGCTATCTTCCTCGTGGCGACGTCGGTGACCGCCATGACGACGAGCATCCACATCGTTCTCGACACGCTGACTTCGGTATTCAGATCTTGCCACCTAGAGCTGAATTGGGGCCCTGGCAAGTCCGAGTGCGTTCTTCGTCTCCGGGGGACTGGAGCCGCTACTGCGCTCGAGAAATGGCGGCAGCCGGACGGGAGTTTGGGCATACCGCTACAACAGTACGGGCACGACAGACTGCTCCGCATTGTGCCTTGGTACAAACACCTTGGCTCTACCCTTGACAGCCTTGGCATGCACGCGGGCAACGTCTTACATCACATCAAGAGCGCTATGGGTGCTTATGCCCCCTTGGCCATGAAGTTGTACGGGCCTACGCTCATTGCCGATACGTTCCGCATTATGTTATTTCGGAGCCTGGTGGTTAGCCGTTTGATCTTCAACCTCCATATCTTCGTAGTGAAGCCCAAGGAAATCAGACGGCTGAACCATGTGTACATGCGCGGTCTTCGTCGCATTCACGGGGACCCCAGATTCTCAGCTAACACGCACTATCGCGACGCGGAGCTGAGAGAGAGGATGAGCATGCCTTCCATCGACTGCGTGCTAAGCTCTGCGCGATGGCGGTACGTGGGCCGCGTTGTCCGTAACCGTCCCCTGACTCTTATCAGCTTGCTCCATTTCCGCAAGGGGGAGCAATGCCTTCCCTGGGTGCGAGCGCTGCAGCACGACGCTGCGTTTCTGCAGGCTCGAGGCTTTTTCGCGGATTTGCCTTCTTTCGACACGCACCCGCCGACTTGGCAGGAGGCCATGCTCGATGAGCGAGGGTGGAGCAGGCGAGTAGATGCAATATTTTATTGCGATTCTGTGTGTGACCACGCTAAGCCTGCCGGTATCGAGGATTCCAGAGCTCTTCTGCATTGCTGCGCTCTGTATTCGGCCGCGTTTGCCACGCAGCGCGCTTCGGAGTCGCATTCCAGAGCCAAGCATGGAATTCGTACGCCTTTGCGTGAATTCATTTCTTTTTCGATCTGCCCGTGTTGCGGCGTGGACTTCCGAAGCCGCGTGCGCTGCATCACGCACCTTTGCGATAAACGTCGCCCCCGTTGTGCAGATTTCGTCAAGACGCATTGCAAGCGGTTCCCTCCAGAGGAGGTGGAGCGCCTCGATGCTCTCGATAGGGTGGCCCGCCGTGACGCCCAGCGTCAAGGCCACTCCCACGTCATCGCAGCCCTCCCTGCCGTGAGACCTGGTTGAACCCAGCCATGTTTCCGGTAGCGCGCCTGCGCCGCCGTGATGTACTGCCCTTGAGACTCCCAGCCCTCAGCGAACATATGTATGTGTATATATATGTGTAAATGTACACGTCCACTTATGCAGATGCGCATACATGTATGTACACATGTACGTGTGCATGTACACACATTTACTTACACATGTGCACAAACATATTCATACACACGTACAAACACCTATACATGCATAGGTACATATGCATATGCACATTCATATATATTTATATATAGATGTGTGTATATATATGTGTATATATACAACGACATATACATCTACATGTGCAAATACATCTGCATATACACACCAGGACCTGCACATAAATTGTGTTCCTGCTTTCACGGCCTCGCAACATGCGGCTTTCCGGCCCAAGAATCGCACGAGAAAGGGGCAACCCGAAGAGGGTTCCAAGAAGGCTCCCGAGAGAGCTTTCAGATGCCAAAGACATAGATGTTGCTCAGGTTGTTGAGTGGCAGTGACTCACGGCGCCCCAACAAGGCCCCAAGACGGCCAAAGAAGCCCCCAAGGAGGCCCGCCCAAGAGGATCCCAAGAGGGCATGAGGGCCCAAACAGGGCCCGAGAGCGGAACCCGAACTGACAGTTGGAGCCCTTCCTCCAAGAAAGCCTTAGAGGCTGCCAGCAAGCCCCCAATAGGCCTCCAAGGGCCCTCCCAGGGGCCTCCCAGGGGCCATTTTAAGAGACCCTAGGAGGCATACAAGACGCCCCTGACTCACGACGCAGGCACGGTGGCGGGATGGGTCGACACAAGCCGAAGGTGGCCTGAGGATGGCGGTGGATGAGGGCATCCCAGTGAAAGCGGACACGCATGCGCGCCCACGCATACCATGGTAGGCGATCACGGCAATTCAATGTCACAGACGCGTGCCCCCTAAATGCAAATGTTCCCAGACCGTTCCAGGAAACCTCCGCGGGCGTTCCGAGACAAGTTCTCAACGTTCCAGCGCACCCCTCAAGGGGGCCGAACACCCACCCCAGAGAAGCCCCCGACTCCCGCTCGCAGGACTTGTCCTCGCCCTCCTCCCCTCCCGCCTCGTCCTCCTCCTCCTCCCACTCCTCCTCCTCCTCCCTTGCCGCCTCTGGTCCTCCTCCTCATCCTCTGTCATCCTTCCTTCTGGCCACCCTTCTCGGGAAGAGGAGGGGCGGCAGCTTGAGCATGAGAGGCACAAGCCAGACGAGGCGTGAAGGAGCAGGAGCACAGGCGCAGGAGCATGAGGACGCAGAGGAGGACCGCAGACCGGGGAGGAGGACATCAGAGGAGTACGAGGTCATTACACCAGAGAAAGCCCCAACCAGTGGATGGTTTGAAAATTAGTGCTATGGATAATGAGATCGATCTTGAGATCGGTGGTGAGATCGACGGTGGGATCGAGAGTGAGGACGATAGTTAGTAAGATCGGTCGTGAGACCGATGGTGAAGTCGATTACATGAGATCGATCATGAGATCGATCGTGAGATCGGTCGTGCGATCTTTAGTGGGTGGTATCGATGGTGAGATCGCTGGTGGGATCGGTTGAGATGTCGATATTGATACCGATAGAGAGGTGGGTGATGAGATCGCTGGCGAGACCGATCGGTAATGAGATCGACCCAAACACCCGGGAGCCCCGCCGCCCGCCGAAGTCGGCCCGGAACCAGCAACCGGGGAACCCGGGAACCCGGAACCGGGAGCCCGGAATCTTGGCCGCCCACCGAAATCGGCCGATGATTTTCCCCGGATCTCTCAACATCCGCCAGGACCCCTTCAGTGCAAGCACTGATTGGCGAATGATCATGGTGCGTCCCTGATGTCCCAGACTTCAGGGTTCCCTCGTGTTCGACACGGGCGTCGGAAGCGAGGGCCACTGGATATACTCTGGAAGCCCTAGAACGCATCCTGAGCCAACGTTATCATAAGATGAATCCCGTCCCAGGAAAAAGTCACGTGGGCCTGCAGCCTGCTGGGGGTCCGAGGCGGCGCGGCACTGGCTCCGGCGAGCCAGAAGAGGGGGGGCGAGGTTCGAGCTTCTGGGTTCGAGAACTTTTTTCATGTTTTTCGGCCTCCGGGGGCCGTTCGGGCAGTCAACAGAAGGATGCGGAGTGAACGGGAGGGGGGCTCTGGCGACCGTTTTTGAGCGGATTTGGCTTCATCCCCCCGTCCATACCGGTTCTCTGGGGTCCGAGCCCGTTGAGATCCTTGGCCGCTTCCAAGTCACGTGGGTCATGGCCTGAGGCTGCACCAAGGCGGCTCCAAGGGGTGGCGGCAGGGAAAGCAGGAGAGCACGCGAGCTCGAGGACGGCCCTTGGGAGCCCAACGTGGCCCATAGATCCAAAGATGCCAACGGAGCCCCGCCTATCATTCCCACTCCTTCCCCGTCTTGGGCCCACAAGTCCTTCTGCATCATGCGTTATTCGTCACTCCTCGCTTCTCCTTTAACCAGGCCTCCCCGTCCTCCATCGTTTCACCAAGCATGTTGTGCGCGTGCACGGCCAGCAGCTGCGCGCGCGGATCAGCACGCGCGCGCGGTTTTCGTACAGACTAAAACACGGAGGGCGTATCCATGTCGTACCTCCACGCTACGACCCGTTGGTTTTTCCCCCCCGCCGTCTTGGCTTCAAATGAGTATCGATGCACAAACTGGACGCCTGCCGTACAAAGAGGATTGAACCCTTCATCACAATTCTGATCGGAATGTCCCCCACGCCTGTGTCATGAACGTGCCGCCAATCCATCGCAGGCGTGGATGAATATGCAAGCGCACCTGGCAATGCCATGCTCACCGTGCAGATTTCGGCAGTTACACATACAGATATTGCACGGCCGCGTTGGCAACTTGCAGAGTACGCATCTCTGTGCTACACCTTGCTTGCACTGAGCTCTGACGCATGCCCTGCATATGGTAGGCTGAAGGGGAGGCAGCTTGACGAATTCTTGGACAAATGTGAACGCCTTCATCGGAGCGTGGAGATCGGTTGCTGCTGACGGACGCTGGGCCAGTCATGATTGGACGGTGAAGGACAGCATTTGCAGTCATACTCCCTTCGGTTTGAAGCACGTAGGTCAGAACTACAGGTGAGCAGCAAATATACGCACCGTCCCAGAACACAACTCATGTTTCAGGAATCGCTGGCTTCTGGAGCACCAGACCCCTTCGAGGGGACCAGCTTTTCAATCGGAGTCCTTTTTTGGTGGTCCGAGGGCCTGGATACCGCCCCCAGTCGTCAAACATTGCTCACAGAAAGTCCGTGTCTGCCCCGTCGAAATGCCAGAGTGATGGATACGTGTAGCTTTCCTGCAGCGGCTTCCTTGGTGGAGGGGTTCTGGGCTGGTTTGAGCACGGCGCCACGGAGCCGCAGCAATGGATTATCTTTCTTTGCCGTTCATCAGTGCCCACTATTACTGTAGATCCACTCCACTATTCCCTACCTCCGACCTTCTTCTCCATCCTGCATCCTCGTTCCGCCTTCCTCGTCACTTCTTGATTACCATCCATCCTTATCCTTTTTTCCTCCTCCTACCTCCAGCGGAACCCGTCGACATACTGGAAACGAAATCCTTTCAGCGTAAAGCGTTCAGCGTAAACAGGTGTTGAGTGGCAGTCCCCGATGCTTCCGAACATCCCCCCCCCCCCCAAAAAAAAAGTACGTTTGCAATGCAAGCTGGATTGGGCTGATTAAAGTTGTTCCGATTCATTGTATAGACTTGTACGAGACTAGCGTGCGTCATCCAAAAGATGGCATACACCAGGGGAGAGGGTGATTTTAGGTACGCCCCGTTGAGAAAAACTGGAGCAGGCCAGGCCAAGCCAGGCTATGTTGGCACCGTTAAGACGAAGCGAGCTCCGATGCGATTGGAAACGTCTTAATTAGCTGAAGTGTGCCAGTATACCTTTAGCTTGCACTTTGCGATGATTTCAGAATTCTGTAGGCCACGCACGTGGAAGCACAGCCTTGCTGAACCTTTCAGAGCGAGCCCAAGAGTAAGTATCACGACATGTCAAATGACCAGGTAAGTCCGTCGAGCTACGATCCGCTTAGATGTTCACGAGAGACCAGGCTGGCGAAGCGCATCGAGGGGAGGGAGCAGCGGCAGCGAAGTCGCTCTTCTTCCGAGTCGTGTTATCCGCTTCCTGCGTGCCAAGTAGTGTCGCCGCCTCCACGACGTGACGTGCACCGCGGGACAGCTCACCAGGAGTCACGATTGAGGCGCAGAGTCGGGTTGCCGCTTCAGCTTTGCCAATTTTCCCAGCTTGGAATGGCGCTCTCCTCCAAACGCTGGCGCTTGTCTTCAGCAGTCAAAGTGACCACACCTACGTCAGATTGGTGCTCTCGTCGGAGCCCTAGCCACAGCCTTGTCTCGGAATGGCGCTTTCGCCTCCACTGTTGACCCAGACCAGCGCGTTCGCCTCGACGCTGGCCGCCCTCACAGCTCAGAGTTCCGCTGTCGCCGCCGCAGCACCGGCTACTGTCCTGGCCCAGCACGGAGCTCTCGGCATCGGCCACACTTCTAGCTGAGAACGGCGCTCTTGCCTCAGTGCCGGCCACATTCCAGGGCCAGAATTGCGAAACGTTGTAGCTTTGGCCACGTGGCCGTCTCAGGGTAGTGATCTCGCTCCGGCACCAGCCTCATTCCTAGCACAGAGGGGTGTTCTTGTTTCAGTGCCGTCCCCATGCCCAACACAGCTCTCTCTCTCTCTTTGTCCCGCTCTCTCTCTCTCTCTCTCTCTTTCTGTCTCTCTCCCCCTCCCTCTCCCTCAAGCGGCAACCACATTACCAGCTGCAAGCTATCGCTAGAGACAGATGTGGAGACAGAGACATACATAAGTGTGGAGGCAGGCAGAGACTATGTCGGAGGCACTGTCACAGAGACTGGTAGAGCCGCATTTGGCACACTCCCAAAACGACTTCGGAGACTGATCGTTTTGCACAGGCACCTGTTCCGCAGCCATCTTCAACACAGTCGCCCATCAAGTCGAATTGTGGTACAGTCACCTTTGGCACAGTCGCCGTAAAGCTACTCGCGCTGCAGCCATGTTCGGTGCTGGCACTTTTGGGGCACATCGTGTGGATTCACTATTCGTCACTGAGGAAAGAAGCCGCCAGTGCCGAAGCAACCTGCGCTACAGTGTTGCACAGTCACCTCTCACATACTTTCACCCTATGGGCGATATTCGCAATAGGAGGTGACTGCATACTTGAGTTACAATGAGTACATATACAGAGACTGACATAGAGGATAAACGGCAACATGAACTCGTGTATACGTAGATATCGGTGTGCCATCTGCCACCAGCCTCCAAGGCAGAGCAATATTTGGAGCATGTTTCTGCAATGATTGGGCCATACTGGGGCCACGGGGGAAATCTTGAGGGTATCTTGAGCGGTCCCCGTGCTATCTGGCAGCCGCAGGGGCCGTACTGAAGCCCATCTTTGGACATTTTGGTAGCAAAGCAAGCGACATCGGAGATCGGGGGTGAGAAGGAAGTGGCCCCAACCGGGAAATCGGGTTCGGCTTCGTTGCCTGCCGCGCGCTGGGGAAGAGGCGAAGTTGCGCGAGGGTGGTGTGATGTGTCCGCCGTAGCTGCAGGGCCGAGTCGGACACGCTGTCTCTGCGCCGGCCTTGCGGTGCCGCGCGGGGGTGTCCCGCGGGTGCTGCCGTGGTCGTCCCGTGGTTGCTATCCCGCGGGTCACCCCGTGGTTGTGCCGTGGTCTGTCCGGTGGTGGCCCCGTGGTTTGTCTAGTGGTTGCCCCGTGGGTTGTCCAGTGGTTGTCCCGTGGGTGTCCCGTTGGGGATCGTCCAGTGGTTATCCCGTTGGTTTCCCAGTGGTTGTCCGTACTTGCCCCGTGTTTGTCGTTTCGTAAGACGTCCCGTGGGAGCCGCATTGCTGTCCAGTGGGTTGTCCCGTGTGATGTCCGGTGGTTGTTTCGTTGATTGTTCCGTGGTTGTTTCGTGGGTTGCCTAGTAGGTTGTCTAGCGGGTTGTCTTGTGCTTCCGCCCAAACCGACACATTTCCTCCCACAATCTCTTCTATAACCCGAAGGGTGGTCGTACATACGCATATCGATATACTCATGGCAAACATCACACATCATATGGTCAGGCCCATCCCGCCACCGTGCCTGGGCTGTGGTTCAAAGGCCTCTCCGATGCAAATGATGGTCTCTTGGAATGCCTCTCGGGACGTCTTGCGGGGCTCTTGGAGGCCTCTTGGGGCGTCTTGGAGACGCCTCGGGAGCCTCTGGAGCTTCTTGGGGCCATATTGGGGCGAAAGGCTCGACATGTCCGCTCGTGTTCCCCATGTTGGGCCCCTCTTGGAGCCCTCTTGGGTGCCTCTTGGGTGCCTCTTGGGCCGTCTTGGGTGCCTCTTGAGGCGTCTTGGAGCCCTTCCAGAGCCTCCTGGGCAGTCCTATGGTGCCATCGGGGGCTTCTTGGGCCGCATTGGAGCATGAAAAGTTGAAAGAAAAAGGAGAGGGAGAAAGAGAGAGAACAAAAAAGATGGTAAGGCTAGAATCCGTCAAAAAACTAAGAAAAAATGATTTGAGCCTCTGAGGGCTCTCTTAGGGGTGCTCTTAAGGCCCTCTTGGAGCTTCTTGGGGGCTTATTTGGCCGTCGTCAAGCCATGTTGATGATCTGGGGGCGAGGCGATCTTGAGGCGACGTGAGGCTCTCTTCGGCCGTCTTCGCGGCCTCATCGGTCCCTCCAGACCCGTCTTGAGACACTCCTGGCTTCCAGACGACGCACGCGACACACCCCAACAGTTCCAGGGAATTCCCATGAGCGCCCAAGAGCGCCTGGGAAACCGAGTGTCCAGGCCCTTGGATCTTGGCCGCAGCAGCAGCACAGCTGTTAGCCTTGGGCCACTCCCCTTTGTGCCAAGGGCCGAGTGGCGGACTCCAAAGTGCTGAATGTTTCTGGGGTCTCCTGGGCGCCTCTTGGGGCCCCTCTTTGGATCATCGAGGAGGCCATTCTGGGCGGTCTTGGAGGTCAGCTTGGACTCGATTGGCCCATGTCTGAGTCAAATCGAACAGCACTTGAGGCCTAGACTCGCAATTACATTCCTCGGTTTCAGGACACAGGCGCGCGGAACTCGTCGACGAACCCCAGGGAACTCCCAGCACGTCCAGGATTTCCGAATCCAACCGCTAGCGGTTAGAGACCTCGAAATTATTTAACGTCCCATTCAGAATAAAGAATTATACGAAGAAGGGTGTTCCACATCTTGCCTTGGGGCAAATGGCGATATTTCCGACTGCGCGAACCATCGAGCGATTGAAGGAGCGGGATAACCCCAGAGAGCAAAGGGCTCGAGTGAGAGGAGGATTGGCGGCAGAGGCTGGCAGAGCTTGCGATCCATAACACAGCTTTCTCCAGGCGGACCCGGACTGCGCCTTCTTCCCTGGAAGATTGAGGGAGTGGCTGGTCGGCCATGACCCAGGAGGCGGCGCGTATATCAGGACACCTCTCCTCATTCAGTTGACATGGGCTGATGAGAGGTGATGGAGCTTCCCGCACAGAGACAGACATGAAGCACTAGCATAGTGTCGCGTTGGCATAGCCGGACACCGAGCATCAGGTAACATGTTCCTGCGAGATTTGCATAATAGCTTTATTTTTGCACGCAAGCTGGAAGTAGTTGACATTGGCTGGCTCAAATTGGGAGACTGAAGAATTACCTGCATCGTCCCCTATCGCCCTCACTGTGTGGGATCATCCCCGTACAGGTCAGACCAGCATTTCACCGGGAACTGTGGAGAAGAAATTGGCCTGCTGGCAGGTGTCCCAGGGAAATATGTCATCCCTAAGGGCCCCGGGGGGCCGCAGGAGTATTGGGGCACCCTCCATGAATCTTACGATGCACGACAGATGTGTCCTGCGCTTCCCACAGCAGCATGTCTTAAGAACTGTTACTTTGAGGGCGAAGGTATGGGATATGTTGCGACATCTCCGCGTGCCAACGGATGTGCCAAAAGACGTGCGCCTACCAGACATCATTAGGAAGCTCGCCGATCCAGGGTTTGGCTGCTCGTTGTCCTGCTCGTCCCAGTCCTTGTCAATCTTCACAGCTCGCAGCGTTTGGTGCCCACTTCGGTCCACCCGCATCCAGCGCCCTGACCACAAAACTACCCTCTCGGCAGCTGCCGCCGGAAGCCCCTTCGCTTCCACACGGGTGCCAGCGGAAAGGTTCGTACCATCGTATTCGGGATGCTGGAGCTGGAGTCTTCGGGGGAGCGAGCGGGGTTCCGCCAGGTCTGGAGCTCTGGAGGTGTTGGGGACCCCGTGTTCCCCGCTCTTGCCCTTCAGACCGCCGCACACGCTCTTCGACACCTCAAGACATCCATGCTGCCCGCAGAAGGCAGGCATACACCACCACCACCACCACCACCACCATGCGTGGCAAGGCCGTGCTGGGCCCTTCGAAAAAGAAGAGACACTCCTGGCCTCGGCCAGGGAGCGTGCTCGAGCCATGCCAGGGCTGTACAACGAGCTCCCTGGTTGCATCACTACGTACCGCTGGCATGGGGCTGTCGTGAACCTCCGCAGCGCTCTTCGGAGACCTGTCCGCGCACGCCCTCTACGCGCGCGCGCGCGCGCCCTGCGAGGGCCGCCCTATACCTGCTGGCCAGGACGAGGCTCCCCTGCCGGCCCGCGTGCAGGTGCGGCGATGCGGCGCGAGGCCCCGTCCTCAACGCGTGGAAGCCCTGGAAGGGGGGGGTCCCCTCCCTCCTCCCCTCTGCGGTTGCCACGAATCCCGAGCGGCTGCCCCTGGTAGGTGGGGCAGCGGGGAGCCAGCTGCAGCCGGTGCTCGGGAGACCCGGGCCGACCGCTCGGGCGAGGTAGCCGCCACGCCCTGTGAGAGCTGTCACCCATCAGTGGCCGGGGTGCGAGAAACAGCTCCCCTCTGCCCTCCTGCCTCCCGCCTACCAGGAAGCTGGAGACACGGCGCGGCCGGCCCGGGCGAGGGCCGGACACACCTGTGGCCAGGTGTCTCTGAAGCGCTTGGCTCGCCTCGACGGCCAGGCACGCTGGGCCTCCGAGCTCGTGTCCAGCGGGTGGCCTCCAGATGTTCCCCCTGCGAATCCAGCCGTGTGTGCTCCCAGCTTCCTCGCAGAGCTCTTCCACGAGGAGGAGGATACATCATCAAACTGATGATGGTAACGACGACGATGCTGCTGATGATGATGGCGACTATGATGATGGTAACGACTACGATGATGGTGACGGTGGTGATGATGATGCTGATGAGGGTGATGATGATGATGATGATGATGATGATGATGATGATGATGATGATGATGATGATGATGATGATGATGATGATGATGATGATGATGATGATGATGATGATGATGATGAGAAAGAGCGTGTTCTACCGCTGCTGGCGGAAAACCGGGGGGGGTCACTACCGGTTCGAACCCCTCCCCCCCCCCCTCCGGAAAACCGGGGGGGGTCACTACCGGTTGAACCCTCCCCCCCCCCCCCCCCTGCTCATCATGAAAAGGGGGGGGGGTCACTACCGGTTCGAACCCCCCCCCCCCCCTCCGGATCCGGAAAACCGGGGGGGGTCACTACCGGTTCGAACCCCCCCCCCTCGAAAACCGAGTGGGGGTGCGGACAGTGGTGGGGACGGTGTTGGTGGGGACAGTGGTGAGGGGATAGCGGGACAGTGGTGGGGACAGTGGGACAGTGGGACAGTGGTGGGGACGGTAGTGGTGGGGACAGTGGTGGGGACAATGGTGGGAACAGGGGGGGACAGTGGACAGTGGTGGTGACGGTGGTGGTGGGGACAGTGGTGTGGGGACAATGGGAATGAGGTGGAAACAGTGGGACAGTGGAGGGTACAATGGTGGTGGGGACAGTGGTGAAGGCGGTGGCGAGGACGGCGGTGGGACAATGGGACAGAGGTACAGTGGGGACAGTGGTGGGGACAGTGGGGACAGTGGTGGGAACAGTGGGACAGCTCAGTGGGACAGCGGAGGAGTCAGTGGGACAGTGGGGACAGTGGGGATAGTCGGGCAGTGGTTGGGGCCGTGGAGACAGTGGGGAGAGTGGAACCGTGGTGGGAACAGTTCTGGGGACAGCGGGGACAGTGCGACAGTGGTGGGGCCACTGGTGGGGACAGTAGGGGCGGTGGTGGAACCAGTGGGGACAGCGGTGGTGAGGACAGTGGTGCTGGGAACACCAGTGGGGGATGTGATGCGGACGGTGGTGGGGACCGGGAGTCGTTTGCTGGCGGTGAGTAGGGGGGGGGGGGGGGGGGGGGGGTTCCAACCGGTAGTGACCCCCCCGGTTTTCCGGATCCGGGAGGGGGGAGGGGGGGGGGGGAGGGGTTCGAACCGGTAGTGACCCCCCCCCGGTTTTCCGGAGGGGGGGGGGGGGGGGGGGAGAAGTTAGGGGAGGGGGGGGGTTTTGCCGGGGGAGAGGGGGGGGGGGGGGGAGGGGTTCCAGCAGGGGGGGGGGATTTTCGGAGGGGGGGGGGGGCGACCCCCGGGTTCCGGAGGAAAAGGTTGGCAATTTTCCACAGTAAAGCGGCGGTGGATCACGCTCTCTCGATGATGATGATGATGATGATGATGATGATGATGATGATGATGATGATGATGATGATGATGATGATGATGATGATGATGATGATGACGGTGGCGACGATGATGACAACGATGACGATGACGATGGCAATGATGATGACCCGCGCGGCCGCCCTCGTCCTCTTCCTCCCTCTTGCACGCCGGACAGGCCGCCTTCTCGGTTGCCCAGACTAGCCCCACGCCCGTGCGGACCGCCGCTGCCTCGCCGCCGACGAAAAAAATATTCCGGGCTTCCTCTGCCTCGGGCACGCCCCCGCCTTCCACCCGACCAGCGCCTGACCGCTTCCGCACCCTGCACTCGCTGACTTCAAAAGGTCCCCGCTGACTGGCAGCCCCTGCAGACAGCAGCCGACAGCCCGGAGGGATCGCATGCCTCGCCGGCGCGCCAGGGGGGCGCCCTCTCCTGGGCCGCCGCTCCACGGTGCCCACGCGGCGGAGCCGCGAAGCACGCGGGTCTCCACGCGTCTGTCCTCCACCTCCCCCTCCTCCTCGTCGTCCTGCTGCTCCTCCTCCTCCCCCCCCCATAGCAGGAGGCCGAAGAGGGGGAGGCGAGAGAGGAGGAGGGACTGCTCGGACCAGCCCGCGTCGCACCTCCGACACGCCGGTTGGCTGCTCGGAGCTCGGGCCCTGTCGCCTCGCGCCTCGCAGGGAGCCCGGGTCCGCCGAGACGCCTGGCGAGCTAGAGTTGCCGAGATATTTGGGGGTTCTGTCCTTGCGCCTGGTGCGGACGCGCCTTCTGGTAGTTCCCGGGCCGCTCATGCTCGAGAGAGAGAGCAGGGAAGCGAGGGGCGAGAGGCAAAGAGAGAGGCGAGAGACGAGAGATGAGAGGCGAGAGGTGAGAGACGAGAGGCGGGAGACGAGAGAGAAGAGGCGAGAGAGACGAGAGGCGAGGGCGAGAGGCGAGAGACGCTATGTTGAGACGGGAGTGCAAGAACGGGAGATGATAAAAGATACGTCGAGAGAGGGAGCGAGAGGAGAGAGGAGAGAGAAGAGGATATTGTAGTGACCTTCGGCCAGTGCCGCCGATCCGGGGCGCTCCGACTGATGTGATCCTGCTTCGCCCTCGTCCCTCCTCTCTTTTTCCCTCCCCTCCTCTCACTCAGCATTTATCCAGTGGCCGTCGGCCTATCCCGCCACCGTGCGTGGGTGGTGGGTCAGAGGCCTCATGGATGCTGGTTGGGATCTCGTGGTTGGCTGGGACTTCTGGGGGCCTCTTGGGCGCCTCTTGGGGCTTCTTGGGGGCCTCTTGGGCCTCTTGGGGCCACTAGAGGGCCTCTTGGGGGTCTCTTGGGAGCCTCTTGGGGCTTCTTGGGGGCCTCTTCTGCGCCCCTTGGGGCCTCTTGGAGGCCTCCTCGGAGCCTCTTGGTGCGGGAGGGGTGGTACTCGAGTTCGGAACCCCCTCGGAGGCCACGATCCTTGTGAGGGGTGTCAAAAAACGCATCCGCCGGAAACTCGCACCCCCCCCCCCCCACCCCCCCTTCCCCGGCAGAGCCACCCCGGCAACCCCCCCAGAGGCTGAGGCTCAGCCTCGAGGCTGTAGCTGAGACTCCTTGAAACTCACACGCCGGATCGGCGGATATAGAGAGAGAGAATGTCAAAAGAAGACGCGAGGGAGAGAGTGGCATATATATATATAGAGAGAGAGAGAGAGAGAGAGAGACAGAGAGCACAAGATGGGACCATGGAGATGGCGACATAAGGGAAAATGACGACGACGGCAACAACGACGACGATGACGACGACGACGACAACGACAACGACAAAGACGACAAAAGGAACAACAGCAACATTAACAATAAGTTTAAGACTGATCGTTCTTATCTGCTTTCGTGCCACTCAACACGTATAGCCCAACCCTCGATACCAGCCTTTTTCGTCTTCGATCGTACCCCGTTAGGAGTATACCTCTCTTACCTGCCACGTGTGTTCAGTGCAGACCTTAGGCAGGAGAAGAGAGGACGGATGGAAGTAAGGGACAGGGGGAGGGCGGGTTGCTGAAGCGTGCGTCCTGCATGAATCGCGGGGTAATATCGAGCGATAGCGCAAGTCCCAAATAAATCGGGGGGGATCCACAGCGAGAGCGTTATTCCTGAGAGTCGAGTGCGCGGCGATTGAATAAATTCTGATGGTTTCCCACGCGAGAGCGCGATTCCTGCATAAATTGTGAGGAAGTCCCGCGCGAGACGGCGATTTGGAAATAAATGGTGAGGAAGTGTCAGGCGGGAGCCGCTGCTGTTGCAAAAATCAGGGGCCAACAACATAGTCAGGTGGCCCCTCATTCTCTCTTGTAGCAATAAACAGGGTGCGAGCCCCGGAAGAAGCATTCAATTGCAGAATAAGATAGTTGCCGAAGGGGGACCAACAATAATCATTCTTTTGAAATGGGAATTCAACAATAACAACATCAACAACAACAACAATAACAACAACAATCATGTTAAGACTGCTCGCTTGTATCTGCTCGAGTGTCCGTTAACGCGTATTTCCCAAACCCTCGATACCCGCCTTCTTCGTCTTCGATCGTACCCCTTTTGAGGGGTAAACCTTTCTTCCCTGCAGGCCGGGCCCAGGCAAGCGGCGGGGCGGCCGCGGACCGTCGGCCTGGCCAGCGGCAGCGCTGATCTGCGGCAACCCGACCCCAAGAGGGACGGACAGGGGACCGACCACGACGACGATGACGACGTCGTCGACGACGCCGACGTCGACGACGACGACGGCGACGACGACGACGACGACGAGCGAAAGCGACAGCGAGAGAGAGAGAGAGAGAACGACAGCGGGGCCACCAAGGTTACGAAGTAGGCCACGAAGGGCGACAGTGGGGACACCAAGGGAATGCGTATGGGGCCACGAAGAGCGCGAATGACCGGGGGCCACGAAGGGCAGATAAAGCGGGAACACCGAAGGCAACGACTGGGCCACGGAGGGTAGCAACTGGGCCACGTAGGACAGCGAGGCGGCCACGAAGGGCGACAGCGGGGCCACGAAGGGGATGCACATGGGGCCACGACGGGCGCGAACGAGCGGAGGCCACGAAGGGCATACATATATTGGGCCGCGGGGAGTAAAGACGGAACCACTGAGGGCAGCAACGGTGCCACGAAGGGCAGCGAGGGGGCCACAAAGGGCGACAGCGGGGCCACGAAGGGCATGCCTATGGAGCCACGACGGGCGCGAACGAGCGGGGGCCACGAAGGGCATACATATATTGGGCCGCGGGGAGCAAAGACGGAACCATTGAGGGCAGCAACGAGGCCACGAAGGGCAGCGAGGGGGCCACGACGGGCTACAACGGGGCCACGAAGGGCATGCCTATGGAGCCACGACGGGCGCGAACGAGCGGGGGCCACGAAGGGCATACATCTATGGGGCCACGAAGGGCAGTGACGGGGCCACGAAGGGCTGCGAACGGGACACGAAGGGCAGCGATGGGGGCCACGACGGGCTACAACGGGGCCACGAAGGGCAGCGAGGGGGCCACGAGGGGTTGCAACGGGGCCACGAGGGGCAGCGAGGGGGCCACGAAGGGCTGCAAGGGGGCCACGAAGGGCAGCGAGAGGGCCACGAAGGGCAGCGAAGGGGCCACGAAAGGCAGCGAGTGGGCCACGAAGGGCAGGGAGGGGGCCACGAAGGGCTGCAACGGGTCCACGAAGGGCAGCGAGGGAGCCACGAAGGGCTGCAACGGGGCTACGACGGGCTGCGAGGTGGCCACGAAGGGCTACAACGGGGCCACAAAGCAGCGAGATCCCGTTTCTTAAATAATCTGTGAGGAGTCCTGAGCGTGAGCGCGACTCCTGAGTGCTTGAGTGTTGGGAGCGCGGCGCTTGAGTAGATTGCAGGAAATTCCGACGCAAGGGCGCTATTCTTAAGTAAAGTGCAAGCAAATTTCCAGCGAGAGCGCGACTCCAGAGCGCCGAGAGAGCGATTCCTAAAGAAATTGTCAGGAAGTCCTAAGCGAGAGCGCGATTCCTGAATAGAATGCGACGAAGTCTCAGGCGGGAGCGGGGGTCCTGGCTAAATCGTGAGGAAGTCTCAGGCGGGAGCCGTTGTTGTTGTAACCGGGGGCCAGGGGCACAACTTGAGCATTAAGACTTTCCTTGTCAAAAAACAAGGTGCAAGCGTCGAAGGGCACACTATGATTGAGAAAAAGCAGTCTGCACCGGCGAGGGGGGATCAATCATAATTATTCGTCAGAAATGAGAGTTCAACAACAACCACAACAACAACAACAACAACAACAACAACAATAGTAGCAGCCACAGCCACAGCAACCGCAACCACAACCACAACAGCAACAGCCACAGCAACAACAACAACAACAACAATTGCAAGACTGTTCGATCCGATTTGCTCGAGTGTCATTCAACGTGTACTTCTTCAACCCTCGACACCCGCCCTTTCCGTCTGCGATCGTACCCTTTTTGGAGTATATTTTTCCTCCCTGCTGGCCGGGCCTCGGCAAGGCCAGCGGTAGTGTTGATCGGCGGCAACCCGACCCCAAGAGGGACGGACAGGGAATCGACCACGACGACGACGTCGACGACGGCAACGACGACGACGACGACGACGACGGCGGCGACAAGCGAGAGCGAGAGCGAGAGCGACAGCAGGGCCACGAAGGGCAGGAAGGGGGCCACGAAGGGCGACAATGGGGCCACGAAGGGCAGATAATGCGGGGCCACAGAGGGCAACGACGGGGACACTGAGGGCAGGAACGGGGCCACGTAGGGCAGAGATGGGGCCACAAAGGGCGACAGCGGGACCACGAAGGGCATGCATTTGGCGCCACGACGGGCGCGAACGAGCGGCGGCCACGAAGGGCATACGCAGATTGGGCCGCAGAGGGCAAGGACGGGGCCACTGAGGGCAGCAACGGGGCCACAAAGGGCAGCGGGAGCCCGCGAAGGGCGACAGCGGGACCACGAAGGGCATACATATATGGGGCCAGGGCAGCGAGGGGTCCACGACGGGGGGCAACGGGGCCGCGAAGGGCAGCGAGGGGGCCACGAAGGGGGGCAACGGGGCGGCGAAGGGCAGTGAAGGGGCCACGAAGGACTGCAACAGGGCCACGAAGGGCAGCGAGGGGGCCACGAAGGACTACAACGGGGCTACGAAGGGCAGCGAGGGAGCCACGAAGGGCTGCAACGGGGCTACGAAGGGCTGCGAGGGGGCCACAAAGAGCTGCAATGGGTCGACGAAGGGCAGCGAGGGGCCAGGAAGGGTTGCCACCAGGCCACCAGGGGCAGCGAGGTGGCCACGATGGGCTGCAACGGGTCCACAAAGGGAAGCGATGGGTCCGCGAAGGGCTGAAACGGGGCAACGAAGGTCAGCGAGATCCCATGTCCTAGGCATTATGTGAGGGAGTCTTAAGCGTGAGCGCGGCTCCTGGGTGCCTGAGTGTCGGGAGCGCGGCGCTTAAGCAAATTGTGGGGAATTCAAGCGCAAGAGCGCGATTCTTGAGTTAATTGCAAGCAAGTCTCCAGCAAGAGCGCGAATCCAGAGCGCCGAGAGAGCGATTCTTGGATAAATTGTAAGGGAGTGCCAAGCAAGAGCGCGATTCCTCCGTAAAACGCGAGCCCCGTGACCTTCCTTGGTGATATATATATATATATATATATACACGTGAGTATATATATATATATATTAAAATAAAAAGATAAAAAATGGAAAAGGATGCAAGCCCCGGGGGAAGCATTCCAATTGAAAAAACACAATTGTCACCGGAGGGGGGATCAACAATCATTATATTTCAGCCATGAGAGCTCAACAGCCACAACAACAACAACAATAACAACAATCATCATCATTATAAGACTGTTCGCTTTTGCTTGCCCGCGCGCCATTCAAAACAAGTTCCCCCACACCTTCGATACCCGCCAAGTTTGTCTTCTATTACACCCCCTTTAGGGGGATAACTTCTCTTTGCGGGGGGCGGCGGGCTTAGACAGGCGGGCAAACCTGAACGGGCGGACAATCCATTGTGGGTGTACATGTACCCGCCGTTGGAATCAGCGTGGGCCCTGCAAAAAGAGGAGGGGGAGAACGAGGTAGAGTGGGAGGAAGGGAGGGGGAGGGACGAAGGAAGAGGGAAAACGCCAGGAGAGAAGGAGCGAAGAGGAGGGCGGTTGATTAGAGGCAGAGAGAGAGAGAAAAATGAATTGAAAGAAAGAGACAGAGGGGATATATATAGATAGAGAGAGAAAGAGAAAGAAAGAAAGAAAGAGGGATGGAGGAGGCAGGAGAAGGGATGGAGAAGGGAGGAGGGAGAGGAGGGAGAGGGGATAGGGCAGAGAGGCATAAGGATGAGGAAAGAGAGAAGGGAGGAGAGGAGGGAGGAGAGGAGGGAGGAGGGAGGAGGGAGAGGGAGGAGGAGTAGGAAGGTAAGAGCGTGAACGTTCGAGGAAGTCCTAGGCGAAAGCGCAGTTCCTGAAGAAAGTCTCGGGCGGGAGCCCACGACGGGCGGGCGACCCCCTGACGGGCGGGTCGGGCGGGTGGGACATTCAAGCGGGATGCCTGAGTATGGCGAGAACGCGATTACTAAGTAAATTGTAACGGCGTCTTTGGCGCAGCGTGTGTCCTGAGCGTCGAAAGCGCGATTTTTGAATACATTGCATGGGAGTCACAGGCGGGAGCGCACTTCTTGAATTAAATGTGAAGGGTTCTCTGGCGGGAGCGGGGGTCTTGATTAAATTGCGAGGAAGTCTTGATTCATCTGCGAGGAAGTCTCAAGCGGGAGCGCCGTTCCTGAGTACATTGTGACGAAATCTCAGATTGGAGCGGGGGTCCTGACTAAATTTCGAGGTTGTCACAAGCGGGTGCACCGATCCTGAGTAAATTGTAAGGAAGTCTCAGGAGCGGGGGTCCTGAGTACATTTTGAGGAAGTCTCAGGCGGGAGCCGTTGTTGTTGCAATCCGGGGGGCCAGGGGCCCAGCTTGAGCACCAAGACTTCCCTTGTCAAAAAACAGAAAACAGGGTGTGAGCGTCGAGGGGCACATTTTGATTGAGAAAAATAGCATGCACGGGTGAGGGGGGATCAACGAGAATTGTTCTTCGGAAATGAGAGTTCAACTACAACTACAACTACAACTAGACCTACAACTACAACTACAACTACAACAACAACCACAACTACAACTACAGCAACAACCACAATAACAAAAACAACAACAAAAACAGTAACACAAACAACAACCACAACCACAATAACAGCAACAACAACGACAACCATAATAATAGCAACAACAGCAATAACAACGACAACGACAACAATGACAACAACAACAACAACAACAACAACAGCAACAGCAACAACAACAACAACAGCAGCAATTGCAACAGCAATAGCAACAGCAACGACAACAACAACGACAACGACAACAACGACGACGACGACGACGACGACGGCCACGGCGACGACGACGACGACGACGACGACGACGACGACGACGACGACGACGACGACGACGACGACGACCGAGGGCCTCTGGAGGCCAGGCCTCCCAGCAAGTCCAGAGGCTCCCTAGTCGAGAGGGCGGAGGCCGTCAGCAGCGGGCGCCGGCGCCGCCAGGAACTGCATGGGGGTCTCCAACGGCCTGTACGGGGCGCTCGAGGTCCCCTGCGTTCTATACCCTTCCCTTTCCTCCTCCTCCTCCTCCTCCTCCTCCTCCTCCTCCTCCTCTCCTCCTCCTCCTCCTCCTCCTCCTCTCCTCCTCCCTCCTCCTCCTCCCTCCTCCTCCTCCTCCTCCTCCTCCTCCTCCTCCTCCTCCTCCTCCTCCTCCTCCTCCTCCTCCTCCTCCTCCTCCTCCTCCTCCTCCTCCTCCTCCCTCCTCCTTCTCATCATCCTCCTCCTCCTCCTCCTCCTCCTCCTCCCTCTCCTCCTCCTCCTCCTCCTCCTCCTCCTCCTCCCTCCTCCTCCTCCTCCTCCTCCCTCCTCCTCCTCCTCCTCCTCCTCCTCCTCCCTCCTCCTCCTCCTCCTCCTCCTCCTCCTCCTCCTCCTCCTCCTCCTCCTCCTCCTCCTCCTCCTCCTCCTCCTCCTCCTCCTCTCCTCCCTGCTGCAGGTGTGGTGGGGTGGTGCCCTGGGTCGCGGGCACTCCTCGCGCTCTTCCTCCCGGCGCGGTTCTCTTGCCGCATGCATTTGTACACGCCGGTCGTTAAAAGTATGCATTCTCGAATTCCCAGGTCCTATTCTACTTCAGGCGTTTTCCTACTTCAAGACTCGGCCTGCTTTTGCTGTGTATTATAACTCTCTGGGAGGGCCTGACCCAATCTACTTGACCCGCCTTCCTGCTTCATGTTCTGACTTACTTCTTCCGACCGACGTGTAGCCCATTCAGTCATCCTCCTCCGTCGCCTTTTTGGTTCAGTTTGCCCGTTTGCCGCAGGCAGAGCATGGAGAACGCTAGTCCGCGAACGGTGCCCAGCCATCCAGACGCAGGTCCCGATCAGACCCACCGCCCTGGAGGCGGCCCTGCATATTCGAGTCCACGCCCCCTCGACAGGAGGCGCTCCAGACAGGCCCGTGGTCCCGTGCCCGCCGTGCCTGGGAGAACGCTGCCCTTCGGGTGTCATCTCGCTGCGGTGGATTCGGTCAGGCGCTGACTGGGTAGCGCTCCCTCGGCAACGCGGAGGCAGCGACAACTACAGCGGCGCGGATTCCTACAGCACTTCAGAAGTACTCATTGCCGCGGTCACGAGCGCTTCCGTCATCGCCCAGTGCGGCGCCCCGTCATCATGGCCAAGCCACGCGTGAACACGGGCGCGAACGTCGTCGCGCGGCTGCGGGGGCAACGGAAGTAGCCATAGACACGACGTGCCATCAAGCATTGCCCCGAGATGCGCTTGCTGAGGTATGCCCCCAGAGCTGGGCACCCAGCATGGCAATTGGTGGTCAGCATATGCCCACGATAACCCCACGAGCAGGCACCGACCCTATGCAGCACGCTGACCCACGGAAGGACAACACCCAGGACATCGCCATCCGTCTGTCGCACGAAGCCGCCGAAGCTCGTGCCCATCATTCAGAACAGCAGTGCCTCCGAGGAGCAGCTGCCGAAAGACAATACCCGTCTAGGTTATCAGGAGGTCCTCGCCCGGAGCTGAGTTGCCGGCGTTTCTGCAGGTATTCCAGATCACCGGTATGCCTCTCGAAGTATCCACTGAGCATGCAGACATTGTGACAGGCCTGGCACGCGGCCTTTTCCTGGAACCGCGCCCGAGTCAAGGCCAATCTAGAGGGGGGAGGCCATTTGGACCAAGCTCATCATCATATCCTTCAAATTCGGGCCTATCAGAGAGGCTAATCGTTACGCGTTCGGAGGTGATCTCTGGGTTGCTTTTGCTACGACGTGGAGGCGAGACTTGCACGCCGCTCTCAAGTCAGCCTTCAAAGCCATGCGCATGGCCCATCAGTTGTTGAGGAAGATTTTGGCGTGCACGGTTGGGGCCGCGCCGTCAAATCCGCGGGGGCGGTCAGCGTGCTTGCCCTCTCGAGCTTCCCCAGTGTGTCACCCTGGCGCCTGGCCGCAGTGCTCGGCGCTGCAACACGTCTAAGCGGGGTGCCAGTCAGCCGCTCCAAGGCTCGCCCCGAGGGCGAAGCGCGCTTCCCCTCGGTCGGCCGGGACGCGGGCCGTGAGGCACGCGGCCGCGGCTGAGCACCCCCCTCGGGACGAGGTCACGGCTTCCCCTGCCCCCTCCCCCCCCCCCCGGCGGCGAGCCCCGGGCGCGCCATGCAGCGGGAGGCTCCCAAACTTCTTCGTCCTCGCCCCTCCCCCACGAGCAGGGGAGACGACGAGGTCGGAGTTTCTGGTGCACCTGGAGCTACCCAGGCGCATGGGCTGGAGCCGTTGGACAGTGGCGCACAAGCGCAGTTCTGATAGGGGCATTGGTCGCGGGACATACGTCGACTGCAGGTGTCACAGCGTGGGGCTTGTTCTGCCGATCGCGCAGCTTGTGTGTTGCTGCACCGCGACCCCCTGGTCGACGTTCTTTTAGGGCCGATTGCATCGGCGTCCAGCAGACGACGGTCGGCACAACACGAGATCGATAGCCTCCCACGACCCATCCGCGTTGACGAAGCGGAGACAATCGTGGCAGGCTTGAACTTCTGCTCGCGGCCCGCGAGCCCTGTAACGTGGTTGATGAGTTCTGATACGGCCGAGCATCCGATCGAGAAGCATCCCCCCGAAAAGCTGAGCCGGCGCTTCTTGGCCAAATTGCCAGAAATTGGCCCAGAGTTTCTTGAATACGTTCGCCCTCCAGCGTTAACAACAGAGCCGGGCCCAGGCTCGCCATAAGAAACTTCTGGGGAGCTGGCCCAGATTAGCCCAGATTATTAAATCATGATTCTCTTGACCATAGATTCCGCTGCACAGCGACAGCGGTTCGGTAGGAGCGCCAGGGGCACGAGAGAGAAAGGCGCGCGCGCGCGCGCCCCCCGTGCCCGATGTTCACGACTTCCAGGGTCGGCGCCTTCCCGCCGTCACTGCTGCTGCCGCTGCTGGTCTGTCGTGCGTGCATGAGCCGTCGCGGCGCCGCCGCGCGAGAGCGCCCCCATCCCTCCCCCCCTCTCTTCGGCCGCCCTCTTCTGGCCCTCCCCCTCCCGCACGCGGGGCAAGTCGCAACGCCGCAGCCCAGGCTGATGGGCGCGCGAGCGCATCGCCCCTGCCGCGACGCGACGAGAAAAGTGCATGAGCCGTGTTCCCTTGACCGCGATCCGGATTGATGGTCGGACGCGCGCCGCATTAACTCTGCACAGGGCAGTAGCCTTGCCGCCTCCTGTGTGCATGTCGTCGTGCCCAATAGAGCGTGGCACTGCCAGTGGTGTCGTATCTTCTCCTCCTCTTCCTCCTCCTCCGCCTCCTCCTCCTCGTTACCCCCCCCCCTCCTCCGCCTCGTTATCCTCCTCTTCGACCTCATCATCCTCATCATCATCATCATCATCATCATCATCATCATCATCATCATCATCATCATCATCATCGTCATCAGCAGCAGCAGCAGCAGCATCACCACCAACACCATCACCACCACCATCATCATCGCCATCATCACCATCATCACCATCATCATCATGCGCCTCCGCCTCTGTTATCATCCCCACCCTTCCCCTCCCCCACCTCCAGTTGCACAGCCTGGCGCTGCTGCCCATCCTCCTGGCACCTCCACCATCCCTACCTCCACTCCGCGTTTATCTTCCTCTTCGCCCCGGTCCCGTTGGCATTGGCGCCGCTGCTCTTCACACCCCGCCCCCCCCCCCCGCCATTCCCCCCCACCACCACCGCCACCACCACCACCACCGCGCAGGTCCGGGACATCGCCCGCCTCCGCGCGCCCCGCCCCCCTCGCGGGACCCGCCCCGCCCAGCCCTCATCCGCCCCGACCCTCGCCCCCCCCCCCGCCCCGAGACGGCGAAGGCGGCGAGCCGACGCCGAAGCCCGCAGGAGAGGCGAAAACCCCAGGGGGATGCGAACCCCAAGGGGGCGCGAGCCCCCGGGGGAGGAGGCGAGGAGCCCCCCAAAGAGAGAGGCGAAGCCCGCAGGGGGGCGAGCCCCGAGGAGGAGGCGGGCCCCGAGGAGGGGGCGGGCCCCGAGGGGAGGCGAACCCCGAGGGGGGCGAACCCCGAGGGGGGCGAGCCCCGAGGAGGGCGAACCCCAACCAAGGGGGCGAACCCCGAGGGGGGCGAACCAAGGGGGAGGGGGGGGGCGAGCCCCGAGTAGAGGCGGGCCCCGAGGGGGGCGAACCTTATAGGAAGGCGAACCCCGAGGAGCCCCAAGGGGAGGCGAACCTCTGAGGGGGCGAACCTCTGAGGGAGGCGAACCCGAGGGGGGCGAACCCCGAGGGGGGCGAGAGCGGGGCTTGCTTCGAGTCCTCCGCTTCTCGACTCGGTTCGGGTTCGATGGCTTCCGATGCCGGTTCGGTTCGGCTTCGGAGTCCGGTGCGGACTCCGAGCTTGTTCAACGGAGGCCTACTAGCCTGCCGATTTAAGCCGATTCGATGTTTCCCGACTCGGCTGCCGATTCCTGCCGAGTCGATTCATTTCGATCGCCGACCCGACTTATCGATTCGATTCTGGGCTGTCCCAGCGAAGGCACAGTTGCGAATAAGGCATTGTTTCCAGTCGCGCGCCCGCCGTCAAGGCGTGAAATTATCATGGTCATGCGTGGAGGGGCGGCGGCTCTTGTGCTCGACTGGGGGGCCTCCTCGTGGGCCGTCCCTGGGGCCTCCGTGGGCCGTCTTGAGAGGCCTCTTGGGGCGGTTGTGGATGCCCCTCGGGCCGTCTGGAAGCGTTGGAATCCCGAATGGGCGAGGACACTAAAATTCTTGACGCTTCGCGACCTGCAGTGGGCCGCAGCGGGCCGCACGGTACGGGGGGCGGTGCGCCTTTCGAGGGCTGCTGGTGGGTCCTGCGGAGTGAGGCACCGCGGGGATCTGAGGGAGACCTCGCCGTCCCTGGGGGGGCTCTGGAGGGCTGCTGTGGGATACGGTAGGCGCAACGGGCGCATGGCACAGCCAACGGGGGGATTTGTGAAACAGACCATCTGCTGGGCGATGGCCATAACGTTGCGCCTACACGTATCCCGCGGGGGCTCTCAAGAGCTGCTGTGGGATACGTTGGGTGCAACGGGCGCATGGCACAGCCAACGGGGGTGATTTGTTATTACGTAGCTCTTAGATCTTGATCGTGGGCCTGCGAGCCTTCCGATTGCTGCTCGCAAAATCACATGCGTCCATGTTACGTCATCGCCCCCGTTGTAGCAATCCTGATGTACTTATGCCCCGCATTGCGCAAGGGTTGGGTACTTCGCCAGGGTAATTTTCTGCTCCCAGAGTGGACTTGGGACTCAGCCGTGCGTCCGTGCATCGGGGGAGGAGAAGGCGGGGGTGGGCTGCAATGATTTGTCCCAACCCCCCTTGGTTGGGTATTCGTCTTGAATACAGCACCGCGGTCGCGTCTTCCTCCTCCCGCCGCCCGCCTCTTGCCTCCCGCCTCCCGCCCCCCCTCTTTCTTGTCTCCTCTTGATTTGCCTGGGGGGGCTGCGATCTACGAATTTGTCGCCACGTTCGAGGGCTGCTGGTGGGTCCTGCGGAGTGAGGCACCGCGCGGATCTCAGCGAGACCTCCCCGTCCTTGGGGGGCTGCGATCTGCGAAATTGTCGCCACTTGCTGGTGGGTCCAGAGGGGTGAGGCACCGCGCGGATCTGAGCGAGACCTCGCCGTCCCCGGGGGGCTGCGATCTGCGACACTGTCGCCATGTTCGAGGGGGCTGCTGGTGGGTCCAGCGGGGTGAGGCTCCGCGCGGATCTGAGCGAGACCTGCCCGTCCCTGGGGGGGGTGCGATCTGCGAAAGTGTCGCCACTTTCGAGGGCTGCTGGTGGGTCCAGCGGAGTGAGGCACCGCGCGGATCTGAGCGAGACCTCCCCATCCTTGGGGGGCTGCGATCTGCGAATTTGTCGCCACGTTCGAGGGCTGCTGGGGGGTCCAGCGGAGTGAGGCACCGTGCAGACGTGAGCGAGACCTCGCCATCCTTGGGGGGCTGTGATTTGCGAAATTGTCGCCACTTTCGAGGGCTGCAGGTGGGTCCAGCGGAGTGAGGCACCGTGCAGACGTGAGCGCGACCTCGCCGTCCTTGGGGGGCTGTGATTTGCGAAATTGTCGCCACTTTCGAGGGTTGCTGGTGGGCTCGCCTCTGTCGAAGGCTGCTGGCGGGTCCAGCGGAGTGAGGCACTGCGCCGACCTGAGCGGGACCTCGCCGTCCTTGGGGTGCCATGTCATGTTGTTGTTGCTGCCCCGCCGACGTTTCAAGCCCTTTGCCCAACATCTCATTTTGGACCTGGCGCCTTCCTAAGTGACTCAGGGGGTCACTTAGTTTCTCTTCGTTTTCCCTTGATTGGGGACCTGTGAACCTCACGAATGTCGCTCGCAGAAGTATCTGCGTCCATGTCACGTCGCCGCCTTCTCGTCAAATCTCCCAAGCTACTCCTGCCCCGCATTGCGCAGGGGTTGGGTACGTCGCCAGGGTAATTATGATGGGGAAGGGAAAGCAGGTGGGTGAGGATGAGGAGGAGCCTGGTGTTGGCGACCATGGTGATGAGGAAAACAAGTGGCTGAAGATGGCAAGCATGGTGATGCGTGAGGTGTTGAGGATGCCGAGGGGAGGAGGAGCACGTGGGGTATCATGAGCATGATGACGTTGATGGTGTTGACTATCAATATGGGCACGAGGGGGGAGATTGAGGAAGGGGCTGGAAGAGGAGCACAGTGATGCTGACCCTGTGGCGGTGATGAGCAGGATGAATGAACAGGTGGATGATGGAAGATGAGGAGTATGGTGATGATGGAGATGATGATGGTGTTGATGATGATGATGATGATGATGATGATAGTGGAGGTGGTGGTGGTGGTGATGATGATGCTGATGATGATGATGATGATGATGATGATGATGATGATGATGATGATGGTGATGATGGTGATGATGTTGTCGATGATTATGATGAGGAGAGGAGCAGTCGTATGAGAATAGGCATGAGCATAGTCATCATAGCTGGGACTGGGAGGAACAGGTTGAGTCTAGTAGGATGGGGGTGAATATGATGGTCAGTGTAAGTATGCGGAGGTGGCGGAGCCTCAGATGGAGGAGAAGGAGAATAAAAATGAGTATGGCGATAATGGTCTTCTTTTGATGGTGGTCGTGATGAGGATGAGGACGAGTAGGTGTAGGGGGGATATGGTGAATACGGTGGTCGACGGCATGGATGGGGAGGTGCATGCGGATGATGAGTATGGTCACGCTTGTGAGCATGATAAAGAGCAGCAGCAGCAGCACAAGGAGGATGCTGATAGTGCTTATGACTTGAATGGTGATGATGGGCAGGTGGATAACGAATAGAAAGAAACTAGTGGTGGTGATTATGACGGTGAGGGCGAGGAGATGTTGCGTTCAAGGGAGAGGATGGAAAAGGAGCACAATGATGGTTACTCCATGATGGTGATGATGGTCCCGATGAGATGAATTTGTGAAGGAGGATGATGAGGAGTTTGGCGTTGAATAAAATTGTGATGACGGGATGAGGACCAGGTGTGTGAAAATAGGCATGGTCACGGTGATCAGGACTGGGGAAGAACAGGTTGAGCCCATTAGGATTATGCTTGCGACGATGTTGAGTCTAATTGTGTGGAGGTGGCGGAGGATGAGATTGAGGAGAAGGAGTACGAAGATGAGTATGATGGTAATGGTTTTGAGATGGTGGTGAAGATGAGGACGAGCAGGTGTAGCGGGGGATATGGTGAATATAGTGACCGACGACGTTGATGAAGAGGAGCAGGCGGATGGTGAGTATAATGACGCTTGTGAGCATGATGAAGAGCAGCAGCATCATGTGGGGAGGACTAGTTAGTCTGACGATGGTGATTATGATGATGGTGTGGATGGCTAGCAGGTGGAGGAGGAGGAGGAGGAGGAGGAGGAGGGGCAGGATGAGGACCAGGTGTGTGACGATGTGGCTGACGAGCAGGTGGAGAATGAGGAGGTGGAGGAGGAGTACGATGATGGAGCAGGCGGATGAGGAAGAGCATGGGGAGGATGAGTAGACTGATGGTGGCAGCAGTGATCGATTCAGATGATGAGGAGGCACAGCAGCAGGCAGATCCTGAACCCAAATAGCTGCACACTGCCGTGCGCAGAAAGCCACGTCACGTCACATGGTCTTGACGGCCATCCCCCCACACGCACACCCACACACACACACACACTCACGGCCCCCCCCACGAGGCCAGGGCCTCCGCCCCGGCGGCGGGGCCCGTTTGGGCGCCACGAGAACATCCGTCCCCGCAGGCCAGGGCTCGGGAGAAGAAAGATAGCAAAACAACGACACTGATTCGCCCTGTCCCAACAGGTATTCGATGTGAGATGGGCTCGCGGGGGAGGAGCTTTTCCGCCGCAGACGCCGATCTTTTGCTCAACACGTTCCAGTGCAGCCTAGCACACAGGGGGGGGTCCCTCCGAGGCCCCCGCTGCGCTGCGGCCCCCGCAGCCAGGCACCCCGTCGCAGGCCCCCGCGAGGCCCCCTGGACCACCCCCCCTGGACTGAGAGGAAAAGGAGAAGGTCAGCGCAACGATTGTTGCTCGCCCCCTGCCAGCCAGATCGCGTGCGATGTGAAGGGGGTCTGCGTGAGCCGAGAGACCCGCAGCTCTTTGCACACACGAGGCACGGCCCAGCCTGCGAACGACCCCGTCATGTCCCGGGAACTTCAGAAGCTGCGCATTCTGGTGGCCCCTGTAGTGGTGGCCGACTTGGGCGGCACCCCAGTATTGTTTTGCATCTCTCAGACGCGCAGGTCATGTCGAGGGGGGCTGTCGACGTCTACCTTCGCGAGCTCGACAGCTGCCAGGGCGAAATCGGAGAACAGGAAGGTATGGGAGAGGATTGCGCCAGCCTTCTCTTGCAGTGCTGACCTCCATTCGACACAGTGTACATAAAAACCTCGAAACGCAAGGCAGATGGACCAAGCCTGCTACAAGTGTGCACTCACTATACCATGCGAGCGAGCTATGCTCGGACGGAGCTTCTGAACATCTGCGTCAACGAGAAGTACATTCGGTTTGGTAAAAGTTTCACCTCGTGCCTGGATTTCCTTGATTAGTTTAGCAAATATATTGATTGTGAGACGCCCATTGTTTTGAGTCACTGGGGAGCTCTTTCGTTTGCCCAGATGATTGACGCTTCGCGTAACCCCACCAGTCCGTTGCTAATTTGGCAGGCCCGTGGCCCGGACCTCTCCTTCGGCGACTGCGTTTCCGCGTCCGCCCGCGACCAAAAAAATAACCCCACCAGTCAGCTCGGCAACTGCGAATCCGCGTCCGCCCGCGACCAAAAAAAAGTAACCCTACCAGTCCATCCAGCAACGATGCCCAGGCGAATTGCACCGATCAGGACAGTGTTGGAGAAAGCAGTGCCACAACGACGTGGGGCAGCCGTCAAGCCGAGCATCGGGTTCTCCACCTGAGCCGGCCCAGGAGCCAACCACAGTGCCCTCGCGGATCGCCCGATGTGGGAGCATCGTGGCAGATGACGTGGGCCTTCGTGGACCAATCTGCAGACCTTTGTGGCTCTCTTGGGGCCCTCTTGGGGGGTCTTTCCTGGGGGAGGTCTTCCTTAGGAGGCCTTCGCGGGGCCCTCTTCAAGGCCATCGCTTCAAGAAGGGGGTAGCCAATCACGTCCCCCTTTATCGGAGTCCAAAAAACGTCTCTTGGGGCGTGCTCGGGAGTTCTCGGGATGGTCTTGGAGCCTTCTTGGGACCCTCTTGGGCCATCTTGAGACCATCTCGAGACCTTACAAGCCCATCGGAAGCAAAAAGGCTAGACGGCCAAAATCATGATTTTACCATTGGTTTCGCATGCATGTTGTCCTCTCGGAAGCATGTTTGGGAGGATCGGAAGCCACTTGGAGCCGTCTTGGGGCGGTAATGAGGCCTCTTGGAGGCATGTTGGAAGCTATATTCTGCGATTTGGGAGGCCGTGCTGGGGTATCTGGGCCCTCTTGAGGCTATCTTGCATGGACGCTCTATATATACCCTCACGGTGCCCCCCTCCTGACCCAGGGAGCGGATGCAGGGGGAGAGAGGCCAACCTCTCCCCGACGGGGAAGAAGGGGGTTGGAAGCACGGACTCGTTAGACCACTCACGTCCAAAGGGCTGACAGGTACTCGTTGCATGCCAATCGGTTTTGCTTGCAGTGCCATCCGCCTGATTTCGTTGACTCTAGCGCCACACCACCAGCCACACCTTCGGCAATGCTGTGACCCAGTGGCCCATCGTGTGGCAAGCTCCTGCCACCATGGGCAGCGCCACCAGTTGAAGACCCGGCGCACCCACCGGCACGCGTGCTGTGCTGGTGCGTCGACTCTGCCGCCCGCAGGTGGGCCGGGCTCTGCCTGGATTGTGTGCTCGCTCGCTCGCTCGCCCTCGGTCCCTACCTCCTCCGCGGCCGCCCTCTGCTTTTCCAATCGTCTCTTGCGCCCAGCGCGCCCCGCCAGTCTCGACCCGCGCGCTTGCGTCCGCCGGCGCTGCCGATCGAAAAAGCTCGTTCGCTCGATCGAGTCTTTCGAGTGTCCTCTGAACACGATCGGCTCGCCGCAGTGGCCGAAGAGCTTGCACGTGCAAAGCAAGAGCACCCGATGCCCGCATCGACAATCTTAGGATGAACAAGGGAGGACGGAGTGGAAAGAAGGTGCAGAAGCAAGACATCCGACTTCGTGTTTTTCCGTGGCCTTAGCCCCCAGACCTCTCGACCCCATCCCACGGACCCCTTCTCTAGCTGAACCGATTATTCTTGTCCAGGGCCCGAAACAGGCTTCCAGGGGCTCCAAGCACGAGTAGCCAGGAATAGCCGACCGCCTCGATATGTACGTTATGCCAGAAGTCTTGGAAGGAGGAGAAGGCAAAGGAGGAGGAGAAAGAGGAGGAGAGAAAGGAGTGTGAACGGGAGATGAGGAAGAAGAAAAGGAGCACGAGGAGGGAGGAGGAAGGGGGAAAGGAGAAGGAGGAGGAGGACAGAGGAAAGATGAAGAAGGAGGAGGACAAATGGGAGGGCAAGGAGGAGGAGGAGGAGGAGGAGGAGGAGGAGAGGAGGAGCCCTGAAAGACCTTGGTGCCTAAACGTCAGCTGCAGAATCTGACCATAGTTTCATGTGAAATCGAAAGGGGGGCCTTTGAATCTAGGAGGAGGAGGAGGAGGAAGCGGAGGAGGTGGAGGAAGAGGGAAGAGAAGGGGGAGAGGAGCACGAGGACGACGAGGAGGAGGAGGAGAAGGAGGAGGAGCAGGACCAGGAGGAGCAGCGGGGGGAGGGCCACTGCGCCGGCACCCTCGCCGAGAATCAGGGTTCGGGACGGGTCCCCGTTCGCGTGCCCCCGTGCGTCCCCGTTCGCGCGTCCCCGTGTCGGCTCAGGGAAGCTTGGCGTTCGCGTGTATCCGTGCGCCCGGAGGGCGCCCCCGCTTTCTGGGGAGCTCGCGGCGCTAAGCCGAGGACGAGGACGAGGATAGGACGAGGAGAAAGCATAGGACGAGGACGAGGACGAGGACGAGGACGAGGACGAGGACGCGGCGCCAGGACGAGGACGAGGGTAGGACGAGCGCGCGCGCGGGGCTAGGACGAGGATACATCCGTTCCAGAGCGTTCTAGAACGCTCTCGGACCTCGGAGCGTGTGCTGGAATGCTCTGAGAAGGCCGCGGCGCCCGAGGCATCCTCCAGAGCCGCCGGATCTCAGAGATTCTCGGCTCGTTCTCCCCCGATGTTGTCCTCGTCCTGCTTCGTCTTCCACAGTTGGCACAGCCCTCGTTCTAGGCGAGGCACGATCGAGAAGGGCCACACCCATGCTACCTATCATCCTGAGTTCGGATGAGTTGGGATGCCAGCTGCTGGGGTGCAATATTCGGAAAGAGCCCGCCGTACTCTTGCAGCGAGCCGTGGACACGTCGGCCAGATCAGATACTCATGCCTCTGGAGGGGCCGCACTTGACGACCACCACGACCACGACCACGACGACGAAGAGAGGCGATGAGGGAGACGCGTGAGGCTGTTCGCGTGGAGGCGCGTTGCGGTGCCAGTCACACTGGGGAGTGTCTGGAGAGCGCGCGAGGACATGTTCGTAGAGAAGTGCATGGACATGCACGGCGTTGCGGAGGGGACCCCACGGGAGCCGTCTCTGTATGTGTTCGCATGCTGGTCGTCTTAAGCCACGAGTGTGCTCAAGTAATCCGTCTTCCGCGATTTGATTCGGCGAACGTTCCACTACGGGAAACATTCAGTCGGCTCGCTTCACCCGTTTTGGTCTTGTTACCCACTGCAGACCGTATGTAACTCCATGAGTTGGCGCATTCGGGTTATGGGTGCATCTTCGGTTGTGCGATTGGCTTCGCGTTGGATTGGTAGCATGCCTACTCCTCTAACGCTTACAGTTGTGTTGTATGTGATTCGCTATACGCAACAACAACAACAACAACAAAACCGTCTAACTCTGCTAAATCGTCCAGACATACCAACTCTCCGAACTCTTCTAGCCCCCCAAACTATTCAACTCCGTCACGCTCATATCTGTTTTGACCCGTCGAGGCCTTCTTATGTGTCAAGCTTACATTGCACGCTGAACGTTTCCTGTGATCGATGTCTGACACGTGGACCCCAAGCAGCGAGTTATGGCACTCTCGGTGTGCACCTTGTATGCTTCAATATGTGTATGATGGACTCTACGAGTTGCACCCTATACGATAACTATGTGGGGTAACCCATGTAATGCCACGTATGTGTTGCAACGTACGGGATGCAATAGGTGTTGTTCATTTTGTGCAACGAAACAAAATACGGCGCAAGCTGTGCTGTGTAAATCCACGGGGAGCACTATACGTATATAAAGGTATGTATACACACATACGTACATGCATACATGCATACACGCATGCATGCATACATACATACATGCATGCATGCATACGTACGTACGCATGTACATACATGCATACATACAGACAGACAGACAGACATGCATACATACATGCAAACATACATACATACATACATACATACATACATACATACATGTATCTACGCATGCATACATCCATCCATGCATGCATGCTTACCTCCCTACAGACATACGTACTCACTTACCGACACACACATATACATGTATCTGTGTCGGTTGCAAGCTCTGTGGTGCCATCCATGTGGTGCAAGCTCCGTGGTGCACACGTTGCGTACGCCTGTGCACGCCTGCCGGAGCGCGGGGCGACCTCGGGCGGGCACCGCGCGACTAGTCCGCGCGGCGCCGACGGACGGGGCACAGGCCGACAGAAACCCAGGCGCGCCAGCGGCGCACGGCGCGCCCACGGGTGGGCGCCGGTGCGCCCACGGCGGAAGTCCCGGAAGCGCAGGCCAGCTGTTCTGCGCCCCAAGAAAAAAGTCGGGGGCGGAAATAGGGGGGGGGGGGGATGACTAGGGGGGGGGTGGGGATATCATGGCGGGTGCCATGATCTTTCCCCAGATCTCGTGGCGCCTCCTCTTGTTTCATTGCGTCCCTGGCCCCCCCGCTGGGCCGCGCACATGCCGCCTGTCATGATTTGCACCCCCCCCTCTTGGACACCCCCCTCTTGGCCGCTCCCGGAAAAGAAGCCTTCCGTGCAAGCATTGGTTTGGGGATGGCTGTTCTAACGCACGTGGGGCGGTCCAAGACGGGCCTCGCCCTCGAGGACCGAGAGAGTCGCCATCGCTTCCTCGGCGGAAGGCGGCGGGGGGGCGGTGAGAGGTGGCGGGAGCAGAACGGCGGCAGTTCGGCCGCTGGAAGCCGCCAAGATGGTCCAGGGTTTCTGGAATCCGCCATGTGTAAGTCGTCGAAGACGCCTACAGCGAGGCACCGCCGCCCTTTTGCCTTTGGAGTAAAACGTCGAGCGACAGTGCGACCACATTAGTGCAATGCGTGCAGCGACTGCGGAGAAAACGGGGGAGTGGCCCCTCTGGGGCTGGCTTAGGGTTATCTCGGGGTTATTTTCGGACCATCTTGGCGCTCTATGGGGTCGTCTTCGAGCGCTTCTCCTGTTGCCCTGTGGGGCCGTCGTGGGACTGCCTGGGGGACCTTTTATGCCGTCCTGGGGCTCTCTTGGTGGTCTTTTTCGGCCGTTTTGGTATGATCTTGGGCAGTCTGGGACGCTGTGAAGACCAAAAAGGCGGGGATACAAAAGTCATCGGAAAACTGATGATAATACAGGTGCTTTACCTCTCCATGCCTTCCTGGGGGACCTCTTGGAACCTTCTTGCGCCGTATTGGGCTATCTTGGGGCCACTTTGAGCCACATTGGGCCCATCTTGTCCGACTTCGAGGTCATCTTGGCAGTCTTGGAGGCCCTCGTGGAGCTATCTGGGACGGAAATGCCCTCGGAGTCAAGTTCTTCTGGATGGCCGGTGGGTCGGCCGAAGACCACCAGGAACCTTTTTGGAAAAGCCAAAGCGATATATAACGTTCAGCGCGCCAAGCACCTCTCCGGTTGGCAACCGGGGGAGGCAAGTCAAATACGCTTGCGGCGAATCACTGCCGCCCCTTGCCTTTTCGAAGCGCCTGTGTGGCCGAATTTTGCGGCCAAACCTCGGCGAAGCTGTCGGACTATGTGTTCCCCCAGCTCTTGTGGAAACCCTTCGGGGAACACGTGGGGGAGAAAGAAAAAGAGGAGTATAGGGAGGAAAAAGAGGAAGAGGAGGAGGCGGCGAAGGAGGAGGAGGCCTCTTCGGGAGACTCTTGGGACACTCTGGGGGGCTCCTGGGAGGCCTCAAGATATATTCAGAGAGCTTTGTTCTGAAAAAAGTCGCGTCGTATCGTTGGGCATTGCGCGCTGCACAAGTGCGCGAGAGGGAAGTAGTCGACGGCACGGGTAACTCAGAGAACAAGATTGCGCCACCCTGACCCACTCTTTCCACGAGGCCAGAAATAGGCGCGGACCGCGCCGCCATACGCGTGGACGCGCCCAGGGTGGTGGGCAAGGCAATCATGGTCGGGGCCCTCGCTGCGCGTCGCGACAGCGACGGCCTCTTGGAGGCCTCTTGGGAGATTCCTTGGGCCTCTTGGGGGCCTTTGGAGGCTCCTTGGGAGGCTCTTTGCGCCCAAGGACCTTCCTGGCTCATCGTGCCTTGGCCTCTCTTTGTTTTCACTTATTTCCCAACGGTTCTGGTCATTTTCTTCTAGTCCAACCTATGTGGCCTTTTTGTGGTTCACTCCTTCCGAGAGGGAACGGTTCAGACAGACATTTCTATTAGTGCATCTTGCTTCGGCATCAGGAGCCACCGCGGACTGCGGCAACTGATACCGTTGCCTTTCTACCGCTGGCTGGAGATAAAAAATAAACAAACCAACAAAAATAATCAGAAGGAGACCACTGCGCTCATCTCACTGACAATATTGAAGGCGTCGGGAGCGGGAAGGTGTCCGACTGACCGGGCGCCCCCGCAAGCGCGGGCAATACTGATTTCCACGAGGCTAGCGAGCCCGGCTCCTCCGTAGGCACGGGCGCGGGACACTCCCGCAGCGCTTCCTTCCTTCCTTCCTTCCTTCCTTCCTTCCTTCCTTCCTTCCTTCGGGAGCGGGAAGACCGACGACCTGGGAATGTTACGGGCCCTCTCTGGGGCGGAGAGCCGATGGAAGCCACCGCTTCCGCAGGACCGGCGCGATCGGCCGAGGCCCCCTTTGAGAACCTTGTCTAGGAAGGACCAGCAACAGCCTAAAGTCCGGCACGCCGTGCACCCTTGTGGCAAGCCAACAGGAAGAGGAGGAGGAGGAGGAGGAGGAGGAGGAGGAGGAGGAGGAGGAGGAGGAGGAGGGGGCGGCGGATCGAAGACACCTGCAGCGAGTCACCGTCGCCCCCTGCCTCTTGGAAGCGCCTACGAGGCCGAGGGTGCTGGCCAGAGCTCGGCCAAGCTATCGGATTGCATGTTCCCCCCAGTCGTCACGGAAAACATTCGGGGAACACGTGGGGCAAAAAAAAGAAGAAGAGGAGGAGAGGGAGGAAGAGGGCATATTGGGAGCTTTTTGGGGCACTCTTGGGGCCTCCTGGGAGCTTCCTGGCAGCCTCTGGGAGGCCTCTTGGGGGCTTCCTTGGATCTCTTGGGGCCTTGGAGGCTCCTCGGGAGGCTCTTGGCAGTTTGAAGGCGCCCTGGCCCACCTGACGCCGTCGGAAGCCGTCTTGGGGGCTTCAAGACGGCCCTGGCGCGCCCCAAGAGGGCCCCAAGTCGGCCCAGAGAGGCCATTTTGGGCGTATTTGAAGTCTTCTAGGCCGTGTTAGAGCCAATTCGGGGCCTCTTGGGTTGTCAGGGGGCGGCCATCTCGGAGGCCGTTTGGGGTCATTTGGGTGGCCTTTGGGGCCGTCTTGCGCCGTCGGAGACCCAAAATGAGCAAACGCCAAAATCCTGCAAACATCCGGTCGTCCTGGAGGTTTTCTCGAAGGCCCGAGACGAAAGCCTCTTGGGTCGTTTTGGGCGATCTTGAGGCCATCTTGGGGGCATTTTGGATACATCTTGGGACCATGTTGGGCACTCTTGGGGTCATCCTAGCCGTCTTGGAGACTATCCCAGCAGTCTTGGAGGCCGTCTTGGAGTCGTCTGGAGTGGGAAGACCGACGACCTGTGAGCAAATCTTTGCCAGCTGGGTCTTGCGGAGCTTTCCAGGTGGACTGCGTGGTGGGCCGAAGGCCCCTGGGAATATTCAAAACAAGGAACAAACATGATTGACGCCTCGCGTATCCCCACCAGTCCAGATGGCCGCTAGTTATAGACAACTGACGGCGAGATCTTTTAATGCGACCGTCAGTTAAAGGTAACTGACCGCCAGCTAAAGGTAGCTGACGGTGGGTTAACTCTATCCGGCCGTCAGTTGAAGGCAATTAACTGCCAGTCAAAGGTAGTTGACGGTGAGTTACGCGTAACTGACCGTCAGTTAACGGGGAACTGACGGTGAGTTATGTTTAACAGACCGCCTGTTAAAGGAAACTGGCGATGAAGTCCCTCCGGCTGGCCGTAACTTACAAACAATTTGCCGTCAGCCAAGGAGAATTGACGGCTAGCTACCCTTAACGGATCGCGATTTGAAGGTAGCTGATTGTGAGTTACTTTGAGTCTACCGTCAGGTTTAAAAAATGGATGTGAGTTATTCGGATGTCACCGTCTGATAAAGGTAGCCTGCCGTGAGTAAGTTTTAGCTTACCGTCCGTTGAAGGTAAATGACGGTAAGTTGCATATTACTAGCCGTCAGCTGAAGGTAATTGACCGTCAGTTAAAAGCAACCGTCGGTGAGTAGGTGGCCATTCTTACTTAGGTGGAATCCAGGGAGTAGACAACACCTCGTCGGAGTAGTCCTTCATTCAGCAGGAGTTGTCGTCGCCTGGCGGGAGTAGTCCATTAGTAGTCTATTATTCGGGGTTGTTGTTTATTCCTGGAAGTGGACGATTACTGCCGGGTGAGTAGACGACTACTCTCAGGCCAGTGGTCGATTCTTTCCAGGCAGGTATCCGGCTATACTACCAGGGCGGGACTATTCCTCTACTGGGATGGTCGGATGGACTAGTGCCCTACGAGGCGGGAGTGGTCTTCGAACGGGCAGTAGCGGCTCTGTCAGGCGGGGGCAGTCTTCCACTGGGCGGAAGCAGTCGGTTACCAGGCGGGAGTGGTTCACCTAACAAGGTAGCCGTGTACTCTCTGGAGTCGTCGACGACTCTTGGGAGTAGACAACTGATGCCATGTGATTTATACGACTTCTTCAAGGCCAGAAGCCGCCTGGGTCGCGCTTGGTTTATTGCTTCTCGGGCTCGCGCTTGGTTTATTCGGGGTCGCGCTTGGTTTATTGCTTCTCAGGGGAGCGGCCGATTCCCAGTTCCAGCTTCTGCGCGCGCACCCTGACAGGCGAAGGAGGGATGACCACAGACGAGAGGCATGTATGGATTCTAGTCAAACCGCTTGGTCTTCTTCCCTGTTCACGTGGCACCCGCCCAGCTACTGAAGTCCCGCCCTGGTTACTCGGGCTGGTTTGGCTAGTTGGAGTGTTTTTGGCCAGCCAAACTCCACAATGTTTAACTCTTTCTAATCATTATATATTATGTTATTTTCTGAAGCCCCGAAGTCCCGAAAATGGACCCGCGAACGTCGAAAGTCCCAAATCGTTGGCCTGGTAACGGCGTTTAACAAAAAAAACTACGCAGCAAAGCAGAAAAGGGGGAGTGGAATTGAGGGGGAGGAGGGCGATTGGCCCCGTCCGCTTATATTTCATGCCCCGTCCGCCTATAGTTAATTCCCCGCCCGCCTACAGTCAATGTCCTGACCGCTTACATGTAGTGCCTTGCCCGCTACTCACTGTCAGATAGGGATAATTCACCTTGGGGTACCTTGACCTCACAGTGAGTTGTTTTTTCTGTTGACGGCGAATCACCGTCACCTCACCGGGCAGGGCGGTGAGTGGGGCGAGGGACAGGCCGGAGGCCGAGTTGCCTTCATCCCACCGGGCGAGTGGCTTTTATTCCGCCGCCAGTGCAACGTAACTCGCGGCGAGTTAAAGAAAGCTCACGGCGAGCTACTAACAAATGACCCTGAGTTGCGGGCGCGACATGAGACGCAAATGGTCAGGATATTCTACGCAGGCGGGACATCACATTTAGGCGAGGTCACCGAGAGTTCTAACTAAGTCGCCGTGGGTTACCTCTGATTGAAAATCTGTTGAACGCATCTCCTCGGTCGGGCGGGGGAGGGGGCTGGGGGGTAGGGCGGAGGCCGAGTTGCCTCGAACCCGCCTGGCGATCTACCTTCAACTTGCAGTGAGTGAAAGGTAACCCATGGTGAGCTACCTGTAACTGGCGGTGACTGCAACGAGTTACCTTCAATCGACGGTAATCGAAGACTAATTCACCGTGAGATGACTCCCTACCTAAACGACAATTAAAGGTAGCTCCCTGACGGGGCGGGAGACGGGGCGGGGGGGTCTGGGCAAAAGGCCGAGTTACGTGTAACCCGATTACGTTCACCGTCTGTTAAAGGTAGCTCTTGGTGAATCAAAGGTAATTCACGGCAAATTACATTAAGCGCACCGTCAGTTGAAAGTCATTCAAAGCGAGCTGCCACTAACTGAGGGTAGATTCGAGTCCACTGACGGCGGGCTACCTTTGAATGAGGCGGCTGCAGGGGCGGGGTGCACGGCGCAGACCGAGTTGCGTCTAATCCGCCGGGTGAATTACAGTTGACCCGCCGTCAGTTGAGGTAATTCGCGGTGGGTTGCAAGTGCTTTACGGTGGGCCACGTTCTAATTCACCTCCAGTTAAGGTTAGTTCAAAACACTGGCGGCCATTGAAAGGTTACTCGCCGTCAGTTACCGCTAGCTGTCCTGACAGCCAGTTACTTTTGACCGACCGTGACATACATTCAACTGACCGCCACCTACCTCACGTTGAACGTCATTTACATGTAGTTCACATCGAGTTACCTTGATCAGTTGACGGAAAGCTAGCCGCAAGGAGCCGTGAGTCTTATATCCGAATGACAGTTCAAGGTAACTCTTTCGCGGGGCGGCGAACGGGGTGAAGAGCGGGGCGGAGTCCGAATTACCCCTCACTTGCTGGGGGGGGTTATTCTGATCGACCGTCACTTAGAGGTAATTGGCCGCCAGCTACACGTAATCGATGGTCTTGAAAGCATTGTCAATTATATGTAACAACCGCCAATCGACGGTGCGCTACGTTTCACTGACCAGACAATGTTTTTTGATTCAACAACGCCTGTTGAAAGTAGCCTGCAGGTGGGGCGGGGTGCGGAGTGAGAGGCGGGCGGAAGCTGATTACCACCAACCCACGGGAGTGCACCATCAATTGATAACTGACCGCCAGGTAAAGGCAACCGACGGTCAGCTGAAGGTAACCGACGGTCAATTACTTTGCATAAACGGTCAGGTCAATGTAACTGACGGTCAGTTACCGTTAACCGACCGTCAATTCAATGTAACCGACCGTCCATTAATGGCATGACCTCTAGTTGGTGGCCAGCTCCAGGTAAGTGATCGTAAGTTTCATGTACCTGAGCGTCAGCCAAAAGGTCTTTGAGCGCCAGTTACCGTTTTAAGCTCATGCTTGGTAGGGGTAGCTGGGAGGATGGATGGGGGCGGAGCGGAGGCCGAGTATTCTCTAACCCGCCAGGTGGGCGATTTTTGATTGACCTTCCGCTGAAGGTACCAAACGGTCAGTTCAAAGTAACTGACGGTGGGTGATTTTGAACTGGCCGTCGCGTTTACCTTTTTTTATTGACCGTCAGTTACCCCTAACTGAAGGTTTCAGGTAGTTCCCACATTGGGCGGGGGGCGGGTTCAAACCTGTCCTGATTGTCAGGTACCTTCGCCTGAACGTATGTTAAGTGCATTCCCAGGTGGGGCGAGGGACGGGGCGGGGTGAAGCCGAGATACCTCTTCATCCGCCAGGCCCACTGTCAGTTACCCTTAACCGACCGTCAATTAAAGGTAGCTTTTGTGGTATATCTTTTTCACTTGTCGACAGTTACAGGTGACTGGCCGCCAGTTCAAGGTAACTGACTGTAAGTATTTCAATTGACAGTCTGTTACTTTTTATTGATCATCCGTCAAGGGCAATTCCTGGTTGGGGCGGGGGGCGGGGTGGTGGGCGGGGCGGAGGCGGAGTTATTTCTCACTCGCCGAGTGCGGTGAATGTATAATTGGCCGTCACTTACCTTGAATCGACAGTCAGACAAAGGTAATGGTTGCCGCTTCGCGTATCCCCACCAGCCCATCCAGAAACGACGCCCATGAGAGTTGACGGGTGGAGAGAGGAAGAGACACGCATCGTCAAACAGCGAGGGAGACTTGGGAGGCTCCGGTGCCATCTCGAGCCGTTCTGGAACAGTCTTGGGCCGTTCGGAGCATTTTGGTGGCCATTTTCAGCCAGCCTGCGCTATTTGAGCCATCTTGGAGGTCATATTGGGTTCTCTGACGCCGCTCGGGTGCCTTCGGGGCGCTCTTGGAGCCCTTTTTGGGCCCTCTGGGGAGCCCTGCAGCGCCTCTTGGGGCCATTTTGGAGACGGCCGGTCAAAAGAGGAGATGTCTTCGATTTCCCTCCCTCCCTCGGAGGCCACGATCCTCGTGAGGGGTGTGAGAATTGGCCCTCCCAGGGGCCGAAAAAAAGGACCCTCTGACATCTCGGTCCCCCTTTCCAACAAGAAATTTCAGGAGGGAAAGGGGAAGGTCCCCCTCCCCGACGGGAAGAGGGGCTGTGGAAGGGGAAAGGCACCCTCGTTACACCACCTGTCGCCCAAAGGGCTGGTGGCATTCACCCCGAAGGTGAAGGTAGCCCACCGTCAATTACTTCAAGCTGACAGTAACTTCGCTTTACCCGACGGTCAGTTGAACTTAAAACGTGTCAGTATCTTCGAACTGACCGTCATGTGAGGGCCATTGATTGTCAATTTCTTGTTTGGGGGCCATCAGTTGAAGGTACCTTACCGACACTTCCAGGTAACTAATTGTTGGTCAATTTCTATCGAATACCAGTTACCTTCAAATAACCGTCAGACGAGGGGAATCTCCAAATGAGGCGGGGGTCAGGGTGGGGGGGTGGGGGAGGAGCCGAGTTGCGTTTAACCCGCCGCGTGAATGACCTTTCACTGTCGGTCAGTTACAGGTAACTGACGGTCAGTCAAAGGAGCTTCACTGTAAGTTACCTTGGATTGACGATGCGTTACGTTACATTAACTGATTGCATAAGGTAATTGACAGATTACCAGAGGTAATTGACGATGGGTTTCCAGTTTAACTGACGGCGGTTTCAAGGTAATTCACCGCCAGTCACCTTGAAATTGGTGGTCTGTTAGAGGTAGCTCACCGTCGGTTCCCTCTACCTGACCGTCAGTTACTTCTAGCGGGCGGCCAGTTACAGGTAACTGACGGTCACTCAAAAGGGAATTCACCGTAATGTGCCTTTTTTCTAGTAACGGTCAGGTGAAGGTACGGCACTGTGATTTACCTTTGACCGACCGCTAGTTGATGGTGATGGTGAGTCACATTTAATTCACCGACATGTAAATGTAGCTGGCCGTCAGTGAAGAAAGGCAATGGACGACCGCTTTCGGTTTCAATTGGCGGCCAGTTAAAGGGAATTCACTGTCAGCTACCTTCAAGAGCCTGTCGCTCACCGCCAGTTCGTTTGCTACAGACCGTCAGTTACCTGTATCTGGTTGTCCAATAAATGAAACAGACGGTCACTTACTCTGGACCACCAGTTAAAGGTAGTTGATTGTGGGGTGCCACAATTGACGGCAACTCCCCGTTGGGGCGGGGACGGGGTGCGGGACGGGGCGGAGGTTGGGTTGCCTTTTGACCCGCCGCGAGCGTTACCTTGAACTGGTTGTCAGCTAACAGTCGTTGGCAGCTAGCTACACTTGGTTGACGGTCGCATAGCGGCACTTCACGCGGCCATACAAGGTTGATCACCGACATTGATCAATTCAAGTATGTTTCATTTACGGTTAGTGACTTCTGTTCACGGCCAGTTGCATGGAACTCACCGCCTGGTATTTTTGACTGGCCGCGAGTTACATGTGATTGGCTGTCACATTAAGGTAAGCCACTGGCAATTACCTTTAATCTACCGTTCATTAAAGGTAACTGGCTGTGGATGCCTGGCCGTCATTCGAGGGTAACTGCGTGTCAGGTCGACGTAGTTGACTGCGAAGTATTGGTAAGTGACCATATGTTACCTTTTACTGACCACTGGTTGAAGGAAACTCCCCGTGGGATTGGGGGATGGGGTGGGGGTCGGGGCGGAGGCCGAGTTGTTTCTAAGCCGCGGGGTGAGTGACCTTGACCTTACGGTCAGTTAGAGATAACTGGCGTTCCGTTAAAGACGTAACTAACCGCCAGGTACAGTAGCTGACCGTTCGCTGAGGGTGACCGACCGCCGCTTTCTTTTTATTGAACGTCAGTTACAAGTAATTTTCGGGTGAGGTGGGCCAGGGGGTGTGTGGCGGGGGGGAGGCCGAGTTGTTCTTAATCTGCCCAATCGGCGACCTTCAATTCAACGCTTGTGAAGGGCAACCGACGGCCAGCTACAGGTAATTTACTGTCAGCCATGTTCTGTTTCATTGAACTTGGGCGAGAGGGTATTTCACCGTCAGTTACTTGTACCTGGTTGTCATATACCTGGAAGCGACCCTCCGTTCAAGGTATCAAACGGCCAGTTTACGCTTATGCACGTCAACTTCCAGGATCTGACTTACAATAAGTTGACATCCATTAAGAGATAACCGAGTGACCGCCAGCTGACCGTCAGGTAAGCGTCAGCGACGGTCAGTTCAAAGTATTTGTCGTTGAAGTATTCTTAATTGGCGGGCAGGTCAATGTAACTGACGGTCGGCCATTTTTAATTGACCGCTACTCAAAGGTAACACACTGCGGGCTACATCTTATTGCACGTCAGTTAAAGTCACCTCCCGGGCGGGGCGGGGGACGTGGTGGGGGGCGGGAACAGGCCGAGTTATTTATATTCCGCCGGGTGGGCTACCTTCAATTGGCCGTCGGTCAATCGGGACTGACAGGGAGTTTCTTCACCCGGCCGTTAAAGATAACCGGCCGCCATTGAAAGGCAAGTGGCGGTTTGCTATTTCCAATTGACCGTCAGTTGAAGGTAACTGACTGTCAATTACTTTAAACCGACCGTCAGTGACATGCAATTGACTACCAGTGAAAGGCACTTGGGTGTAAGTTACTTTCAACTGAGCGGAAGTTCCTTCTAATTGAACGTCAGTTGAATATAATTCGAGGGACCGGCCGGTGACGGGGTGGGGAGCGGGGCGGAGACCGAGATATTTCCTAATCCGGCGGGTGAGTTACCTTCCAGTGGCTCAGTTAATGATACAGCTAAAGGTAATTATTCAATGTCCGATATTTTTGATTGACGGCCACTGAAAGCTGAGCGACTGTGGGTTCCCTTGAAGTGACCGTCTGGTACATGAATTGGACGGTGAGTTTGCTTCTAATGACTGTCAGCTAAAAGTAACCGATTGTGAATTCCGCTGACAGTTAAAGGTCACTGACGGTCTGTTACCTTTTTACTGTCTGCCAGCTAAAGATAATTGGTTGTGGGATACTTTTCATATCACGCCAGTCAATGGTAACTCCTGGGTGGGGCGGAGGACGGTGTGGGGGGTGGGGCGGGGGCCGAGGTTGTTTTAATCCGCGGGGTGGGCAACCTTCACTTGAGCGCCAGTGAAATGCAACAAACGGTAAGAGGTAATTGACGGGGTGTTATGTTTGAAGGACTGCCAGTTGATGGTAATTAACCGCCCTGACGGTCGGTTACCTGTTAATTGGCCATCACTTGCCTTAACTTTAACGTCAGTTAGAGGTAGCTCCTGGGTGGGGCGGGAGACGGGATCGGGAGCGGGGCGAAAGCCGAGCTACATTTCTTTATCCCGCTGAGTGAGATACCTGTAACTGACGGTCAGTTAAATGTAACTGACGACCTGTTGGTGGTAGGTGACTATGATTCAGTTTTAATTGGCCGTCGGTTGAATCGAATGACAGCCAGCTACAAGTTAGTGGCTAGGTATTACCTTGAACTGGCCGGGAGTTTCTTGTGTCATTTGACGGTTGTGAAAAGTAATCGATTGTCAGCTGAAGGCAATTGATCGTGAATCGCTTTCAACTGACCGTGAGTTGAAGATAATCCACCGCCAGCTAAAGCTAGTTGACGGTGGGATACCTTCAACTGATTGCCAATTACCTTTGCACTGAACTGGAGGTAAAGGTAATTGTGGGGCGTGGGCTGGGGACATGGTGGTGCGGGGGGCAGAGGCCGAGTTACCATTCACTCGCCTGTCTTCGTTCGAGTAAGCTGACGCTCAGTTAAGGGTACCTGATGTTGAAGTACCTTCTAGCTGGCCGTCAGTTACCTGTACCCGAACGTCAGTTACAGTTTGTTGACGGTCATGTAAGTGACCCGATGTCCATGAAAAGGTAGTTGACTGTGACTTACCTTTTAGCTGAACGTCAGCTCAAAGTAATTCCCTGGTGGGGTGGGGGACGGGGCGTAGACAGGGTTGCTTCTCACCCGCCGGGCAGGTGAAAGGTAGTTGACGGACAGCGAAAACTAGCTGTCCGTTGAGGGCAGCTGGCTGTGGGTTACCTTGGAATGGCCGTCCGTTAACAGTGTTCGACTGCTTCTTAAATTGACCGTCGGTTAAGTGTAACTGGCGGTGGGTTGCCTCTACGAGACGTTGAGTTAGAGGTAGGTGTCTATCATGTAAAGGTAATTGGTCGTCACTTGCAACTGAACATGAATTACCTTTCATTGGCCGCCAGATATCTCTAATTGGGTATCAGTTATTTGTATTCGACCGTAGATCACAGGTAACTGTCCCTCATATATTTCCCAACCTTCCTTGGTTGGGCATTCGATTTGAATTGAGCACTGTGGTCGCGTCTTCTCCTCCTCCTCCTACTCCCGCCTCCCGCCTTGTGCGTACCTCTTGTGTGTGTGTGCATCTTGCCTGTCGTACCTCTTGTGTGTGTGCATCTTGCTTGGGGGGCTGCGATTTGCGAAACTGTCGCCACTTTCGAGGGCTGCTGGGGGGGAAAGCGTAGTGGGTAGCCGCCGCAGACCCCAATTAGTCCTCGCCATCCCTGGTGGGGCTGCGACTTGCGAAACTGTCGCCACCTTCGAGGGCTGCTGGGGGGGGCAGCATAATGGGTAGCCGCCGCGGGCCCAAATTAGACCTCGCCATCCCTGGGGGGCTGCGATTTGCGAAACCGTTGCCACTTTCGTGGGCTGTTTGGGGTGACAGCAAAGTGGGTAGCCGCCGCGGACCCAAATTAGACCTAGCCGTCCTTGAGGGGCTGCGATTTGCGAAACTGTCGCCACGTTCGGGGGCTGCTTGGGGGGGCAGCAGAGTGGGTAGCCGCCGCAGACCCAAATCAGACCTCGCCATCCCTGGGGGGCTGCGATTTGCGAAACTGTCGCCACGTTCGGGGGCTGCTGGGGGGGATATCATGGTGGGTAGCCGCCGCGGGCCCAAATTAGACCTAGCCGTCCTTGGGGGGGGCTGCGATTTGCGAAACCGTCGCCACTTTCGAGGGCTGCTGGGGGGGGCAGCATAGTGGGTAGCCGCCGCGGACCCTAAATAGACCTCGCCATCCCTGGGGGGGGCTGCGACTTGCGAAACTGTCGCCACTTTCGAGGGCTGCTGGGGGGGACAGCATAGTGAGTAGCCGCCGCGGATCCAAATTAGGCCTCACCATCCCTGGGGGGCTGCGATTTGCGAAACGGTCACCACTTTCGAGGGCTGCTGGGGGGGGACACCATAGTGGGCAGCCGCCGCGGACTTAGTGCATAGCCGCCGCAGGTCCAAATTGGAGCTCGCCATCCCCGGGAGAGGGGGCTGCGATTTGCGAAACCGTCGCCATTTTCAAGGGCTGCCCGGGGGGGCAGCATTGTGGGTAGCCGTCGCAGATCCAAAGTAGACCTCGCCATCCATTAGGGGGGGGGTTGTGATGTGCGAAACTGCCACCACATCCGAGGGCTGCTTGGGGGGGCAGCGATAGTGGGTAACCGTCGCAGACCCAAATTAGACCTCGTCATCCCTGGGGGGCTGCGATTTGCAAAGCTGTCGCCACTTTCGAGGGCTGCTTGGGGGGCCAGCATAGCGATCTGCGAAACTGTCACCACTTTCGAGGGCTGCTGGTGGGTCCAGCGGAGTGAGGCACCGCGCAGATCTGAGCGAGACCTCGCCGTCCTTGGGGGGCTGCGATCTGCGAAACCATCGCCACTTTCAAGGGCTGCTGGCGGGTCCAGCGGAGTAAGGCACCCACGCAGATCTGAGCGGGACTTCGCCGTCATTGGGGGGGCTGCGATTTGCAAAACCGTCGCTACTTTCGAAGGCTGGTGGCGGGTCCAGCGGAGTAAGGCACCACGCAGATCAGAGCGAGACTTCGCAATCCTTGGGGGGCTGCGGGCCTCACGAAGACCGCTCGCAGAACTATTTGCGCCCAAGACACGTCATCACTTCCGTACAACGTCCCCCAAGCTATTCATGTCCCGCATTGCGCAGGGGTTGGGTACGTCGCCAGGGTAATGTGTTATTGAACGCCCGTTAAAGGAACTTGTGGGGGGGCAATTTGGGAAGAAGAGCATTGGAGTGAGAAAGGGGCGAGAGAGAGAGCAGGAGGCAGAAGGCGGGAGAAACGGGGCGTGAGCAGTCTTGCATTCAGAACGAGGACCCATCACACAGGAGGGTTGGGAAAAGATTTGGGAAACAAATAAGGTTCGAGATTTGGTGAGGAAACACACGTGGGAGGGGGTGCGCCCCGCACAACACTGTATCGGGGCAGAGGCGGAAGTAGCACCCAGATTGTGTAAGTGTAAAGGCGCAGGGGGGAGGGAGAGAGAGAGAGAGAGAGAGAGAGAAGCAAAGCACAGTCCCACCTTCCTTCTCGTCCTCCTCGTCCCCCTCATCATCAGTAGCGGTACCCTCCCCTCATCCTGCTCCTTTTTCTCAACCTTTTCGTTCTGGGAAGGATGAGAGGGACGAGAACAGGTGAGTAGGGAGGAGGAGGGCGAGGAGGAAAAGAAGGAGGAGGAGGAGGAGGAAGAGGGGAAGGACCCTTCCCTCCTCCCGTTCTCCTCCCCGAGCAGAAGCTGCAATCTCGAAAGCGATCGGGGCAGGGGTGGGACTACGGCGACCTCGTGTGCAACGCCGACTGCGGGTGTGACCCTCACCCGTGCAACACTGGCAGGATCAGCTATCCTCGGCGCGCGCCTTTCCGCCGATCCCAGGGGAGGAGGGCCTGCGGGTCCAGTGGGCGCCCCGAGCGGAGTCGAGATGGCAAGCGCGGCAGGCCCGCGCGGCCGTGTGGTGGGCTGGCCTCTCGGAGGACCGCCTGCTCGCGGGCTGCGCCCCGCTCTGGGGCAGCTCAGGGCGTGCAATCCGTGAATCCGTATCGACGAAAGGCCCAGGTAGCAGGCCCCATACGAGGTCCAAGGAAGAGGGGGAGGAAGAGGAGGAGGAGGAGGAGGAAGCTGAAGAAGAGGAAGACGAAGAGGAGAAGGAGGAGGAGGAGGAGGAGGAGGAGTGCCAGGAGAGTGGCGGTCAATCGCATGCTCATGAGTTTTTGATGCCTTGGTAATCTTCTTGGTGTGTGGTCGCGGCTGGGAGCGAGATTGACAAGACAGGGAACGTCGCCAGCAGCGTCGTCAACAGCGTCGTCAGCATCGATAGCATATGCCAGGCCAGTCTGTCGTCAGCGAGGTTATCGCGTTCTCTTTCAGAGTAGTTCCGCATACCGTAGAGGAGGAGGAGGCGGAGGAGGAGGAGGAGTGCCAGGGCTGAGCGCGGGCCGGCCCTGCCACCGCAAAATAGATTGGTTGACGAAGGTGGGGAGTTGATAACCGACCCAACCGCATCCCAATGGTCTCGGGCTCCCTGGGAGCAGGAACTAGGGGGAGGGACAGTGACAAATCGCAAGACGGGGCGTGAGGAGTTGGAGGCGGAGGAGAAGAGGAAGAGAAGGAGGGGGAGGACGAGGAGGAGGAGGAGGAGGAGGAGGAGGAGGAGGAGAAGAGGGAGGACGCCCTGCCCCGCTCGAAAGCCGGGGCCTGCGGCTCATAAGTTCAAAGATGCCGGCAGCATGCAGACCTGCATGGACGAGGCGAGCACCTTGTTGTCACTTTGTTGTCATATAAACAGACAGACAGACAGACAGACAGACAGACAGACAGACAGACAGACAGACAGACACACAGACACACAGACAGACAGACAGATAAACAGACAGACATGCATGCATGCATACATACACACATGATGTCTGCGTGTGGAGCCCAAACGATCGATTCGTAGAACCACTGTGGGACGTCATGTGCACGGCAGACACGACAGAGCAAGCACTCGCAGCGCGACCCCGACCACCAACGCCAGTGGAAAGAGAAGCCATGGGGGAGCCACAGGAGGCCTCCCCAGAGGAAACCATAGAGAGCAAGCACCGACGGGGACGACCCCAGCCAGTGGAGCAGGAAGCCCCAGGGAAGCCCTCAAAGGCCAAGCCATAGACAGCCACACCAAAGGAGGACGTAGGAGGCCCAGCACCGTCGGCCTGGGGTCGGAGACAAGGCTGGCCGCGGCCAGGTGGGAAGCCTGAGGGAAGAACGGTAGGCCAAGCACCCTCGGCCCGATCTGAGAAGACAGGGCCAGTTTCTTCCAGCACCAGTAAGAACCCATAAGTGCAAGCACTGTTTAGGTTCAGTGCTGCATGTCTACACATGCGCACGTGCGTGCGCACCAGTGTACACCGTACGAGCCTGCCGAGTACAAATCACAATGTTCACAGGCGTCCTCAATTATTCGCAATAAATGTGACCGATCTCAGCCCAGCTTAGCAGAACCCACACTACATTAGGCGAACGTCAGACTTTACAGACATGCGCATGACTGAGCCTACTTTGTCTGATATCTAGTTGCATTCGGCCCATCCGCCAGTGTGTCTGGGTCGTGATCTCTTGAGAGGCCTCTTGGGGGCGTCGTTGAAGCCTCCTGAATGTCTCTCGGTGCCTCGTGAGGGGTTTTTCGAGGCCTCTTGAGCGCCTCGTGTCGGTCTCGGGGGCTATCTTTGGGGAAAGGGCTCGAAGTGTCAGCTCGAGCTCCCCCTCTTGGACGCCGTATGCGGCCGGCCCCTAGGGCTTCCAAAACGGTCCTAGATGCGCCCAGTAGGCCCATACAGAGTGCTCGGTCTCTGTGTGAGCTTACTCTGTCTCGACTTAGCCTCTCCGAGAAATGTGGGACCCCAACCACGTTCCCGAGGCCTATGGAAAGAGTCGTCACTCGGGGCGCCCCGAGAGCGCCGTGGTGGCTGGTCCAGCCTGGAAATCCGGAGCCTGGGGTGGGGCCCTTAAAGAACGTTGGCAATAATTCGATGCGGAATTCTGAAGGGGCCTAAGAACATTTTACTCAGTGCCCACAGCACAGTGGCGGACAGCGTTCTTGCATACACGCTTGATTGCATCGTTCTCTGCAGGCATGGACGTGCGTATAAAGATTCGCGCTTTGTTGGTGCGCATGTTCTCATCCAGAAGATCCGTACCAGACCTTGCTTATCTTATTCATGTGTGTCGTACGCCTACGAGCTTCTGGCATGGCAAATGGGCCAAACGAATCTTCTTTGCGAATCCACTAATCAAAGTACACACATGGTACGCGCCAACGGAGTTTGAATGGTTCCGAGGACATCATGTTACAGCGTTGCGTTTGCACATGTCCCGTCTTCGTCTCCAGGGTTTCGGCCTGACCATTTGGTTGTATGGCATTTCTTGCTTACTCTAACTTCTTGTGACCTGCAATCCGATTTGCCCGCCAGGCCATGCACTGACGCCTCAGCACATGTGACGCTCCAGACGTTGTGAAGACATTCGCGAGCCACCTCTGGTGGGAATGTCCTTTCGAGACGCATAGCTGCTTCATGCGATCCTGAGACCCAGGAAATTGTTGCATGGAATGCAATAAAGTTCGGCACGGTAGGCAAAGTATTCTCACCGTGGCCGCCTAACTTGCTGAAGGCAAGTCCAGTAGACCAGGCGTAATGCGAATGCCATTCCATACCAATGTAGAAATGGGTGGCAAAAAAAGGTCGAGGCCTTGCGCCAGGTGCATTCGAGCCGGCGGGCAGGTGTGGCAAAATATGCAAGTTCCACAATCAGCGCATGAAACATGCACAAGCTATTTGAGATCTTGTTTATGTTGACACATGATATGCGGGACTTGTGCTTGCGCATGCACTCTCCGCCACTCCGCGATGATATTATGATCCCCGCTGCATTGCAGCACCCCACGCGCTACAGCCGACATGCAGACGATTACATAATTTGCCAGATCGTGCAACACGCTATCGTTAAGCATATGTTCCAAGCTGTGTGTTTGCGTTTGATTTCCACCAATATCGCATTACCCAGCAGACCTGAGATATGAAATGTCTATATATATGTACATGTATATATACACTGCTCTCAGTGTGCGTTGGAGGGGGAACGGAGGCCTCATATTGAGATAATGGATTAGTGACCCCATGTTGGTGGCCTCGTGCAACGAGGAAACATGAGAGCGCTTGACATTATAGTCGTGAAACGCGCGATGCTAAATGAGTACATTTAGTGGCCTGCGGACCATCCCGCCGACTGACCTTGGGGGCTTCAGGGGATCTCATACATCTCTTTCACTAGTCACTCTTGAATGAGCTTGCTGGTTCTCCAGTCGCGCGGTGATAAATTCTTGACGCTTCGCGTATCCCCACCAGCCCATCCAGAAACGATGTCCAGGCAAGTTGAAGAGATCAGGGAAATGGGGGAGCAACGAGAGGGACAGCCGATCCGTGCAAAGGATGAGGCGGAAGAGGAGACCAGATGGATAGATGTGGGGGTGACGAGGAACCGAGCGAAGGAGGGATGAGGAGAATGATGACGCTGGGTGGATGGTTGAATGCCGCTCGGATGCCTCTTGGAAGCCTTTTGGAAGCCTCTTCGGGCGTCTTGAGGGTCTCTTGGCATTCAATGGGGGCTTTTGGGCGTCTTGGGTGCTTCGGGGGGGCCCCTTGAGGCCGCTTGGGATCCTCTTGGGGGGCTCTTGGGGGCCTGTTGGAGGCCTCTTGGGGCCTCTTGGGGGTCTCTTGGAGCTTCATGGCGGCCTCTTGGGGCCTCTTGGAGGCCTCTTGGAACCATCCTGGGAGCCTCTTGGAGCCTCTTGGGGGCTTCTTGGGGCCTCATGGCGGCCTCTTGGGGCCTCTTGGAGGCCTTTTGGAAGCCTCTTGGGGCCTCCTGGGCGCTTCTTGGGGCCATCTTGGAGGAGATCGATCAAAGAAGAGGGTGGAGTTAATTAGCCTTGCCCCCCCAAGAGGCCAAAATGGGGCCAAAACCCTCGTAAAACCGATGATGTTGGCTTCCTCGCCGAGGCCGTTTTGGACGCTCTAACTACCAGCGGCCCCCCCCGTCCAAGTGCAGGGGAGGGGGTTAGGGGGAGGGGTAAACCCCTCCCCGAAGGGGAAGGAGGGAAGATGGAAGAGGAAATTCCCTAAACCACCTACGCCCAGAGGGCTGGTGGGATTAACATGCTTCCCCGGATGCCGGCATTAGACATGCAAGTGTTGATGTTGCCAGGTATCAACCGCAATGACTAACCCACAATCCATGGACGTCGGAGGGCTCGGGCAGAGCTGCACTCCCACGCTACATGCCACCATCGAACAAATTCCGCATTGTATCAATGTACCTGTGTGCTTGCTGCAGAGGTGTTAACGACAACGTATTCACATATTCGCCCGAATTTGATTTTGTGGGATGGCCATGGATGCCGACAACACCCCCTAAGTTTTTCAAATGAGAAGTGGAAAGAAGGCAGTGGGAGTCAGCATACACATAATCATGAATCATGACGAATTTTCACATGAATGGTAGTACTGTTGAACGCCAGTTTGGCACGGGGTAGCTCACTTCAGCCAGGAGTTGGTGCTGACTGAGGCGAGTGCTCAGTCAGGCCGCGCCTACAATGAGCTGGCCTCTCTTCTGACAAATCGCACCCCAGCTAGATTGCGTGGTGGGAACACGTTCGAACGTCTACCAGATAGGTCTGGCTCCCAGTATATGATATGTCAAACTGTCTGGCGTCGCAGACCTGCTGGTACAGCTTGCCCTCTGTTCCAGCCGCAGTCTGACACACACACACACACACACACACACACAGACACACGCATGTTTACCTCGTGGCCACACAGAAACGCGGACGCGAACACACATTTTTATGTCGCAGCACGGCAGAGGCAGTCCGCAGGCGCGCTCGAGCGGTGCGGGCAACAGAACGCGCGAATTACACGAACACGCAAACACGTACACATACAATTGCATACATGTTTCGGGCGCACGGGGCGGGGCGACGAACACATTCAGGCACACCCAGTCGTGGCTCTCATATTACCGGAGATGTGGTGGTACCGTTCTGGAAGCGCGATTCGTTTTGGATTTGATGTTCGGATTCGGTTGTACGTCCTTCAGTGTTCCATTGGGAACGTATCGCTACATTGGACCATTGCACGAGCGGGGATTGGTGTTCGAGTCGAATTCTGCGTCTCATGATACATGGCAATATTGGTATACATTCGATGTTGTTTTGCTCAGTGTTCCTTACTGTATGAGTTCCGAGATGCATTCCCGAATTTTATCTGCATTGGCGCACGCCTGTTGAGCTGCACGTGTGAATAATCCGGAGAAAGCGTTCCATTATCTCGTTGAACGTGCACTCTGGGAATACGGATCGGGCAAGCATGAGTATGCAATTTCCGCGGCGAGTCATTACCACATTGAGTTGGCATGTTGCCGATGCTTCTTGACATGTACGAGCATATTTGGTTCGACGATTCTCTTCATAATGCAGCGATCATCGGAATAGTCTAATATGTGGTGTATTCCATTTGGTCCGAGAATGTAGGCTCGCGAGGCCAAGCTCCTGTCACGTGCGCCGATAGATTTGGCAATGCGATTCCGATCAAAGGTATATTTGATGCCCGGACGTTTTCGTAACCTTTGGGTGTTGGGCTATTAATTTGATTGATTGATATAGCTTGCCTACTTGTGCACTGCGCCAACTACACTAACTGGTTGGGTTGGGGTGGCGGGCTGGGTTGAATGGCTCAGCTGGCTGCGCTGGCTGGCTAGGGCGGCTAGCCGGGCTGAAAGGTTGGCTGGACAAGCTGGTTCGACCAGCTACGGCCGTTGAATTGATTGGCTCGCTGGCTGGGCTAGATGGGTAGGCTGATCACGACGGGCTGGTGGGCTGGACTGACTGGATTGGCTGGACTGGTTGGATAGCTCTGCCGGGTTGGGACGCCTGGCTGGGATGCGTTGGTTGGTTAGGCTGGGCTAGTGCGATGATGGCTCAATCCAGTTGCCCGCAGCAGCCTCAGACAGCGGAGCAGCGCAGCAGTCCGGGACCCTGTCCAACTCAACGCCCTGTCTGAAATTGCGCGGGCCTCAGACGCCCACTCCTGGCAGCCCCGCTATCCCAGTCATCCTGAAGCCCCGAAGAGGTCCCCGGAGGCCCTCAGGGGTCCCCAGGGAGATCCTCCGAAGAGATCCCAAGAGGCTTCCAAAAGACTCCAAGGAACGACAAATACAGGCCCCCAGAGACCCCCAAGACACCCCCAAGAGCCCCCATGGAGCCTTCAGGCCGACGCAAGCCGAGGAGGCCCTGCCCCACCCGCGCGAGGCCTTTCTTCGCCCCCATGTTCCGGACAAGGCTTTCCTGAACATGGGAGAGGGATCATGCGCCGCCGACATCGACGACGACGATCGCGCAAGGCACAGAGGGCAGGGGTCCAGGGTCGAGGGTGCGAGCGAATAGGGCGCAGGAGCGCATGAGAATGATCAGAGGCCCCCCCCCCCATGTGCCGGAAGCGCGTTTCCGGAACATTGGGTGGGAGCAGACCCCGCCGCCTTCGCGCCAAGAATCCCCTCCTAAGCGCCCAGGCCGCGCCCGCACATGATCATAGATATTCGTGTCTACCGCGGCCGCCGATCGATATCTTCACTCTCCGGTTCCTTCTCCTCCCCCTATCCCTCCTCCTCCTCCTCCTCCTCCTCCTCCTCCTCCTCCTCCTCCTCCTCCTCCTCCTCCTCCCTCCTCCTCCTCCTCCTCCTCCTCCTCCTCCTCCTCCTCCTCCTCCTCCTCCTCCTCCTCCTCCTTCTCCCCCTCTTCGGAATCACCGAAATCGCGAAAGCTTCAGAAAACTTCCCAAAGAAATATTATTTCGGGAGAACTTCTGGGGAGAGGGGCCGGCACGGCAAGGTTCTCCCGAAATGATGTTTCTTTGTCTTTGTTTGGTTTGTTTGGTTGTCTGAAGCTTTTCTGTGATTTTCGCGATTTCGCTGATTCCGAAGAGGAGGAGGAGGAGGAGGAGGAGGAGGAAGAGGAGGAGGAGGAGGAGGAAGAGGGGGAGGAGGTGCCTCCTCCTCTCCGCTTCGAGGCGTTACTCACAAATCTAGTTGTGAACGCCGCTCCACAACTAGTTTTCTGAGTAATGTGTTCCTCCTCACCTTCGTCGTTTTCCTCACCCTCGCTGTCGTTCTCCTCGTCCTCCTCCACCTCATCCTGCTCCTACTCCTCTTCTTCATTGTGCCCGCTGCTCTACGCTTCGAGGCGTTACGCACTAATTTAGTTACGAACGCAGCTGCACATCAAGTTTTGCGAGTAACCTCCCGCTACGAAACATTACTCACAAAACTAGTTGTGCACGCCGCTCCACAACTAGTTTTGTGAGTAAGGTGTTCCACCTCACCTTCGTCATGCTCCTCACCCTCCATTTGTTCCTCCTCACCCTCCTCCTCCTGCTGCTACTGCTCCTGTTCATTATGCCCCCTCCTCTCCGCTTCGAGACGTTAATCACTAATCCAGTTGTGAAGGCGCTCCACAACAAGTTTTGCGAGTAACCTTCCGCTACGAAACATTATTCACAAAACAAGTTGTCAACGCCGCTCCACAACTACCTTTGTGAGTAACCTGTTCCTCCTCACCTTCGTCGTGCTCCTCACCCTCCTCTTCTTCCTCCCCACCGTCATTTTCCTCACCTGCCTCCTCCTCCTGCTGCTCCTGCTCCTGTTCATTCTGCCCGTTGCTCTCCGCGTCGAGGCGTGACTCACAAACCCAGTTGCGAACGCAGCTCCACAAGCAGGTGTGTGAGTAATGTGTTGCGCCTCACCCTCGTCATGCTCCTCATCCTCCTCGTCTTCCTCCTCCTCATCTTCCTCCTCCTCCTCCTGCTCCTTGTCGTCACCCTTCATCCTGCCCCCTCCTCAAAGGATTCTTTTTGAAACCATTAACAAAAAGAAAAATGAAGCGGATGAGGAGGAGGGGGAAGAGGCGGACGAGGAGAAGGTTTCTGCTGAAAGTTTCCGAGCGAAATCCTCCACAGCAGGGCGACACCCTTCACAAGGAGGAGAAGTAGGCGGATTAAGAAGGAGGGTGAGGGAAAATGAGGCGGATGAGGAGGAGGAGGAGGAACGAGGAAATCCTCCAAATAAAGATTCCTAGGGAAATCTCCCACAAAAAAATCCCATCGAAATACTCTGCAGAGGTATTCCGATTGAAATCCTTCACAGAAATGGTCCCACTGAAATCTTCCACAGAAGGGTTCGTGTTGAAACCTTTCACAAGGAGACCTACGCGGATGAGAAGGAAGAGGAGGAGGAAGGTGAGGCGGATGAGAAGGAAGAGAGGGATGAAGAAGGTGAGGCGGATGAGGATTAGGGGGAGGAGGGGGGAGAAGATCTTCAACAAAAGGATTCCTAGTGATCGATTGCAACGCAGTCGATTGGATTGCAATGCGCCGCGCACAAATTGCAGTCGTTTCGCATTGAAGTATGTGGAATGCAACCCTTTGGCTTTCCTTCGAGTCGGTGCCAATCCCTTCGCGCGCAATGTATTTGGTTACATCGGTTTACACTGCAATCGACTAGGCTGCGGCTGGCAACGTCGCAAACCATAACGAAGAAGAGCAGGAGGAGGGAAGGGGGAGGGAGGACTGAAGGAATGAAGGGAGAATGTGTGTGTGATCATGTGGGGGGGCGAGCACATATATATATATATATATATATATATATACATATACATATATATATATATATATATATATATATATATATATAATATATATATATATATATATATATATATATAGGCGATTGGTGAGGTCGAAGTGGAACGGAGAGCCCCCCTACCGGGAAATCGGTTTCGGTTTCATGTTCGTGCGTGCCGTGCGTACGGGCGAGGCGAAGCTGCGTGGGCGGGCGAGAAGAAAGTCTCGTCCGGGTGAGGCGCGGCCGGACCAAATGACTCGCCTCCGGCAACTGGTGGCCCGCGGTGTCCCGCCGGTGTCCCGCTTCCGGCTGAGGCGCGGCCGGACCAAATGACTCCCTTCGGGGGGCCGGTGGCCCACGGTGTTCCGCCGGTGTCCCGCCTGTGTCCCGTCGGTGTCCCGATGATGTTGATGATGATGAAAAAGATCATGATCATGATGTCGATGATGTTGATGATGATGACGATGACGAAGATGATGATCATGATGGTGATGGTGGTGTGGTGATGACGATGGTGCACCGATGATGATGATGATGATGATGATGTTGACGATGTTGACGATGTTGATGATGGTGATGGCGATGGTGGTGATGACGATGGTGCCCCGATGATGATGATGATGATGATGTTGATGATGATGATGATGATGACGGTTTCCCGATGATGATTATGATGATGACGATGTTGATGATAACGATGATTATGGTGATGGTGGTGATGATGATGGTGTCCCGATGATGATGATGATGATGATGATGATGATTATGATGGAGTTGATGATCTTGATGATGCTGATGATGCTGGGACGGTGTCCCGATGATGATGATGATGATGCTGCTGATGTCTCGATGGGTATGATGATGAGAATGATGATTGGGTTGATGATGATGATGATGATGATGTTGATGGTGGTGATGATGATGGTGGCCTTATGATGTTGATGATGAGGGTGACGATGGTGTCCCGATGATGATGATGGTGATGATGATGATGATGTTGATGGTGCTGAGGTGATGATGATGATGGTGTCCCGATGATGATGATGATGAGGTGATGGTGATTTTCATGATGGTGGCCCGATGATGGTGATGATGATGCTGATGATGATGACGATGGAGTCCCGATGATGATGATGATGGCGATGCTGATGCTGACGATGATGATGGTGCCCCGATGATGATGATGTTGATGATGATGTTGTTGATGATGATGATGGTGTCCCGATGATGATGATGTTGATGATGTTGTTCGTGATGATTATGCTGAGGTGACGATGATGATGACGACGATGGAGTCCCGATGATGATGGTGATGCTGATGCTGACGATGATGATGGTGTCCCGATGATGATGTTGATGGTGATGATGATGGTGCCGATGATGGTGTCCCGATGATGATGATGATGATGATGATGTGGGTCGTGATGGTGACAAGGTGATGATGGTGATAATGATGTTGTCCGGATTATGAGTATGAGAATGTGATGTTGCCGAGATTATATATATATATGTATATCTATATATATATATATATATATATATATATATATATATAGCGATATATAGCGATATGGCACGAAGAGAAGTCGTCCTTGTGATAGAAGTTTGCAGGCAAAGTTTTTGCGTAAGTTGCATGTTCAGATTTTATTGGGTTAAAATGAAAATATCGAGTTCTCGGTATATTTATAATTATGTTTGTCAGGTTCGATGTTTCATGCCAGAGATTTCAGCTCGAATTCTCAAAAATCGTCTTATTTGTTTTAATGTGTTGTATGAATTGTGTGCCGCGAGTTCGGGCATGCTCTTTAGAGCACATCTAGCAAAGGTGTGTATTTCCGGCTTCTGCATGGGTTTTCTTCGCGTCAAGTGATTCACAGAACACAGACGCACATTAAATTTTTGGAAATGTTTCAATTGTGTGTGTCTTAGAAATCATATTTTTTGTTTCGAATTATTTTTGGGAAAATGTGTCTTTTTTATAGTCAAATTTTGTTGTGTTCGTGTTTGAAGTAAAAACATTTATTACAAAAAGAACAGTTGTTATTAACGAACAAAATAACATTTTTATTAGGTTCCAGAAATAGTAGATTGACGGCGTCCAAGACTAGACGACATGTCAGAACATATAATATTTCAATTTTGATACAAATTTCATAAAATATTAAGTTTGTAATGTTTGTTGGTTCACGTTGTCGAGTAAATCAAGAGAGAATTCGAAGACAGAGTGGACGAATAAATAAGTTCGACGTTGACGTTATGAAATTGAAGATTTTTTTTTGTATTGCATAGCGTTTTTTTTTTATCGTATGCTATCGAACCAAGAGTGAAATATCCGGTTGTTTAATCATTTTCGTATTGACACAACAGAGAATTCGGAGCACGTGTTTCTCAAGATATTATCACGATTATTTGCATGACAATTATATTCACGCATTAATATTAACGTTATAATGAAATTTATGATTATTAAGTATATGGCCTAAATTTTTTTGTTTTCGAGAATTGCAGCAAATATTCTTACATTGCCGGATTGTGTAAACAAATTCAAAAAAAAAGTCGATATTGTGTTAATGAGCAGAAAGAGAACGTTGAAAATAATGATAATGATGTGTTTATTACTTTGAAAATATAATAGTTGTTTGTTCGAAATTGATGATTTTTTTTGTCCTCTGTAGTTTTCAAGATTCAGGTTATTATTGAAAGAAAATAAAAGATTTTTCTCGTTGATCATTTTGTTTTTGCTGCCGGTTTTGAATCTTATCGCAAAGGGCGTGAATTTTAGTGCATCACAATTTCAGTTCTTTCATTTTCACGGAGAAATTGTTCCCATTGATCTTCTCCGTTCAGAATGGGACAGTTTCCAGCAACGCAGTGACGGCACAATATTAGTTGACGATTTATGCTCATCATGTGCTTTCGTTGATTCATAGCAATTTCATCTCGTTGGAAGGGATACATTTGAAGAGTTTTTTTGTGCAGAGCCGAGTTGCCACAACAGGTACGCCGCCTCACTCAGGATTTATCTGTTAGATTTTCTTTTGCCCGATATTTCAGATATTTATTTGTAAACGTTTTCAGCTAAATGTTGGTAATTGTGTTTTGTCTTTCAGAGTTTTTGTTCCTCCTTTTTTAAGCGTTGTGTACGGAGGATTTGAAGTTCGTGAAGGGAATTTGGTTCTAGTGAAAGCACGGCTACGATATGAGGATTGGCAGTGTTTTTGTGGTTTTGAAAGTGAATCGATTGTTCTTTTTTCTGTTTGTTCTCGTTGTGTCCATCTTTGTTTGACATATTTGAAATTGTTTAAGGGAAACATTCTCGCCGCAGGAATTCAGGTTTTTGTTGTTGATTCGCGAAGAGTTGTGTCGGGAAATGGAGTTTGCCAGACCTTGTTTGAAATTAGTTTTTCTGCTTTGTTATTTCCTTCATTGCCCAAGAACCGGATGGTTTGGTCCGTAAGAGTGCACCCTGCGACGACAAGAGTGCTTAAGTTTTGCGCCGTTCAGCAAGCTTTGCCCGTATGTTTTTTTGCACGATCGATCAAACTCTCGTTGGCCTGTATTTTGGTGCTGCCACTGGTTGTTTCCACTTCACAAGAAAAACACGACAGCGGATGCAGATAATTACAGAGGATTGCATTTTACCACCTAGCTATTGAAAGTCGTGGATCGCATTGTTGGCACCTCGTTTGGAACGGATCGGGGCGTTCGGCCCACACCAGTTTGCACATCGCAGCACGACGCCCGGGACGTTTTTTTTTCTCGTTCTGTTTTGGCTCCTCTCCTTTTCTCTTTTTTTTCCGGATTGTTCTTTTGCTCTGATGTTTTTGGTGCTTTCGATAAGCTCCGTTCCTTTGGCTTTCAAAGCACACTTGTCGATCTCATGGGGAGTGGATTCGCCCTCGTTCTGCGCGGGTGGTGGTAAACGGACAGGAGTCAGCCTTTTCCAATCATGTTTCTTTTATCAAGGCACCTCCTTCGGCCCATCCTTGTGGAATATTTATTTCTATGGTTCTTTTAAAGCTACGCGTTTCGTTGGGTTTGAAGAAGTTTTATACGCTGATGACCTGAATGCATGGAAGGCTGTTGCGCCGGCTGTCACAGACGAGGAAGCCTTCGCACTTACGCGCTATTGCCAATCGGCACGACTGGGGAAAGGCCTAGTTTCGATCCCACGCTCTCGCCCTGTGGGCGCTGGCTTTAAAATTCTCGGCATTCATTTTGATACGAAGCTGTTGATGATTGATGCTATCGACAAGTGCGTATCTGGTGCCTTGTGGCGTTTGTACAGTCTTTTTCGTACCCGCCGTTTCCATATATTGGATACCGCGCGAGTGCTGTACGCCACGCGTTGTCGTCGGTGCTGGCTCTGCTGGACGCTCTCTTGACGCGTGTTTTGCGTTCGCCCGATATTTCTGCTTTGGACGCATTGATGCATTTCAACTTGGCTCCTTTAGACGCGCGGCGTGACATCAGCATTCTCGGAGTCATCCACAGGGCGGTGTTTTTTGGTGCTGCTTGTCGCCTGTCTCTCTTCGTGTGCCATTCGCCGTGCAACTTTTTGAATGATGTTGACCTCCCGAGATCACGTGAGGAAACCTTATTGTCGCGAGGATGTAAACAAATACCGACAGCGCTTCTAAAGAGAACTTGAGAAATACGAATAGCGTTCTGGAGCTAGCTCGAATAGCAGAACGAGTTCAGACGTCTCGATGCAACAGACGCACGCGCGTGGTGATACTGAATCGGTTTATGTGCGTACCAGCTCTGTAGCTCCTCTGAATCTTGAGTTGAGCACAGAAAACCGACAATAGTTTGACGGACCGAGCTCGAGTAGCAGACCGAGGTGTTGGCCACAGGTGTCTCAAAGTAGCAAAAAATGACGACCAAGATGAATTCTTTCATCTCTTGCCCGCAGTGCGGGTTGCAGATGGCTGCAGTTGTCTAAAGTCGTGGAACGCACACAAAACCGATACAAAATCATCGAAGGCGTTTGCTGAAGCGTCTAGAGCTCTGAACAGAGTCTGTTTATGTCCGCACAACTATTTGCATGCGACCGATTTTTAGAGTTTTTTGCTTCTTGCTTAAGCCTTCACGTGTTCGGAAAAGCTGGACAAGAAGGAAAGCTAGCCCGGCGAATCAGCCATATCTTCAAGCAGAGCTTGGAAAAGCGCTTGAAAATCGTGGCAATTTGGGCAACCGTAATGTTTTCTAGTAAGTTATATTTTCGGACAAGGCCAAAAACAAAGCGGCGAGCAAAATCTAGAGCACCAAGCTGGAGCGGGCGAGCCAGGTGCCGGGCGTGACCGAGCAAAGCGAGGAGGAGGAAGACTGGAAAAATTTGGTTGCAGCAATGCACTGCAAGACACAATGTAAAATTGCGTTTCATGCATCCCTGCTTGGGCAATAAGCATACTGCCGCGCGCCGAAACGCCCGACCTGTCAAGTTCAGGGCTAATGAACTGCAGAAACACGTACCAGCTTTATAGCTGTGCTACAGCTAGAGTTAAGCGCAGAATTCTTTTTAGGTGGGATAATTGTTTTTGTCGTTGATCATCTTGTTCCTGCTGCCGGTTTTGAATCTCTCCCACCGCGGAGTTGGCGTGGATTTTAGTGCATTGCAATTTTGGCCTTTTCCTTGCAGGATGTATGCACCGCCGGCCGCGATACGGAGAAATTGCTTCTATTGATGTCCTTCGTTCAGAATGGGGCAGTTTTCAGCATCCCAGTGTAGGCGCAATTTTAGTTGGCGATTTTAATGTTCATCATGTGCCTTGGTTGATTCATAGCCGCTCTACCACCCCGGGAGGGATGCATTTGAAGAGTTTTGCGCAGAGCCGAGGTTTGCCACAGCGGGTACGCCGCCCCACTCGGGTGGTTTATCTTTTAGATCTTGTTTTGCCAGATGTTCCAGATATTTTATTTGTGGAAGTGATCAGTGAAATAGCTGGTCACTGTGCTTTGTCCATCAGAGTATCTGTTCCTCCTCTTTCCTTTGAGCGCCTTTAGCGGAAGATTTGGAGTTTTAGTGAAGCCAATTGGGCTCTACTGAAAGCACGGCTACGTTCTGAGGATTGGCAGTGGATTTCAAATTGCAATCCGGATGTTTCCGCCAAGCTTTTAACTGACACTTTTTTGTGCTTTGTAAGTGAATCGATCCTTTCTTTTTCCTTATGTCCTCGCTTTTTCCACCCTTGGTTGACAGATGAATATTTGAAACTGGTTGAGGAAAAAACCCTCGCCGCAGGAACTGAGTTCTTTCCTGCTGCGTGCCAGCGTTGTAGCGCGGGTTTGTTGCAAGCGCATTGTAGTTTAACGCGCGCTAAGCTTCGATCCCTTCGGCGAGGGAGCAAATTGTGGTGGAAGCTGTCCATCTCGAGTTTAAGCCGGATTGCCAAGCCTTCATATTCTCGTTTGAAGAGATCAGACGGGTCTTGGGCTGTTGAGAGCCGGGACAAAGCAGAAGTATTCGCGAAGAGCTTTGTCGGCAAATGGAGTTTGCCAGACCCTGTTTGAAATGAGTTTTCTGATTTGTCTATTCCCTTCACTGCTCAAGAGCCGGATGGCTTTCTCCGTATCAGAGTGCACACTGCGACGGCAAGAGTGCTTAAGACTTGCGCCGTTGAGCTAGCCTTGCCCGTCTGTCTTTTAGCACGATCGATCGTAACAAACTCTCGTTGGCCTGCATCTTGGTGCTGCCACTGGCTGTTTCCACTGCACAAAAAGAACACGACAGCGGATGCAGATAATTACAGAGGATTGCATTTTACCGCCCAGCTATCGAAAGTCGTGGAGCGCATTGTTGGCACGCTGTTTATCCCTCGTTTGGAACGGATCGGGGCGTTCGGCCCACGCCAGTTTGCATATCGCCAGCAGCACGGCGCCCGGGGCGCTCTCCTTTTCCTCGTTCTCTCTTGGCTCCTCTCCTTCTCCCTCTCTTCCTGGATTGCCCTCTACTGCTCTGATGTGTCTGGTGCTTTCGATCACGTTGAACGAGATCGTTTGTGTGATAAGCTCCGTTCCTTTGGCTTCCAAAGCACACTCGTCGATCTCATGGGGAGCTGGCTTCGCCCCCGTTCTGCGCGGGTGGTGGTAAACGGACAGGAGTCCGAGCCTTTTCCAATGCAAGACATGGTTTATCAAGGCACCTTCTTCGGCCCATCCTTGTGGAATACTTATTTCTCTGATTCTTATTTAGCTGCGCGTTCCGTTGGGTTTGAAGAAGTTTTATACGCTGATGACCTGAATGCATGGAAGGCTGTTGCGCCGGCTGTCACAGACGAGGAAGCCTTCGCACTTGCGCGCTATTGCCAATCGTCACTGCACGACTGGGGAAAGGCCAACCGCGTTAGTTTCGATCCCACCAAGGAGAGCATGCACATTCTGTCGCGCTCTCGCCCTGTGGGCGCTGGCTTTTAAATTCTCGGCATTCATTTTGATACGAAGCTGTTGATGATTGATGCTATCGACAAGTGCGTATCTGGTGCCTCGTGGCGTTTGTACAGTCTTCTTCGTACCCGCCGTTTCCATAGTGATGCTGAACTGATTTGTTTCTTTAAAGCGCACATTTGGTCATATATTGAATACCGCGCGAGTGCTGTAAGCCACGCGTCGTCGTCGGTGCTGGCTCCTCTGGACGCTCTCCTGACGCGTGTTTTGCGTTCGCCCGATATTTCTGCTTTGGACGCATTGATGCATTTCAACTTGGCTCCTTTAGACGCGCGGCGTGACATCAGCATTCTCGGAGTCATCCACAGGGCGGTGTTGGGACTCGGTCCTTTCTGCTTCTCCCGGTTTTTCCGCTTGGCCTCCTCTCCCCCTTCCGCCCCGGGCTCCCAGGCGACGCTGGCGGCACGTGGAGGAGCCATCTTTCGAGTCGCCAGATTACATATTGCATTCTGCTATTGGGGCGACGCGGATATATATAATCTTCTGCCCGATTATGTCATCAGCGCAGCGTCAGTTTCAAGATTTCAAGGGCGGCTTCAGCGCCTCCTCCGTGCGCGGGCCTGCCATTGCGACGACTGGAGCTCCACGTTTTCGTCTCGCGTCCCGATCGCCTTTCATCCTCTTCGCGGGTGTCGCGACTGGCGCGGCTGATCCTCCTCGCCTCTGTCTCCCTCCTCCTCTCCCCCTCCCTGCCCCCCCCTCTCTCCCTTCCTCCTTCCCCTTCCTCCCTCCTGCCTGCTGCTGTTGGGTCCCGCCGTCGGCCTTCGTTTGTTGTTCTGCTGTTGCTGTCGTCCGTCGTCCCTTCTTTTCTCGCCTTCTCCTCCCCCCTGTCCTGTGCTCTGTGCGGAGCGCAGCAGGGGCTTTTTTAACCGTTGCGCGTCCGGCGCCTCTCGCTCCTTCTCGTCCTCCTCGCTCTCCTCTGTTGTTGGTCTGCCTGCTGCTCTTCCTTCCCTCGCCCTCCCTCCCTTCTCCCCATCCCCCTCCCTCCTCCTCCCTTCTTTTCCTCTCTCTTGTCGCTTCTGGCTATGCGTTTGGCTGTCATTTCAAGGCCAGAAGCGATTTTCTAGGTCCTGCGGGCGTTTCACGGGCAAATCCATATTTTTTGGTGCTGTTTGTCGCCTGTCTCTCTTCGTGTGCCATTCGCCGTGCAACTTTTTGAGTGATGTTGACCTCCCGAGATCACGTGAGGAAACCTTATTGTCGCGAGGATGTAAAAAAACCGGCAGCGCTTCTAAAGAGAACTTGAGAAATACGAATAGCGTTCTGGAGCTAGCTCGAATAGCAGAACGAGTTCAGGCGTCTCGATGCAACAGACGCACGCGCGTGGTGATACTGAATCGGTTTATGTGCGTACCAGCTCTGTAGCTCCTCTGAATCTTGAGTTGAGCACAGAAAACCGACAATAGTTTGACGGACCGAGCTCGAGTAGCAGACCGAGTTCAGGCCTCTGGATGCAACAGACGAACGCGCCTGATGATTCTGAATCGGTCTCTGAAGAGCTTTGCGAGGTACTTCTGTAATGCAAAGCTTCGCTCTGTGCAATTAGCAGCCCAAACGAATTGTTAGAACTGCAAAATCGGCTGAGCCAGGCCGCGGAAGGTATGATCGCGTTCCTTTTCGACATTTCGCCAACTAGCTCCACCCTGGCGAGCCGCGTGGTGTTGTCGCGGCAGTACTGCTGCGATGAGTGCGCGGTCGCCGCCCCTTGCTCGCTCTCGCGGCCTGGCTGAGTGGCGTGCCAGCTCGCCGGCCCCTCCTTGGCCGCATGCCCGCGCGTTCAGGTGCCATCGCGTCAAAGCCGAGCGCCTGTGCGAGAATCTCATTTTTTTTCGGAGTGCACAGACAGTTCGTTCATCTCGTCTCCAGTTGGCGTGGTCCTCGATCCGCTCGCGTGGTTATTGGAAGTCATATGTCCGATCTTTCTACCGTGCCGATATGGCGTGCAAGGGACCTTGTTTGGACCTCTGCTTTGGCGCATTTTTCTCGGGCTCTTATTTTGCTGCGCGATCAGAGGGCTTCCAAGACGCGCTTTATGCAGATGATTTGAACACCTGGTGAGCCGTTGCGAGCGATGTTACCGATGGCGCCACTTGTGCCGTTGCTCAGAATTGTCAGTCTTCTCTACGCGTGGGGCAAGGCAATTCAGGTGCGTTTTGGTGTCACAAACGAGAGCACGCATCTCTTTTCTAGGACACTACCGTGTGGCAATAGTTTTCAAGATCTTAGGCGCTCTCTCCGATGTCAAGCTCAAAATGGTTGACGCCGTGGAACAGTGTGTTTCTGAAGTGCCCTGGCGCGCGTGCAGCCCCGTGTGCGCGAAGCGCTCTCGCAGCGTCGCTCATTGAGTGTCGCGCGAGTGCTGTGCATCGCGGTTATCTCCTCTCGATGCCATGCAGGCTCGTTTCATGAATTCATCAGGCATCTCTGAGGTCGACTCGTTGATGCATTTCAATCCTGCGCCTCTCAGCGCACGGCGTGACATGGGCATGTTGGGTGTCATCCACCGGTGTGCCCTCGGTCTCGGCCCCTCCTGCTTCTCCCGTTTCTTCTGCCCCCTTGCCCCCCCCCTCCCCTGTCCTCCTTCCGCCGCTGCCGTCGCCTCGAAGGGGCCGGCTTTTGATGCGCCTGATTATATATTCAGTCTGCTCTCTGTGCCACTTGGATGTGCAGTTGATGGGCGAAGTCCGTCATTTCTGCTCTGATTGCGTCTCTGTTTCAATCGCGGTTCTTACGCTTCTTTCGTGCTGACCTGGAAGCGCGCGTTTTCTCCGCGACTTCCGCTCGGGCCTGTCGGGCATGGCGTGTAGTTGTCCGTCTTCCTCGCTCTCCCTTCCTTTCTCCTTCCCCCTCTCCGTTCCCCCCTCCCTCCCTTTTGCTTGCCACTGTCGTGTCCCGTCGCCGCTCTCGGTCGTTCTCGTCCTTGCTGTCGGTCCGTCTCTTAGTCTTTTGTCGTTCCCGTTCCTTCTCGTCCGCTCCCCCTCTCTTCGCGTCTCGTGCTGTGTGGATTGCAGCCGGGGCATTTTGTTCTATGCGCGTTCGGCGCTTCCCGCTCCTTGTTTTTTCTCTTCCGCCCTCGTCGTCGTCTGCTTGCTTCCCTGCCTCGCGCCTCCCACGCCTGCTGAGCAGGGCTGCGGCGGTCGCGGGTGCAGCCTTTCTGCGGCGGTTCGGAGAGACGCCGCTCCGTTCGTGTTTCAGTATAGCGTTTGGTGAAGTCATTCATGCTTCCCAGAGGTTGATGCAACAAAGTACATATGAAGCATTTTTATTGCCAGAAAACTGAGAAACCAGAAAAGACATGGTATAACGCATGGCCAATGATAGAACAATCAATTTTTGAAAACAAGAAATGCAACGCACAAGCTTTCTCCGGCTCGAACGACTCTCGGTCGTCGAGGCCCGCTGGTCAGGGTCGTCCAGCGACGGTGCCGACGGCTAAGCAGCCCCGCGTGATCTGGGCGTCGCGGCTGCGCGGCGCGCGCGCGGGCGCCCTCCAGCGCGCGTGGGCAGTGGGTTGGCGGCGCCGGGCGTGGTCTGCGGAAGCGCTGCTGCAGTGGGTGGTGCTGCCCCGCGGGCCCGACTGGCGTCTGTCCGCTTGGCTTAGGAGAGGCCGCGAGTTGCTCGGCGCGAGGGCCGGGCCCGCGCCCTCCGCCCCCTGGGCCCCCCCCCCCCAGTCTCGGGCCGAGCGAGGCGAGTGCGGGCGCCAGGATTTGAGGGGTCGGGATAACGGAGTTATGCCTGGCACAAGTCCGCAGGGGCTGGAAACGATCCCGCTGTTGGCCGCGGGGGCGCCCTTGCTCGGCTGGTCGGCCGCGCGCTGGCCGACCCGCTTCTGTCTCTCACTCGGTCTGTGCGGTGTGGTGCCGCGCCGTGCCTCTTCGGCCTAGTACTGGTGCGGAATATAAATGCCGCGCTGGGTCTCGCGTTCTGGTTCTGTCCATAGTGCCCGCGTGCTGTGGCCCATAGTGGTCTGCTGTGTAACCGCGTGCTGTGGCCCATAGTGGTTGCTGCTGTGTGCTGCCCCAGAGGGGCCTTTTCTTATGGTCCATAGTGACGTGCTGCCGTTGGCCCCACCGATCTGCCCTGGGGGTGGGGGTGGCGGTGCCCCCCGCGGGCCCGACCGGCGTTTGCCCGTTTGGCATCGGAGAGGCCGCGCGTTGCAGGGCAGATGGGTCTGGTCGGCGCCCTCCGCTCCTGAGAGAGGCCGCCCCCCGGGGCCGATCGGGGCGAGTGTAAGTGCCAGGAATTGTGGACTGCGCAGATATCTGTGTACAATTTATCCAATTCACATCATGCCGGCAAAAGACGGGGCGACATGCGTGCGCGCGCATCGTCGCGCGCGCATGCGGAAATTTTTCGAACGCCATCGGTGCCGTCGGGATTTCAAAATCGTCTGCGCCAAAAGCAGGTAAACGCATGGCCTCCCACGAGATTTCAAAACGAATGACTCAACTCGCGTTCTCGCGGATTTTTCAAGGAACCATCAGTGTTTCGTGTTCGTTGCATTCTGCCAATCGGGCGTCTCGCGCCGCATGTCGAAATTATTCGAGTACCCGTGCGCGCGTGTTGGGGGGGCATCTGTGTTCGGGAGTGCCGCTTGGTTGGGATTTGCGCAGCCATTTTGTTTGCTATCTCCATTCTCCCCTTTTCCGTAATGCAGAAAACTGCCCAGATGGCCTGGCCCGCCACCAGAGCCTTCAAACGCTGCGCCGCGCTGGGCCTCGCCGGCAGCGCAGGGGCCGCGGCCGTGGGAGGAGGCGACGCGCGCCGAAAACATCGCTGACTCCCACGTGCAAAACACGAGTGTCCCACAATTCGCGCCGTTCGAGACAGGGGAGTTAACGCCTGCAGCGGAAAGCCGCGCGCGCACACACGCGCGCGCACGCACACGCGCACGCGCGCGCACGCTCGCGCGCACGCGCGCACACATGCACGCACGTACACACGCACGCACGCACACATACACACGCACACACGCACACACGCACACACTCACGCACGCACGCACGCACACACGCACACACACACACACTCACACACACGCACGCCCGCACGCACGCACGCACGCACGCACGCACGCGCGCGCGCACTCACGCACGCACGCACGCACGCACGTACGCTCGCACGCACGCGCGCGCACGCACGCACGCACGCACGCACGCACGCACGCAAGCGCGTGCGCGCACGCATTAACACACACGCATTAACACACACATAAACACACACTCGCACACACATACACACGCACGCACACGCACCCGCACACGCACACGCACACGCAAACGCACACGCACACACACACGCACACTACACACACGCACACGCACACACACACACACACACACACACGCACACGACACACGCACACACACGCACACGCACACACGCACACACACACACACACGCACACACACACACCCACACACGCATTACCACCCACATACACACACACTCGCACACACATACACACATGCGCACACGCACACGCACACGCACACGCACACGCACACGCACATACGCACACCACATACATTATGCCATACACATACACATACTCACATACACACATACACGCATTCACACATACACACATGCGCACATCTACATACACACATACACACATACACACATACACACATACACACATACACACATACATACACATACACATATACAAACAGGCACACAGACACACATACGCACAACCACACACACACACGCACGCACGCACGCACACACACACACGCACACACACGAACACACACACACATACTCACACACACACACGCACACACACACACACCCACGCACGCATAAACACACACACAGAAACACACACACACACGCACACACACATACACACACGCGCACGCACACGCATACGTACAAGCACACGCACATGCACACACCACAGAACACATGCCATACGCATACACATACACACATACACACATACACACATACACACATACACACATACACGCATTCACATATACACACATACGCACATACACATACACACATACACACCTAGACATACACTCATACACACATACGCACATACACACATACACACATACACATACACACATACACATACATACACATACACATATACACACAGGCACGCAGACACACATACACACATACACACATACACACATACACACATACACACATACACACATATATTTACAAATATATATACAATGTTTTAAGGGTTCAACCCAGCTATAGCCACGCATGCGTCGCTGTGATTCCGTGACTTGGTGCATTGCAGCACCCCGTGCTGTGCGGCGCCCTGGTTGCCAAGGGACCTCAATGATGTTATGCGGCAGGTTGCGCTGTCGCAATTCGTTCTTTCTCCACCTGCTGTAGCGCGGGGCAAAAGGGCCGCGGGAGTAAATTGTGGAATGTAGCCATGTAGCTCAAGACACGTACCATTGAATCGCGCGTCGATTCTCGCCGTCAACCGTGGTGCCGATCGATTTCAAATTAGTGTTGTTTTAATTATCGGGCAGATTCTGCGCCCCCGCTGGAGGTCATTTCAACGGGCGAGGTGCTGCCCATGGGAAAGGCCCAGTCGGGGGGGGCCTTAACCGGAGCCCTGGGAGTCCGCGCGTGCGAGGTCTGGGTCATTGTCTAGGTGGCGGGGGGCCGTGCAGAGTAGAAGCGCCAGTGCGGCCCTGCCGTCGCCTGAGCGGCTGCTGGATGTCGCTGGCTTCCCGCTTAGCCGTCGCGGCGGGGGCTGGCCTTTGTTGGCGGGGCGCCCCAGCTTTGGGGGCGCTGGTTTGGCGGTGCCGCCGGTCTTCAGGGGCGAGCCGGGAAGCTGGCGGTTCGCCGAGATCCAGACGGTCGCGCGGGCGGGCTCGAACGCCGCGGCGACGCGGAACTTCAGCAGCATGTCGGCACTGACGTGGCATGGAGCGCAGATCTCCTGGGGTGAGTGAGCTGGACACAGCGGGCGCGCATCAGAGGGTCGCCGAGGCAGAGCTCGGGGCGGCCAGGCGCGGCCTCGGGGTCGAGCGCGACGAGGCCAGACAGTGCTTGAATCGCCAGAATCGTGAGTGCGAGCAGCAGATCAGCCGTGTTCGGCGTGCAGCTTACACCCACATCCAGCAGGAGTGGCGGCAGTGCGTCGAGGAACGCGACTTTGCGACGGCGCGGTCCAGGGATGTCCGCAATGCCGAGATGCCAGCGTTGGGCGTGGATGCCGATTACGTTCTGGTCGCAGGTCGTGCCGAGAAGGAATTGCGGTCCGAGGCCGGAGCGATCAAGAGGGCGGGAGACATGTTCCATTCTGTGGGCCGAAGCGACCGAGCAGGTTCAAAGCGCCGAGGCGAAGGCGTAGCTGGGGGGCATCGCCAACGACCCCGATTTTCGAGCGCGTGTTCGAGCGCGTCAAGGCCGCGGTGGGCGACCCCGAATTCCAGCTGCAGGAGAAATCCCAGACCTCTGTGTCGGCGCGCCGCTGATTGACCACGCGCGCTCAATCGTCCGACGACCAGTTTCGCGGGGGCCCCGCCGATATTGCGATGAAGTGCGAGATGGTTGAAGCTGGGGCGCCCAAGCAGATCGCGACCGCGTGGGCCGAATGCGACAAGAGGGCCGAAGCAGCGCATCGCGAAGAGCAGGAACACAAGCGAGGCGCTGACGCGGCCAGGGTGAACTTTCACGCCGCACAACGCCGAGGAGGAGTATTGCGAGCACGAGGTCAGCGAGCTGCATGCCGAATCCCGCCATCAGAAGGATGAGAAGACAGCGTTGGCACGGGCAGCCCCTGCTCCTCCTCCTCCTCCTCCTCCTCCGTCTTCCCCTCCTCCTCCTCCTCCTCCTCCTCCTCCTCCTCCTCCTCCTCCTCCTCCCCCTTCCCCTCCTCCTCCTCCTCCTCCTCCCCATCCTCTCCTCCTCTCTTGCTGCTGTCGTGTCTCGTTGTCATCCGTCGTCCGCCTTTCTCCTCACTCTTCTTATTTTCCGCTTATGGCCGCCTTGCGTGGAGCGAATTCCCCTTCCTTGCCCCGCCCTCCTCCTCCCGCTTCCTTTCCAGTCTCGCCGCGTGACGTCGCGCGCTTTCAAGGCACCGCTCGTCTGGTGGTTGTTCATGCCCTGGCGGAGTTCTCGCTGTGCGTCTCAATGGAACTGGAGTGGTCGCAGTCACTGTTTTCTGACGTCCTGAGGCCTCGGGGACCACATGGGAAGACATGCGATCTCCTACCGTCTCACGTTCAGGAAAACAAGTCGTGCGGCTACGTCAATCGCGAAGCTATCGTTGCCCTGTTCGGTGCCAAACCTTCGTGCGTCCCATCCGGCATCCCGAAACGACAAGGAGCGCCCACCTTGCGGCAGCGCCCCCCCACCCCCACGCGTTGACACGGCGAGTTTCAATAGGCACAACAGCAATGTTGACTTGTTCGTTTTCATCGCGATCTTCCAACGATCGCGAAGCTGAGCAACACGCTCTTGACACCTGGATCTGCCCACTGGCGGCAGGGTCGTCCCGCAAAAGTGGCAGCCTTAGCGTTGGTAGCTTTTCGTGTTCAGAACCCGACGCGCGCTGACCAACCATGTCGCCGAACCTCCCCCCAGAACGCGTAGCTGACACCGAAACGCTGGTTGAAACCGAAGGCCCTGCAAAGGAAGAGTCGAAACTTCAAACGCCTCCGCGACCTAACGATCCGTAAGGATCCGTAACGATCCGTAACGACCCCGTACGGTCCATCATCCCCCCGCCAACCAGAACGCCCCGAGGATGGACCGCCACGTGCTAGAGGATAACCCCGCCATTGCCGCCACGGAAGAACAACCCTCCAATTGCGCAGTCAGGGGCCCTTTACATTGGGGTGGGGTTAGCCGTGACCATGCCCCCACTCCCATCTTGACGCAGCTTGTGAATTGCGGCGAGAAGTGTGAACCCAACGGTGCAACGGAGAACGATACAGGGGAAAATACATAATGATAAAGGAAGGGGAGGAGGAGACAAGAGAGAGGCATATGCAAGCTAGGGTCTCTCGCGCGGCATCTGACATCGTGCCCTTTTACCCATCCTTTTCCATTGCGTCGGTTTTTCCCTTCTCGTGGGCGCGTGCCATAGCGGACCTGGAACTCCCCACAAAAACCCCATCGTCTTATACGCAATCGCAAAAAGGCTGCTGCGTACATCGGAAAGGGGGGGAATGAGGAGGAGGACGAGGAGGAGGAGGATGAGGAAGACGAGGATAATGATGATGATGATGATGTTGTTGATGATGATGATGATGATGATGATGATGATGATGACGATGACGATGACGATGACGATGATGATGATAACGCTGCTGCTGATGCTGATGATGATGATGATGATGATGATCATGATGATGATGAGGAGGAGGAGGAGGAGGAGATGGCGGATGAACGGTCGGATGAACAGGAGGAACAAATGGGGGATGAGGAAGGAGGAGGATGATGGCAAACAGCAGCAGCATCAGCAGCGGGCCGGGAGGAACAAGAAAACCAGGGGTAGGTGGAGGAGGGGGAACGTTGGGGGCGACAACGATGAGGACGGTCTCGGATCCAGGAAAGTGGCCCGCGCTGGGGCGAGAGCGCTGTTCCGAACGATGGGAACACGCCGATCCTAATATGAGGCTAGCGCTGCAGATGCAACCTCGTTTCGGGTCATCGGAAACGTTCCGATGGACAAAAACTTCGGGGAACATCAATTGCTAACAACATTAGAGAACATCAACACGCGGAGGGGAGCGGGCCATTTCCAGGCCATGTTCGGGGGAGGGAACAAAAGATTATTGCTCATATTGACTACTTGTGGAGGGGCGCAGTTTCACTGCGTCCTACCCCTTCCTCCCCCTGGTGGAACCCCCAGGAAGGGGATGAGGAAAAATAGCCCGCTCCAATTTTCATCTTTCCTGAGTGTTGTCGCCATGGCTGCTTCTTTCCCTGGCCGTTGTCTCGCTGCTTCTGTTGCTTCTGCTGCTTCCGCTCTTTCTGATGGTGCCGCTCATCTTCCCAGTCGTTTCGGAGTATGTCGTTTCGGAGTATGGTTCCCACGCCCTCGCAGCTGTTTTTGTGCTACAGCTCAGCCTGTTCTTCTGGCTTGGTGACGCAACCGCACATGTCGGGCGTAATGACTTCCGGGCAGGCTTGCTGTCGTCTTGTCGCCTTGTTTTTGGGATTCTTTCTCTCTTTCAGGACAGCCCGCATGCCGATGAGTATCGAAATGTTCCCAGGGGTGGCGTCTTGAAGCTGGCAAGGAGGAGGAGGATGAGGAGGAGGAGGAGGGAGGAGGAGGGAGGAGGAGGGAAGAATCGGAGGAGGAGGATGAGGAGGAGGAGGAGGAAGATTCGGAGGAGGAGGAGGAGGAGTCGGAAGAGGAGGAGGATGATGATGAGGAGGAGGTGGAGGAGCAGGAGGAGCAGGAGGAGCAGGAGGAAGACGAGGAGGAGAAATTGGACGAGGATGAGGAGGAGGACGATCGCAACAGGAGGAAAAGTGTGAGGAACCACAGGGCAGAGGACGAGGAAGGAGAGGAGAAGGACGAGGAAGGCGAAGGGAGTGGGGAGGGCACTCCCTACGTGTGCTGGTGCCCCCCATCGCCTCCCCGTCTCCGTCTCGGTTCGCTCCCTTTCTTTGCTCTTGCGTGCGGTGCGGTCTGCCTCTTCTTCCGCCCAGTTCGAGAGCCGGCAGGGCGCCTTGAAAAGGGCCTCGCCGTGCTTGAGCTTCTTCATTCCGCCGCCGAACGGAACGGGCCTGTTCCCCGTCTCCTCCCCTTTCTCCTTGCCGTCCTCGTTCGACTCCTCCCGCCCGCCCCGTCCTCAGATTTTCCGTTTACTCTGCCTCTCCCTTCTTATCCTCATCGCGCTCTTCCTGCTGCACCTCCACCTCTGCCTCCAGATGCCTGCGTTCGAACGCGGCCACTCGCGCACGCCGAATGTCGGAGGACGTACGTGTACATACAGGCCTCGGAGCAAACTAGCGAACACATGCCACATTCATCCGTCAACGCCTCCCCTTCCCCCCAATGTTCAAAGTTGGCAGTGGGTCTGATGAGTTGCACCTCGACCGCAGTCTCCCCCGCGCGTGCCAACCTTGAGTTTGGGGGGCAGGGGGGGTGTTCACTAATTGTTTCCCTCTACCGTATGTCGACGGCGAGCCTGGGGGGAAAGCGAGAAGCTGCGGGTCTTCTCAGAAAGGCTCGGAGAGCCTCGGGCCTTGTGAGAAGTCTCCTGAGCCCTCCCCGGAGACGCAGACAGCCTCCCAGAAGGCCAGAGGGCGTCAGAGAAGCCCCCGCCGCCTTCTGAGAAGGCCTCCTTCCTCTCGCTCCCCCTCACCCCAGGCGCGCCGCCGAACATGTCCTTGCGTGCTCCTCGACGTCCTGCTCCTCACTGGCTTGGCGCTCCTCGCTGCCCGAGCCCCCCGCGCCCTCCGCAGGCCTGGCGGCCGCGGGCCGGAGCCCCATGCCCCGGCAGGAGCCCCAAGAGCCAGGTCGAGCGCCTCTCGGTGGTCAAGCTCGAGTTCAAGCACGTGCCCTCCGCTCCCCCCTGGCGTGCCCACGTCTAGGCCTCTCAAAGGGGGTCGGTGTAGGTGGGGTCGAAGGCTCGCGCCGCATCGCCGATGCATCGGCGATGCGGCTTGATGTGGGGCGCGACTTTCTCCACGACGGGGACGGCGATGCATCGCCGATGCACCGGCGATGCATCTCGGATGTATCGGCGATGCGGCGCGATCCTTTGATCCCATCTGCTCGGACCCCATCGATCTCGCAGGATGGCGGCAGGAGCTGCGGTAGCGAAGGACGAGCGCATGGTGAGGCGCCCTTGTGCCGGGCAAGCGCACGCACGCACGTGCGCAGCCGTGTGCGCGCACGAGAGATCGACGGCGACGGCAGCACGGCAAACTCACCCAGATCAACATCCAGTCGTGAGAAATTCTGGCCAACGCCGTTTCCAGTGTCAGGCGCTCACAGGGAAAGTGTCGACCTGCCATTGTGTTCGGTCGACGCGTTTCAGTGTTTGGCTGCGAGGCCGTCGTCGTTATCGCCGCTTCCATCGTCGCCATTCTCGATGCCCTACTACCCTCGTCAAAAGTAGCCTCAAACTGTCGACGTGTTTCAGTATTTGGCTGCGAGGCTGTCGTCGTTATCGCCGCTTTTATCGTCGCCGTTCTCGATGCCCTACTACCCTCGTCAAAAGTAGCCTCAAACAGTGCGGACATGCCCCTGCGAGGTCGGCGCCCCCTCGCAGTGTCGATGCGACGCCCTTCCGATGACGGGGCCGGGGCAGAGGTGGTCTGACCGAGAGCGAGTCGGTAGCTCGAGGATGACCGACAGTGGAGGGGCGGCACGTACAAGTGCCTCGCAGTCATCGCCACTCAAGCAGACGACTTCCCGTATTCAAGTCGGCTACGCAAGATAGGTTTTCGGGCGTAGCCCGAATTTGTCTCTCGCGAGGTGAACTGAGCTGAACTGAGCTGAATTGAACTGCACTGAACTGAACTGAACTGACTGGTCGCACCCGTTACGCGACGGTTTCATTCGCGGCCGCCGAGGGCGCAACCTATAGCGCAACCGATGGGAGACGGTTTTTTCTCGGCCGCCGAGGGCGCAACTGGTGGCGCAACCGATAGGAGACGTTTTTTTTTCGGCCGCCGAGGGCGCAACCTGTTCTCGGCCGCCGAGGGCGCAACTGGTGGCGCAACCGATAGGAGACGTTTTTTTTCTCGGCCGCCGAGGGCGCAACCTGTGGCGCAACCGATCGGAATTCTCAGCCGCCGGGGGCGCAACCTATGGCGCAACCGATAGGAGACGGTTTTATTCTCGACCGCCGAGGGCGCAACCTATGGCGCAACTGATTGGAGACGGTTTTGTTCTCGGCCGTTGAGGGCGCAACCCATGGCGCAACCGATCGGAATTCTCAGCCGCCGAGGGCGCAACCTATGGCGCAACCGATTGGAGTCGGTTTTATTCTCGACCGCCGAGGGCGCAACCTATGGCGCAGCCGATCGGAGACGATTTTGTTCTCGGCCGTCGAGGGCGCAACCCATGGCGCAACTGATAGGAGACGGCTTTATTTTCGGCTGCAGGGGTGCCAGGAGAAGGAGGATGAGCAGGAGGAGGAAGAGGAGAAACGAGGATGAGGTCCTAGACGAGGACGCCGAGGAGGAGCTGGAGCAGGAGGAAGACGAGGAAGACGAGGAGGATGAGAAGGAAGATGAGGAGCACGGCGACGACGATCAGGACGGGGAGGAGGACGGGGATGAATATGAGTAGTACGAGGACGAAGTATGGGCATTCGAATGCGTGCGGGGCTACGCCCGATTTATGCTCGCCGTTTGGGCTGGCCGTGGGGCCCAAGCGGCGAGCTGTCTTGTGATCGAGTTTATTTTTGACGAGGGTTGCAGGTGGCGTCGGTGGTGATGGTGGCGGTTTTGGCGCTAGTGTTGGCAGGCGTCTTGCCGATAACAGTACTTCCCGTCTCTTAACGCAGGCATGGTGCTGGTGTTTGCGCCGCCGCTGTTGTAGTAACCCTTGGCCCATCACCGCTGCTGGCGTTGTTTTCATGACCGCGCTTTTGCTGCTGTCGCCGGCAATGTCGTTGGCGTCGCCACCCCCATCACGTTCGTGCCTCTCACGTTCTTGCGCTCATTTCCCATCCCTTTGTCTTTCCCTCCCTCCTCCCTCCTCTGCGCCTTGGTCCTACTCCTCCCCATCCTTCGCGTCCTCGTCCGCCTCCACCGCCGTGCCTGCCCGACTCCTGCTCATATTGGAGGTGGTATCTGCTGTGTCCAGCCTGTACGACGACCAGCTGAAGCCATTCGGGCGCGGGCGAGGAAAAGGAGGTTCGAGAACGAGGAGGAAGGGATGAGGAAGGTCAGCAGTCACCAAATGCGACGACGCGGCCATTGGCCATGTCATGATTCGGGACCCGAGGGAGCAGCACGAACGGCGTGAGCCCACAATCCTTCATGCAAAGTCGGGGCGGCCCGCGACGCTGGATACCCAGCCGAGCTGGCTTCTGGGTAGCGTATCGGGTGATCCAGGGCAGCTTGCGGTACCAGGAGCAAAGGAAAGCTTAACGAGTTGAACACGATACACACAAGCCCGAATTGTGAGAGGAGCCCCAGCCGCTGCACAGTCGGACCTGCCACCTGGAGTCAAAAGGGCTTGGGGATAGAGTGCGCCTTCGCTTTTTCAGGACGGCGCCCAGAATCAAAGCATGTCTCTGCGCCACTTACGCTGCTGAGGATAACCTTGCAGACAAGTCGGTCCGGGCC
>CAUYUJ010015992.1:0-45000 GCA_963575745.1 Prorocentrum cordatum
GCTAGTACCTCGTAGAGCTCTTCGGCAAAGATGAGCTAAGAGGAATTCGGGCACAGGGTGGAGCTAGTTAGCCGACCCGACGAAAAGAGACAATGTGATAACTTTGAGTCGGTTTTCTGAACTTACCTCGTAGAGCTCTTCGGCAAAGATGAGCTAAGAGGAATTCGGGCACAGGGTGGAGCTAGTTAGCCGACCCGACGAAAAGAGACAATGTGATAACTTTGAGTCGGTTTTCTGAACTTTTTGCAGAGTTTTGAAATTCATTTTAAGAAAAAAGATTTTTGAGCGGTGAATAACAATATAAATTGAATTCTGAGAGCAGAAGGAGTCTGTAGCCCAGGTATTACTATCGGAAAATTTCCAGGAACAAACCATGTACCACCACTTTTGCAGATGACGGTGGTTTCGTCAACTTAACTTGAGCTGTAGGCAGGCTATGGATGTCTCTCGCACACGAGGCGATCCTGAATGATCTGACGCATTCCAGTGGAAGCGCGAGGGTCTTCAAAAATAGTTGCCTCAGGAGATATGGGCGGAACACCGTCTCTACGTGTGTCGAAAAATCTCAAGTTTTCGATTCTGTGTCGATTCTCTGCACTCTTACCAGTGAGAGGAGCTCTACGAGGTTCCCGGCGGTGACTAGGTTGACGGTTCACCGCCGGCGCCAGTTAACTTTAACTTTGAGTCGGTTTTCTGAACTTTTTGCAGAGTTTTGAAATTCATTTTAAGAAAAAAGATTTTTGAGCGGTGAATAACAATATAAATTGAATTCTGAGAGCAGAAGGAGTCTGTAGCCCAGGTATTACTATCGGAAAATTTCCAGGAACAAACCATGTACCACCACTTTTGCAGATGACGGTGGTTTCGTCAACTTAACTTGAGCTGTAGGCAGGCTATGGATGTCTCTCGCACACGAGGCGATCCTGAATGATCTGACGCATTCCAGTGGAAGCGCGAGGGTCTTCAAAAATAGTTGCCTCAGGAGATATGGGCGGAACACCGTCTCTACGTGTGTCGAAAAATCTCAAGTTTTCGATTCTGTGTCGATTCTCTGCACTCTTACCAGTGAGAGGAGCTCTACGAGGTTCCCGGCGGTGACTAGGTTGACGGTTCACCGCCGGCGCCAGTGTGATAACTTTGAGTCGGTTTTCTGAACTTTTTGCAGAGTTTTGAAATTCATTTTAAGAAAAAAGATTTTTGAGCGGTGAATAACAATATAAATTGAATTCTGAGAGCAGAAGGAGTCTGTAGCCCAGGTATTACTATCGGAAAATTTCCAGGAACAAACCATGTACCACCACTTTTGCAGATGACGGTGGTTTCGTCAACTTAACTTGAGCTGTAGGCAGGCTATGGATGTCTCTCGCACACGAGGCGATCCTGAATGATCTGACGCATTCCAGTGGAAGCGCGAGGGTCTTCAAAAATAGTTGCCTCAGGAGATATGGGCGGAACACCGTCTCTACGTGTGTCGAAAAATCTCAAGTTTTCGATTCTGTGTCGATTCTCTGCACTCTTACCAGTGAGAGGAGCTCTACGAGGTTCCCGGCGGTGACTAGGTTGACGGTTCACCGCCGGCGCCAGTTCCCGGAGAGCTCGCTGCGAGCTCAAGGGTTTAAGATCAGAAGCTAGACGGTGGTGGTACCCGCCAGGAGCACTTCCACGGGGCCCCACAGGCCTCGCAGCGACTCCGATGAGCCGACGACGGGTCCGGGAGAGCTTCCGGCAAGCTTCCAAGCGTGCCTGCACGCGTGCAGGGATGTCTCCGCTCCCCGGGTTTTTCCCGGATAGTTTGGAAACTGAGCTCGAACAAAAAACGAACAGTTTGGAAACTGAGCTCGAGTATCAAACCAAGTCCAGACCTCTGCATCAACAGGCGGACGCCTCTGATGTCTGCAAATCGACTCCTGTGATTACCAGGCCTGGAGCCCCTCCCAACAGCCCGGGTTAAGTACCTCGTAGAGCTCTTCGACGAGATGAGCTAAGAGGAATTCGGGCGCAGGGTGGAGCTAGTTGGCCGACCCGACCAAAAGAGACAATGTGTTAACCTGGGGTCGGTTTTTGAAACTTTGTGCAAGATTTGACAATTCGTTTTCAGAAAACGGATTTTTCTCACATACAGTAAGCTATGGCGCACCTGCTGGTAAAATTTTCAGGGCTCTAGGGGCAATATTACTGTCAAAAGACTTGCAGGAACCGACTTTGCCTGCAGTGCAGTTTGGCAGGTGACGGTGGTTGGCTTTACTTAACTCGAGCTGTCAGCAAGCTACAGACCTCTCACGCACACCAGTCGATGCAGAATGATCTGGCGCGTCACACTGGAAGCTCGAGAGTTCCTAGAAATGGCTGAGTCAGGAGTTATGCTCGAAATACTGTCTCTATGTATGCGTGTTGCGAACGGTGTTTCGATAATAATTCGAGCTGAGTGCATGCTATGCATGCCAGGTACATTCCAATCGAAGTAGCGACATGCGAGACATCGAATGGGAGCCTCGAGAGTGCCCAAATTGATTAGAATTTTCAAAATCAATGAAAAATATCGATTTGTACAATTTTGTATTTTTTGTGTCGGATGATTTTTTTCTAATTTATATCGATCTATGGGTGACCTAGAGAGTTCTGGTGCATTTTTGTCGACGCAGAATGGTCTCGCGCTCTCACTGAGAGCGCGAGACTTCATATGAATAGCTTCGCTGGGAGTGAGAACTTTGGTCCAGCCGGCCGAGGCAGACAATGTGACAACTTTTGGGTGGTTTTGCAATTTTTTGAAAGATATTTGACAATTCATTTTGAAAAAGCAGATTTTTACTCCGAGCATTGAGATATAAACTTCGTTCCCTGATCAGCTCGGCCATCTAGAGTCATTTTCAGTACCAGTTCACTTGAAGGAACCGACTTCATGTTGACTCCGAAAAAATCTCAACTTGAAGTTTTTGTAGAAAAGCTCCCAGAAGCTCCCGCTTTGATGCTGAGCTTTCTCACGGATTCAAGGAGCTCTACGAGGTTCCCGGCGGTGACCAGGTTGACGGTTCACCGCCGGCGCCAGTGCAGAAAACCGACAGCAGCTCTCAGGATGACTCGATAATACAATTGTTTCGCGAATCTAGTTCGAGCAGCAGACCGAATTGCGAGCTCTTGGTTCGACAGACGGAAGCGCCTGATGTCTTCAAATCGATTTCTGTGACCAGCAGCACTGTGTGACTTTGGGTCGGTTGAAAATACCTCGTAGAGCTCTTCGGCATCGACGAGCTAGAGGAATTCCGGCGCGGGGTGGAGCTAGTTGGTCGACCCGGCCAGAAAGGGCAAAGTCACTCGTAGAGCTTCCCTTAGCTAGAGAATTCCGGCGCTGGAGAGCTAGTTGGCAAGAAAAATCTCGACGGACCTTTTGGTGACTTTTGGTCGGTTGAAAATTTCTTCTCGAAATTTGACAATTCGTTTGAGCTCTAGTATTTTTTCCCGTGATATTCGATCTCATTCCCGCTCGCCATCTTGATCTCAGCTCGATCGGGTAACTTTGAAGGCCAAAAAGCGTCCCGGCGGGAACAACTGTTTCGAGTCATCTTGATACGCGCTGTCGGTATTTTGTACTTAACTCGAGCTGTTAAGCACAGCTATCGTACTCAGAATTATCAGGCGCGTTCGCCTGTTGAATCGAGAGCCTGAACTCGTGTGCTAGCCGAGCTAGGTCCGGAAACCTATTCGTATTATTCGGGTCATCTTGATAGACACTCTGTACTTAACTCGAGCTGTAGGGCAGCTACAGTGCTGGTAAGCACGCCTATCGCACTCAGAATACAGTATATATTGTCAGAAAGCTCTACGAGTCTCCCGGCGGTAAGAAAGGTTGACGGTTTACCGCCGGCGCCCAGTGTTAACTTTTGGGTGGTTTTGCATTTTTTTGAAAGATATTTGACAATTCATTTTGAGAAAGCAGATTTTTTGCACCTGTAAACGACCACGAGGGCTTCTCTCTCTTAGTATGAGCTCTGTAGGCGCACTTTTACTATCAAAACACTTGGCGGAACCATCTTCATATCGACACGAAAAAATCTTTTCTTTTTTTTTTTTTGCGAGGAATGCTTCCAGAAGCTCTCTCTTTCGACTTCGAGCACTCTTACGCGTGAAATGAGCTCTACGAGGTTCCCGGCGGTGACCAGGTTGACGGTTCACCGCCGGCGCCAGTTCAAAGAAGAAGCCAGAAGTGGGTGGTGAGGGGGACACTCCCACTCCTGCCGGTCCACGATCCTCGCAGCGAGTTGCCGGCGGTTCCCGGATAGCTCCTTGGAGAGCTGAGGGTTTCAGATCAGAAGCCGGCGGTGGGTGGCGAGGAGCAGAGTCCACGATTCTCGCAGCGCCCTGCCGGAGTTCGCAGCGTGTCCGGGAGCGTGGCTTGCTAGCGTTTCCCAATACGCGTGGCTCCAGGGTGCGCGAAGCGCTTCGGAAGAGCTTCGGAAGAGCTTCGGCAGTTCTTCCAGGCTCCTAGGCAGATCATCCTTGCGCGCTTTGCAGGACCTCACGCATCGTAAACTGCGCGACAGCAGACCGAGTTGCGAGCCCTGCATTCGACAGACGGAACAAAATTCCCGGATAGTTCCTTGGAGAGCTGAGGGTTTCAGATAAGAGCCGGCTGTGGGTGGTGAGGAGGACACGCCCACCTCCGCCGGCCCACGATCCCCGCAGCGCCCTGCCGAAACCGGCAGCCCGTCCGGGAGCGTGGCTTCCTGGCGTTTCCCAATACGCGTGGCTCCAGGGTGCGCGAAGCGCTTCGGCAGAGCGCCGGAAGAGCTTCGGCAGTTCTTCCAGGCTCCTAGGCAGATCTTCCTTGCGCGCTTTGCAGGGCTCCACGCATCGCAAACGGCGCCCCTGCAAGCGTTTCCTGCGATGTTTCCAGCGTCCCGCGCATCGTTTCCGGCGGCCTGGCAGAGGTCTCCGTGCGGCGTTCCGCGCTTGGCTCCGCTATCCGGGTTTTGGACGCTTACAAGTTTTTAACCGAGCAAACGTCACCAAAAGTTTCGTCGATATTTTTCTTGCCTACTAGCTCTTCAGTGCCCTGAAATGGGAATAAACCGTCAACAGGTTATCGCTGGGGCGCTCGTAGAGCTTGTTTCCCACACATCGCCTCGGTAAGCATGCAGAAAGCGTCTAGAGGAAGACCTCAGCAGCTCTAAAAATCACGTTTTCTTCTGTTTTTATCCAAAGTCGATTCCCCCAAGTGTTTTGATAGTAATACTGCACCTATGGGCCTGACCATTCTACTGGCGGACGCGATAAGCTATTACAGCTGCGAAACATCTGTTTTCCTGGAAGCATTTCCCAACGAAGAGAAAACACGATTTTTCATGTCGACATGAAGTTCGTTCCGCCAAGTGTTTTCATAGTAAAAGTGCACATAAGGAGCTGATGTCAAGACAGAGAGGTCCATAGTCGTCCACAGGTGCAAAAATCTACTTTCTGAAACTGAAAAAATGTCTGATATTTTTGAAATATTCGCAAAATCACCCAAAAGTTCTCTCTTTGTTCGCTGAGGCCGGGTGATCCAACTAGTTGCTCCTAATTTTCCGATGGTAAAACTCGCTCTAGAGAGCTGAGCTTCTCAGAAAACAAAGTTTATATGAGAATGCTCGGCGTTAAAATCTGCTTTCTCAAAATGAATTGTCAAATATCTTTCAAATCTTAGGAAAACCGACCCAAATGTGCCACATTGTCTCTTTTGGTCGGGTCGGCCAACTAGCTCCACCCCGCGCCGGAACTGGCGCCGGCGATGAACCGTCAACCTGGTCACCGCACCTCGTAGAGCTCCTTGCACGCGTAATGCTCAGGATCGAAGCAGGGAGTTTCTCGGGGTATTTCTAGAAAAAAATCAAGTTCACATTTTCCCGTATTAATTTCATGTCGGTTGCTCATTTTTCGATAATAAAACTGGGTCTAGATGCTCAAGAAACAAAGTTCATATGCCAATGCTCGGCGTAAAATTATGCTTTCTCAGAATGAATTGTCAAATATCTTTCAAATCTTAGCAAAACCGACCCAGATGTGCCACATTGTCTCTTTTGATCGGGTTGGCCATGGCCAACTAGCGCCGGCGGTGAACCCTCAACCTGGTCACCGTCGGGAACCTCGTAGAGCTCCGTTCACGCGTGAGAGAGCTCAGAGTCGAATGAGAGAGCTTCTGGAGGCGTTTCTCCAAAAAATTGAACATTGATTTTTTTCATGTCGAGATGAAGTTGGTTCCTCCAAGTGTTTGGATAGTAAACTGGGCGCCGGCGGTAAACCGTCAACCTTCCTTACCGCTGGGAGACTCGTAGAGTTTCCTGAGCATATAGAATGTCGAAAAAAATTACAGAGAACGAGTAGTTTTTCAGCCTCAACGATTTCAGACCTCTCAGATGCAACAGCCAAACGCCCCTTATGCTTCTTGATCGTTTCTGTGCGCACGAGCTCCGTAGCTCTCCTACAGCCCGAGTTACGTGCGAAAATCGACAGCATCTCTCAAGATCACTCGAACAATACAAATAGTTTCGGGAATCGAGCTCGAGTATCAGACCGAGTTCAGACATCTGAATGCAACAGGCATACGCGCCTGATGTTTCCGAATGATCCCTGTGATTACCAGCCCTGCAGGCCCCTTACAGCCCGAGTTATGTGCAGGGCAGCAGGTCGAGTTTAGGGCTCTGAATGCGACAGGTGGACGCGAATGATGTCTTCAAATCGATTCCAGTGATTACCAGCCCTGCAGCCCCCTTACAGCTCGAGTTAAGTGCAGAAAACCGACAGCACCTCTCAAGATGACTGGACGAATACGAATAATCGTGCGAGCCTAGCTCGGGCAGCACACCGAGTTCCGAGCTCTAGATTCGGCAAGCGGACGCGCCTGATGTCTCCGAATCGATTCCTGTAAGTACGAGCCCTGTAGCCCCCCTACAGCCCGAGTTAACTGCAGAAAACTGTCAGCATCTCTCAAGATGACTCCAATAACACGAATAGTTTCGCGAACCTAGCTCGAGCACCAGACCGAGTTCAGACCTCTAGATGGAACAGACGAACGCGCCTGATGATTTCCAATCGATTTCTGTGAGAATGAGCTCTCTAGCTGACAGCTCGAGTTAAGTACAAAATACCGACAACGCGTATCAAGATGACTCGAAACTGCCGATCCCGCCGCGATGCTTTTTTGCAGAAATATTTACCAGATCGAGCTAAGATCCAGATGGCGAGGCAATAAGATCGAATATGGTGGTAAACTATTAGAGCTCAAACGAATTGTTGAATTTCGAGAACAAAATTTTCAACCGAACAAAAGTCAGCAAAAGGTCCGTCGAGATTTTCTTGCCAACTAGCTCTCCAGCGCGCCGGAATTACTCTTAAGCTTCCAGCAACTAGCTAAGCAAATCTCTACGAGTTATGAGCGCCTACAGAGCTCATATTGAAACAGAGAGGCCCTCATATTCGTTTACAGGTGCAAAAAATCCGCTTTCAAAATGAATGGTCAAATATCTTTCAAACTGGGCGCCGGCGGTAAACCGTCAACCTGTGTTACCGCCGGGGGACTCGTAGAGCTTCCTGACAACATATAATGTCGAAACAAATACACAGAAAAAATAATTTTTCAGCCCAAGCAATTTCAGACCTCTCGGATGCAACAGCCGAACGCCCCCGATGCTTCTGGATTGTCTTCTGTACGAGCTCTGTAGCTCTCCTACAGCCCGAGTTACGTGCGTAAATCGACAGCACCTCTCAAGATGACTCGAACAATACGAATAGTTTGGCAAACCTAGCTCGAGTATCAGACCGAGTTCAGACATCTGCATGCGACAGGCGGACGCGCCTGATGTCTCTGAATCGATTCCTGTGATTACCAGCCCCTGCAGCCCCCCCTACAGCCCGAGTTAATTAAGTGCAGGAAACCAACAGCACCTCTCAGAATGACTGGAACAATACGAATATTTTCGCGGACCTAGTTCGGGCAGCAGACAGAGTTCGGAGCTCTCGATTCAATAAAGGCGGACGCGCCTGATGTCTCCGAATCGATTCCAGTGATTACCAGCCATGCATCCCCCCTACAGCCCGAGTTAAGTGCAGAGAACCGACAGCATCTCTCAAGATGACTCGAACAATACGAATAGTTTCGCGATTCTAGATCGGGCAGCAGACCGAGTTCAGAACTCTGGATTCAACAGACAACGGCCACTGATGATTCTGAATCAGATTCTGTACGTTTCAGCTCTGTAGCTGTCTTGTAGCTCGAGTTAAGTACAGAAAACCGAGAGCGTCTGTCCAGATGATTCGAATAATACGAATAGGTATGCGGACCTAGCTCGGCTAGCAGACCGAGTTCAGACCTCTGGGTTCAACAGGCGAACGCGCCTGATCATTCTGAATCGATTAGCTGTGCTTACCAGCTCTGTAGCTGTCCTAAAGCTCGAGTTAAGGCCAATATACTGACAGCGCGTATCAAGATGACTCGAAACGGCCGATCCCGCCCGTGTGCTTTTTGGCATTAAAAGGTACCCGATCGAGCTGAGATCAAGATGGCGAGCGGGAATAAGATCGAATATCACGGGACAAAATACTAGAGCTCTAACGAATGGTTGAATTTCGAGAACAAAATTTTCAACCGACCAAAAGTCAGCAAACTGGGCGCCGGCGGTAAACCGTCAACCTTTGTTACCGCCGGGGGACTCGTAGAGCTTCCTGACAACATATAAGGTCGAAAAAAATACACAGGACAAATAGTTTTTCAGCCCAAGCAATTTCAGACCTCTCGGATGCAACAGCCGAACGCCCCCGATGCTTCAGGATTGTCTTCTGTACGAGCTCTGTAGTTCTCCTACAGCCCGAGTTACGTGCGTAAATCGACAGCACCTCTCAAGATGACTCGAACAATACGAATAGTTTGGCAAACCTAGCTCGAGTATCAGACCGAGTTCAGACCTCTGCATGCGACAGGCGGACGCGTCTGCTGTCTCTGAATCGATTCATGTGATCACCAGCCCTGCAGCCCCCCCTACAGCCCGAGTTAAGTGCAGGAAACCGACAGCACCTCTCAGGATGACTCGAACAATACGAATAGTTTCGCGGACCTAGTTCGGGCAGCAGACAGAATTCGGAGCTCTCGATTCGAAAGGCGGACGCGCCTGATGTCTCCGAATCGATTCCAGTGATTACCAGCCATGCAGCCCCCCTACAGCCCGAGTTAAGTGCAGAGAACCGACAGCATCTCTCAAGATGACTCGAACAATACGAATAGTTTCGCGATTCTAGATCGGGCAGCAGACCGAGTTCAGAGCTCTGGATTCAACAGACAACGACCACTGATGATTCTGAATCAGATTCTGTACGCATCAGCTCTGCAGCTGCCCTATAGCTCGAGTTAAGTACAGAAAACCGAGAGCGTCTATCAAGATGACCCGAAAAATACGAATAGTTTTGCGGACCTAGTTCGGCTAGCAGACCGAGTTCAGACCTCTAGATTCAACAGGCGAACGCGCCTGATCATTCTGAATCGATTAGCTGTGCTTACCAGCTCTGTAGCTGTCCTAAAGCTCGAGTTATCTTGAGAAAACCGACAACGCGTATCAAGATGACTCGAAATGGCTGATCCCGCCCGTGTGCTTTTTGGCAGTAAAAGGTACCCGATCGAGCTGAGATCAAGATCACGGGCGGGAGTAAGATCGAATATCACGGGAAAAAATACTAGAGCTCTAACGACTTGTTGAATTTCGAGAGCAAACTTTTCATCCGACCAAAAGTCAGCAAAAGTTCCGTCGAGATTTTCTTGCCAACTAGCTCTCCAGCGCCCCGGAATTACTCTTAAGCTTCCAGCAAGAACTTGCTAAGGGAAGCTCTACAAGTTAAGTTCCGTCGAGATTTTTCTTGCCAACTAGGTCTCCAGCGCGCCGGAACTGGGCGCCGGCGGTAAACCGTCAACCTTTGTTACCGCCGGGGGACTCGTAGAGCTTCCTGATAACATATAATGTCCCAAAAAATTACACAGAGAAAATAGTTTTTCAGCCCGAGCAACTGAGCGCCGGCGGTAAACCGTCAACCTTTGTTACCGCCGGGGGACTCGTAGAGCTTCCCGAGAACATATAATGTCGACAAAAATTACACAGACAAAATAATTTTTCAGCCCAAGCAATTTCAGACCTCTCGGATGCAACAGCCGAACGCCCCCGATGCTTCTGGATTGTCTTCTGTACGAGCTCTGTAGCTCCTCTCCGGCCCAAGTTACGTGCGAGCACCTCTCAAGATGACTCGAACATTACGAATAGTTTGGCAAACCTAGCTCGAGTATCAGACCGAGTTCAGACCTCTGCATGCGGCAGGCGGACGCGTATGATGTCTCTGAATCGATTCCTGTGATGACCAGCCCGGCAGCCCCCCTACAGCCCGAGTTTAGTGCAGGAAACCGACAGCACCTCTCAGGATGACTCGAACAATACAAATAGTTTTGCGGACCTAGTTCGGGCAGCAGACAGAGCTCGGAGCTCTGGATTCGAAAGGTGGACGCGCCTGATGTCTCCGAATGGATTCCAGTGATTACCAGCCATGCAGCCCCCCCACAGCCCGAGTTCAGTGCAGAGAACCGACAGCATCTCTCAAGATGACTCGAAGAATACGAATAGTTTCGCGATTCTAGATCGGGCAGAAGACCGACTTCAGAGCTCTGGATTCAACAGACAACGACCACTGATGATCCTGACTCAGATTCTGTACGTATCAGCTCTGTGGCTGTCATGTAGCTCGAGTTAAGTACAGAAAACGAGAGCGTCTGCCAAGATGACTCGAATAGTACGAATAGGTTTGCGGACCTAGCTCGGCTAGCAGACCGAGTTCAGACCTCTGGGTTCAACAGGCGAACGCGCCTGATCATTCTGTTTTGATTATCTGTGCTTACCAGCTCTTTAGCTGTCCTGAAGCTCGAGTTATCTTGAGAAAACCGACAGCGGGTATCAAGATGACTCGAAACGGCGGATCCCGCCGGGACGCTTTTTGGCAGTAAAAGGTGCCCGATCGAGCTGAGATCAAGATGGCGAGCGGGAATAAGATCGAATATCACGGGAAAAAATACTAGAGCTCTAACGAAAGTTGAATTTCGAGAGCAAAATTTTCAACCGACCAAAAGTCACCAAAAGGTCCGTCGAGATTTTTCTTGCCAACTAGCTCTCCAGCGCCCCGGAATTACTCTTAAGCTTCCAGCAAGAACTTGCTAAGGGAAGCTCTACGACTTATTTCAGACCCTCGGATGCAACAGCCGAACGCCCCCGATTCTTCTGGATTGTCTTCTGCAAAAGCTCTGTAGCTCTCCTACAGCCCGAGTTACGTTCGTAAATCGACAGCATCTCTCAAGATGACTCGAACAATACGAATAGTTTGGCAAGCCTAGCTCGAGTATCAGACCGAGTTCAGACCTCTGCATGCGACAGGCGAACGCGTCTGATGTCTCTGAATCGATTCCTGTGATTACCAGCCCTGAAGCCCCCCCTACAGCCCGCCGGAATTACTCTTAAGCTTCCAGCAAGAACAAGGAAGCTCTACAAGTTATATTCGCAAAACCACCCCAGCAGTTATCACGTTGTCCTTTCTGGTCGGGTCGACCAACTGGGCGCCGGCAGGAACCGTCAACCTTTCTTACCGCCGGGGGACTCGTAGAGCTTCCTGACAATATATAATGTCGGAAAAAATTGTAGAGAACGAAGAGTTTTTCAGCCCAAGCGATTTCAGACCTCTCGATGCAACAGCGGAACGCCCCCCGATGCTTCTGGATTCTCTTCTCTACGAGCTCTGTAGCTCTCCTACAGCCCCCCGAGAAACGCGCGTAAATTGACAGCACCTCTCAAGATGAATCGAACAGAACGAATAGTTTGGCAAACCCAGCTCGAGTATCAGACCGAGTTCAGACCTCTGCATGCGACAGGCGGACGCGTCTGATGTCTCCGAATCGATTCCTGTGATTACCAGCCCTGCAGCCCCACTACAGCCCGAGTTGAGTGCAGAAAACCGACAGCACCTCTCAGGATCACTCGAAGAATACAAATAGTTTCACGGACCTAGTTCGGGCAGCAAACCGAGTTCGAAGCTTTGGATTCGACAGGCGGACGCGCCTGATGTCTTGAAAAGGATTCCTGTGATTACCAGCACTGTACCTACAGCCCGAGTTAAGTGCAGAAAACCAAGAGCTCTTCTCAAGATGACTCGAACAATACAAATAATTTCGCGATTCTAGATCGGGCAGCAGACCGAGTTCAGAGCTATGGATTCGACCGACAAAATTGACTGATGATTCTGAATCCGTTTCTGAAAGTATCAGGTCTGTAGCTGTCCTATAGCTCGAGTTAAGTACAGAAAACCGAGAGTGCCTGTCAAGATGACTCGAATAATACGAATAGGTTTGCGAACCTAGCTTGGCTAGCAGACGAGTTTAGACATCTGGATGCAACAGACGAGCGCGCCTGATCATGCTGAATCGATGAGGTGTGTTTACCAATGCTGTAGCTGTTCTGTATCTCGAGTTTAGTCTAACATACCGACAACGTATCAAGATGACTCGAAACGGCCGATCCCGCCTGGACGCTTTTTGGCAGTAAAAGGTACCCGATCGATCTGAGATCAAGATGGCAAGCAGGAATAAGATCGAATATCACGGGAAAAAATACTAGAGAGATCAAACGAATTGAGGAACAGGGCGCTGGCGGTAAACCGTCAACCTTCGTTACCGCCGGGGGACTCGTAGAGCTTCCTGAGCATGTATAATGTCGAAAAAATTGCAGAGAACGAGTATTTTTTCAGCCTAAACGATTCAGACCTCTCGATGCAACAGCCAAGCGCCTCTCACGCTTCTGGATCGTCTTCTGTGCGCACGAGCTCCGAAGCTTTCCTACAGCCCGAGTTACGTGCGAAAACCGACAGCACCACTCGAACAATACAAATAGTTTCGCGAATCTAGCTCGAGTATCAAACCGAGTTCAGACCTCTCAATGCAACAGGCGGACGCGCCTGATGTCTTCGAATCGATTCCTGTGATTACCAGCCCTGCAGCCCGAGTTGAGTGCAGAAAATCGACAGCACCTCTGAGGATGACTCGAACAATACGAACAGTATTGCGGATCTAGCTCGGGCAGGAGGCCGGGTTCTGGGCTCTGCATGCGACAGGTGGACGCGACCGATGTCTCCGAATCGATTCCAGTTATTACCAGCCCTGCAGCCCCCTTACAGCTCGAGTTAAGCAGAAAACGGACAGCACCTCTCAAGATGACTCGACGAATACGAATAGTTTCCGAACCGAGCTCGGGCAGCACACCGAGTTCCGAGCTCTGAATTTGGCAGGCGAACGCGCCTGATGTTCCCGAGTCGATTCCTGTGAGTACGAGCCCTGTAGCTCCCCTACAAAGTTAAATGAAGAAAACTGTCAGCACCTCCGAAGATGACTCCAACAACACGAATAGTTTCGCGAACCTAGCCCGGACAGCAAACCGAGTTCAGACCTGTAGATAGGACAGACGAACGCGCCTGGGATAATCAGCTCTGTAGCTCCCCTACAGCTCGAGTGAAGTACAACATACCGACAACGCGTATCAAGATGACTCGAAACAGCCGATCCCGCCGCGACGCTTTTTTGCAGAAATATTTACCCGATCGAGCTCAGATTAAGATGGCGAGCGGGAATAAGATCGAATATGGTCAGAAAAAGTACTAGAGCCCAAACGAATTGTTGAATTTTGAGAACAAAATTTTTGAACCGACCAAAAGTCAGCAAAAGGTCGGTCGAGATTTTCCTTGCCAACTAGCTCTCCAGCGCGCCGGAATTACTCTTAAGCTTCCAGCAACTAGCTAAGGGAAGCTCTACGAGTTATTTCGACAACAAAACTGGGAACCGGCGGTAAACCGTCAACCTGGCTGCCGCCGGGAACCTCGTAGAGCTCTTTTCTTGCACGGCGATCTTCGCAACACATGAAGAAAGCTTCTGGAGCGAGAAGCGAAAAACTCGAAAAATCACGTTTTTCTGTTTTATCCAACGTCGGTTCCTCCAAGTGTTTCGATAGTAATACTGCACCCACAGACCTAAAAATTTTACTGGCAGACGCGGCATAACCCACTACAGGTGCGAAAAGTATGGTTTCTCAAAATAAATTGTCAAATATCTTTCAAATATTCGCAAAACCGACCCAAAGTTGTCACATTGTCCTTTCTGGTCGGGTCGACCAACTAGCTCCACCCCGCGCCGGAATTCCTCTAGCTCATCGATAACGAAGAGCTCTACGAGGAATTTTCAACCGACCACTTGGTTGCGTCCAAAACCCGAAGAGCAAGGAGGACACACACCCGAAAGCCTTCCTGGCGAGCCCGCGGAAGCTCCCCTGAAGCGCTTCCGAGGCTCTGGGGGGCTCCCCTGGAGCGCTTCCGAAACGCTGCCAGGAACGCCTCCACGCGAGCCTGCACGCGTGCAAGCACGCGTAGACGCTTGCCGGAAGCTCGCCCGGACACGCTGCCGGGTCAGGCGAGGCGCTGCGGGGATCGTGGAGCGGCGGAGGTGGGCTGCTGGCGGACACCACCACCGTCCGGCCGGCTTCTAATCTACAACCGTCTAGCTCTCAGAGAGCTCCCCGGGAAAATTAGACGCCGGACGGTGGTGGTGCCCGCCAGGGGCTCCTCCACGGCGGTCCACGTTCCTCGCAGCGACTCGCCCGGCCCGGCAACGGGTCCGGGAGAGCTTCCGGCAAGCTTCCACGCGAGCCTGCACGCGTGCAGGCACGCGTGGAAGCGATTCTGGCAGCGCTTCGGCAGCGCTGCCGGGGAGCTTCCCAGAGCTCTCCAGAAAAGATGTCCCGTCCCCAAAGGGTTCCTTCACTCTCCGGATTTTTCCCGGAGAGCTCGCCGAGAGCTAAAGGGTTGGAGATTAGAAGCCCGACGGTGGTAGTGCCCTCCAGGAGCTCCTCCACGGCGCTCCGCAGGCCTCGCAGAAGCTCCGGCGAGCCGGCAGCGGGTTCGGTGACGCTGTCCACGTGTGCCTGCACGCGTGCAGGCAAGTACCTCGTAGAGCTCTTTGCAAGATGAGCTAAGGAATTCGGGCGCAGGGTGGAGCTAGTTGGCCGACCCGACCCGGTTTACCGCCGGCGCCCAGTACCGTAGAGCTCTTTGGCAAGATGAGCTAAGAGATATCGGGCGCAGGGTGGAGCTAGTTGGCCGACCCGATCTTAAGAGACAATATGGTAACTTTCGGTTGGTTTTACAAATTCTCAGGTCTGTATCTGCAATATTACTATCGAAAGACTTGAGGGAACTGTCGGCTGTCTTCCGCATTTTGACACGCGTTGACGGTTTTCTGTATTTATTTAGAAGTGATACCGATTGCTACGTACAGAAACCGATTTCGATTCACCAGGCGCGTTTGTTCGTTCCATCGAGAGGTCTGAACTCGGTCTGCTACGAGCTAGATCCTGAAAACTATTAGTATTGTACGAGTTATCAGATGGGTGCTGTGGGTGCTTGAATCGACTTTCGGTGAAAGCTGGAAAACGTAATTTTTAAGCTATTCAGCTCACGCGTAAGAAAGCTTTCCCATATGTTCCAAGCGGCGTCGTGCAGACAAGAGCTCTACGGGGCTCCAGGCGTTTCCTTGTTGACGGTTTACCGCTGGCTTCTAGTTATTGCTGGAAGCTTAAGAGTAATTCCGGGGCGCTGGAGAGCTAGTTGGCAAGACAAATCTCGACGGACATTTTGAGGGTCGGTTGAAAATTTTGTTTTCGAAATTCAACCATCTCTAGTTTTTCTTCTGACCATATTTGATCTTATTCCCGCTCGCCATCTCAATCTCAGCTCGATCGGGTAAATATTTCTGCAAAAAAGCATCGCGGTGGGATCGGCTGTTTTGAGTCATCTTGATACGCGTTGTCGGTATTTTGTATTTAACTCGAGCTGTAGGGCAGCTACAGAGCTGACTCTCACAGAAATCGATTGTAAATCGTCAGGCGCGTTCGTCTGTTCCATCTAGAGGTCTGAACTCGGTCTGCTGCCCGAGCTAGGTTCGCGAAACTATTTGTGTTGTTGGAGTCATCTTGAGAGGTGCTGACAGTTTTCTGCACTTAACTCGGGCTGTGGGGGGTGGGGGGGGGGCTACAGCTCGTTCTCACAGGAATCGATTCGGAGACATCAGGCGCGTCCTTCTGCCGAATCCAGAGCTCAGAACTCGGTGTGCTGCCCGAGCTAGGCTCGCAAAACTATTCGTATTCGTCGAGTCATCTTGAGAGGTGTTGTCGGTTTTCTGCACTCAACTCGGGCTGTAAGGGGGCTGCAGGGCTGGTAATCACTGGAATCGATTCGTCGACATCAGTCGCGTCTGTCTGTCGCATTCGGAGCTCTGAACTCGGTCTGCTGCCCGAGCTATGTCCGCGAGACTATTCGTATTGTTCGAGTCATCTTGAGAGATGCTGTCCGTTTTCTGCACTTAACTCGAGCTGTAAGGGGGCTGCAGGGCTGGTGATCACAGGAATCGATTCGAAGACATCAGGCGCGTCCGCCTGTTGCATTGAGAGGTCTGAACTCGGGTTGATACTCGAGCTAGATTCGCGAAACTATTTGTATTGTTCGAGCCATCTTGAGGGGTGCTGCCGATTTTCGCACGTAGCTCGGGCTGTAGGAGAGCTGCGGAGCTGGTGCGCACAGAAAACGGTGCAGAAGTATGAGGGGCGTTCGGCTGTTGCATCGAGAGGTCTGAAATCGCTTAGGCTGAAAAACTATTTGTTCTCTGCAATTTTTTTCGACATTATATATGGTCAGGAAGCTCTACGAGTCTCCCGGCGGTAAGAAAGGTTGACGGTTTACCGCCGGCGCCCAGTACCTCGTAGAGCTCTTTGGCAAGATGAGCTAAGATATATTCGGGCGCAGGGTGGAGCTAGTTGGCCGACCCGATCTTAAGAGACAATATGGTAATTTTGGGTCGGTTTTGCAATCTTGGTCCAGAATTTTGAAGCTCGTTTTCGGAACCGGTATTTTTCTCACGTGTAGTCGGTTGTGCCGCGTCTGCCAGTGAAATTCTCAGGTCTGTAGCTGCAATATTACCATCGAAAGACTTGAGGGAACTGTCGGCTGTTTTCCGCATTTTGACACGCGTTGACGGTTTTCTGTACTTATTTAGGAGTGGTACCGATTGCTACTTACAGAAACCGATTTAGATTCATCAGGCGCGTTTGTTCGTTCCATCGAGAGGTCTGAACTCGGTCTGCTACTCGAGCTAGATCCTCAAAACTATTCGTATTATACGAGTGATCAGATGGGTGCTGTGGGTGCTTGAATCGACTTTCGGTGAAAGCTGGAAAACGTAATTTTTAAGCTATTCAGCTCACGCGTAAGAAAGCTTTGCCCATGTGTTCCAAGCGGCGTCGTGCAGACAAGAGCTCTACGAGGCTCCCGGCGGTAACCTGGTTGACGGTTTACCGCCGGCTTCCAGTTATTGCTGGAAGCTTAAGAGTAATTCCGGGGCGCTGGAGAGCTAGTTGGCAAGAAAAGTTTCGACGGACATTTTGAGGAATTTTGGTCGGTTGAAAATTTTGTTCTGGAAATTCAACCATTCGTAAGAGCTCTAGTATTTTTTCCCGTGATATTCGATCTTATTTCCGCTCGCCATCTTGATCTCAGCTCGATCGGATACCTCTTACTGCGAAAAAGCATTGCGGCGGGATCGGCCGTTTCGAGTCATCTTGATTCGCGCTGTCGGTATACTGAACTTAACTCGAGATATAGGACAGCTACAGAGCTAATCGATTCAGAATGATGAGGCGCGTTCGGCTGTTCCAACCAGAGGTCTCAACTCGGTATGCTAGCCGAGCTAGGTCCGCAAAGCTATTCGTATTATTCGAGTCATCTTGACAGGCGCTCTCGGTTTTCTGCACTTAGCTCGAGCTGTAGGACAGCTACAGGGCTGATACTTACAGAATCTGATGTAGAATCATCAGTCGCGTCTGTCTGTTGAAGCCAGAGCTCTGAACTCGGTCTGCTGCCCGATCCAGAATCGCGAAATTGTTCGTATTGTTCGAGTCATCTTGAGAGGTGCTGACGGTTTTCTTCACTTAACTCGCGCTGTAGGGGGGCTACATTGCTGGTGGTAAGAGCAATCGATTTGAAGACATCAGGCGCGCCCGTCTGTGGAATCTAGAGCTCGGAACTCGGTCTGCTGCCCGAACTCGGTCCGCGAAACTGTTCGTATTGTTCGAGTCATCCTGAAAGATGCTGTCGGCTTTCTGCACTTAACTCGGGCTGTAGGGGGGCTACAGGGCGGGTAATCACAGGAATCGATTCGGAGACATCAGACGCGTCTGCTTGTCGCATTCAGAGGTCTGAACTCGGTCTGATACTCGAGCTGGGTTTGCCAAACTATTCGTTTTGTTCGAGTCATCTTGAGAGGTGCTGTCGATTGACGCACGTAACTCGGGCTGTAGGAGAGCTACAGAGCTCGTACAGAAGACAATCCAGAAGCATCGGGGGGCGTTCGGCTGTTGCGTCGAGAGGTCTGAAATCGCTTGGGCTAAAAAACTATTCGTTCTCTGATTTCTTTCGACATTATATATTGTCAGGAAGCTCTACGAGTCCCCCGGCGGTAAGAAAGGTTGACGGTTTACCGCCGGCGCCCAGTACCTCGTAGAGCTCTTCGTTATCCATGAGCTAGAGGAATTCCGGCGCGGGGTGGAGCTAGTTGGTCGACCCGACCAGAAAGGACAAAGTGGTGACTTTGGGTCGGTTTTGCGCAGATTTGAAAGATATTTGACCATTCATTTTGAGAAAGCAGATTTTTACGCCGAGCATTGGCATATGAACTCCTCTCTGACAGCAGCTCAGCTCTGCCGATGCATTTTCTTGAGAGTTGACTTCCCGGGACAGCGAATATGAACATCGAAAAAATCGAAAATGAAGATTTCCGAAAAATCTTCATATTTTGACTCTACTTCGATTCTCAGCACTCTTACCAGTGTAAGGAGCTCTACGAGGTTCCCGGCGGTGACTAGGTTGACGGTTCACCGCCGGCGCCATTCTTAGGCCCGTAGGTGCAGTACCTCGTAGAGCTATTCGGCAAGATGAGCCGAGAGGAATTCGGGCGCAGCGTGAAGCTAGTTGGGCGACCCGACTTTAAGAGACAATATGATAACTTCGGGTCGGTTTTGCAATGCTTGAAAATTTTGAAGTTTGTTTTCGGAACTCGTACTTCTCTTAACTGCAGTGGCTTGTGCCACGTCTGCCAGTGAAATTCTCGGGTCCGTAGCTGCAATATAACCATGAAAAGACTTGAGGGAACCGTCGGCCGTTTCGAGCATGTTAACACGCATTGACGGTTTTCTCTACTTCTCAAGATTTAGGAGATGTACAGAGCTGCTTACATAAACCAATTCAGAATCATCAGGAGGGTTTGTGTGTTCCATCGAGAGGTCTGAACTCGGTCTGCTACTCGAGCTGAATCCCCGAAACTATTCGTATTACACAAGTCATCTCAGAGGTGCTGTCGGTTCCCCGCTTGGATCAACCAACTGTCGGTGCATGCTGAAAAACGTAATTTTCAAAGCTTTATAGCTCACGCGTAAGAAAGCTTTCCCATGTGTTGCAGGCAGCGTCGTGCAGACAAGAGCTCTACGAGGCTCCCGGCGGACGGTTTACCGCCGGCTCTCACTATTACTATCAAAAGACTTCCAGGAACTGATGTTCGAAAAGAAACCAGAAAAACGTTGTCGTTTTTTTCCGTTCCTCGCTTCATAAGCTTTCTTTATGTGTTCCGGATCGGCTCGCAAGAAAAGAGCTCTACGAGGTTCCCGGCGGTAAGAAGGGCTCAAGACATCTCGGCTCTAGGGCTCCTGGATCCCACAGGAGCTCAGGGGGTGTCGGCGCCGCGGGGAAGCGGCGCGGCGGCCATCGCTGCCATCGACGAGTACGGCATCTTCCAGGCAAGCCAGGCCGCCTGCTTTGTGTGCTGTAATTGTTGTTTTGCTTGTCGTGTGTGCAACGACGGACGGGTACGACTTTTCAGTACTTGCTAGACGTTTCCAGCTGGAGGATATTTCCCCGACTGTACCTTATTTGCAGTACTCACAGGATTACGGACAGAGACCAGATTCTGCTGTTGAGAGGGCGTCTCGGAAGAGGCAAATTCAGGATACCGAGCAAATTGTACGTGACCTTCCATTGGACGGGAGATTGAATACTGCCGACTCCACACCAGATAGTGATAGTCATTGTGTTGTCCCATCTTCATTTGTGAATATGAATACAGGACTCATGAATATGATGCAGACTCCTTCCAACGCAGCTGTGGCGGGAGATACAATCAACGGAGGGCGTGTGGGAGGGGTTCCAGTAGGTCAGGTCAGTCCTGGAGGTCAAGGATCTGGAGGCGCTCCTGTTGTTCCTAGAGGCCCAGCTCCACAAGGTGCTCTAGGGGGACCCCCAGGTATGCCCACGGAGGCGCAACAAGCGGCGGCCCAAGCGGCTGTTGTCCCTGAAGGTGCTGGAGAGCGTCAGGGTATGCAGGGTGTTAGCGACGACGCCCAACGAAATGTCAAACATCGTGTCAACGGTCCTCAGGAGGCACTCTTGGGGGAACCCGAGGAGAAGCGGAAGAAACTCAGTGTGGTCTCGGACGAGGCCCCATCCTGGTTCAAGGCCTTCGCGGAGCTCAACGTGCTTGAGAGCAAAGTTAGGCAACAAGAAAACGTCGAAATTAGGGCCGATATTCAGAGCATCTCGAACCGTCAGGAGGCCTCCGACATCAGGATGAACAGCTTGGAACGACAGATGCAGGATCTCAAGAAGAACCCCAGTGTGATATCAGGTGCTGCCTCGACCACGGCACCTTCCTATGGAGGAGGCCCACCAGGACTCTCGGGACCATCCAGCTTCAATCCCAGCTATGTGGAGCTCACAGGCTGGACTGACTGGAACGGGACAGCGGTTACACGTTCGGCCAGTATGATGAGAGACACGGACGCTGCACAATTCATCACTAATTTGAAGACGGCCATCGCTGCAGAGGATGAAGCTAGGATCGATTACGAGGGCACATTACGTATGAATGGAAGTAGAATGATGTTGAGTACGATCAAAATCAAATTCATTGTAGGAACCGACTCTTCGACACTATACAACGTGAAGCGTGCTTTTGATGATGCCTTAACTCCGAATCCCCAGAGGAATGCGGCTCAGGTTTCGAGGTCACCTCCAGACTATGACAGCATGTTCCAGGGCATGTTACAACGACCCAGTCGGGTCCGCGTACGTATAGAAGCTCCACCATGGAAACGTGATCATATCGGAGCTGTGGGACGCTTCTATGGGACATACCGCGAGTGTACCAACAGTGAGGCCATGGTGATCAGGGGGGAGACAGGATCGGGACCCAACGGACGGAGCACAATGTGGACCAAGCCGCAGGATCCTCAGCATCGACCTGTGGAACTGGCATCCTTTCGTATCAATACGGGGTGGACAGTGGCCCGCGAGATCTGGGAGGGTGTACTTATGCGCAGCGGTGTGACGACTACATACGACACATTTGTTGCGAGTCTTGCCGGCAGGGTGTGACGGTGCAGAGGTGCCAGTCGGGCTGGTGGCCCCACAGCCCAGCATAGGCTAGGCACCCAGAATCTTATGAAACAAGGGGCTACAGCAGATCGGGGATTTGCTTGCATGAGGGCACTTCTTTCTCACGGCTGTGAAGTGCTCTGTTTACAGGAGTGTGAACACTTACCGTCCAATTCAATTCAGCTGCTTGGCTGGCACCTAGTCTATTCAAGTGACAGGAAGGCTTCCATAGCTTTGAGGGGGAAGTCTTGTCACAACATAGTTCGTTCTTGGAATAATCATGCTCGTCTTGCTATTTTTTGCTTGCGTCATCCGTGTATCTTTCTTGTCTCTGCGTACTTTCCGAATAGATCGGAGAATCGTTCATTGGAGGTGGCTTTTGAGATGCTGAAAACAATCGAAACAACTTATCGGAGGTGGAAGGAGGAGTGCAGATACACATGTGAGCTTGTGATTGCAGGGGATTTTAATGTTGAGCTTGCGCCCGACATCACCTGTTCAGGAGGCACGGTGACTGGAGGTGCTGTGCAGATTCTCGACGGGAGGGGATCTGGGAATGATACGGAGGATAGACAGTGGGAGGAGGACATGTGGCGATCCCAGCTGCAGGAGTGGCTATGTCGGATGCGCTTGCTGGCAGTCAATTCTCTTGGCTCGCCGTACTCTCGGCAGCCGACCTTCGTGCATCGTGCGAACAATGCTCGACGCAAGTCTGGGGCGAAGACTATTGCGCCAAAAGTGCTTGACTATCTCATGGTCCCACAATCCTGGGAGGGTGACTTGGTTGAATGCCGAACGGATTGGATCCCAGAGACCCCGACTACCAACTTCTCGGATCACGCCTGTGTCTACGCCGAGTTCCAGATGCAGAACCCTCAGGTCACGAAATATCAAGGCCCCCCTAGCCACCACACAAGCCACAAAGAGTTCCAATCGTATCGGGAGGAGGCTCAATTCCAGGTCCTGGCGGACGTACAGATCCCGACGGTGCCCCCACAACGTATTGCTGGAACGATTGCTGGACATGCGTTACCACTCCTCACGGTGAGGGCCCCCAGGTACTCTAGAGGGCTCCCACCAAGTAGGACTCCTCAGCATGCCGAGCTGGAGGTACAACTCAGAGAGGCACGTGCTAGGAAGGACAGAGCGTTGGCTCGAGACCTTCGACGTCGCATCAGACCGCTGGCGCGGGAATATCGCCGACGGAAGGTGGAGTGGGAGGCACTACCATCCAGGAAGGGGAGGAGGACACGTGTGACGGAGTTGAGGGTGACGGATACTGGGGGAGGGGATATGGGGCCTACGACTATGATGACGGAGGACAGGGAACTGTGGGCGGAGGAGGTGGAGCGATATGCTGTGCAGAGTATGACTTGTGATGACTCCAGAGCCCGCAATCGGGAGCTTGTGTCCACATTGCGTCGCCATGCATCTCAATCAGCAGCCTCTTCGGACAACACACTTACGATCACATACTCTACTATTCTGCAGGCGCGGAGCAGGCTCCGAACAGGACGGGCCTGTGGGCCCGACGGCATCTCGGTTGAACTTCTCAAGGCTCTTTCGTGGAGATCAGTGCGTTCTATTGGTAAGGTTTTCTCTGATATATTCAACGGGCTTCGCCCGACGCCAAGGGAATGGCAGGAAGTATACCTAACACTTATGCCAAAAACGAGTAAACTGGAAACATTGCGACAAACAAGGAACCTTCTTGTTGGAAATACCTTGGCCAAGTGGTATCTCACGTGTGTGACGATTTTACTGGAACGATGTGTGGAACCCTTCATGAGTGATATGGCGGTTTACGGTTTTACCAGCGGACGGCGTTGCTGGGAGATTTCATCGGCCATGAAATGTATTGCACAGCATGCTTCCACATGGGGGCGAGATCAAACGGCGTGGCTCCTCAGCTGTGACATCGAGCGGGCGTTCGATGCTGTGACGCTGCCGACAGTCTCGAGAGCGATGACGGCCCTGGGGATCAGTGCACGGTTACAGTACGCGTTATTGGAGCCTCTCTCATCTACCTCATGCACGGTGCTGTTTGAAGGAGTGACAATCCCCAATGTGCAGTGGGATAGGTCGCTCCGTACTGGGGGTACTGAATCACCTATCGCGTTTACTATTGTCACTATTGCTATGTGGCGTGATGTGATTGCTCGCCTGGACCAGCGCGGTGTCGGAGTCGAGATGCCATGCCATGATGATCACTGCCGGTATGCACGATGGAATCATGCTCTCTGGGCTGACAATATTTTTCTGGCCGCCAAGTCAGCATCGGAGGCGCAGGTAGCAGCCGCTGCCTTCACTACTGCTCTCAGGGATTGGGGGATGGAGTGGAAGGAGGAGAGTTTAGAAATGATGGTGTGTGGTACTCAGTACACTGATACGGTCACGGTTCAGATTGGCTCGCGGATTGTACCTTTCAAGCATGTTGAGAGTTTGAATGTGCTGGGGTATCAGATTCCCAGAAGTTTCACTGCTATCCACACGGATGTGCAGGAGCGCGTCCAGCAGGCCCGAAGGGCATTCTTTGCGCAGGTGCAGTATTTTACGTGCAGGGCGCTGCCTCTGGTGAAGAAGTTTCGTCGATATCAATCGACTGTGCAGAGTCGCCTTTTATATGCAGCAGAGGCCATCACGATTGACAGTGAGTGTGTGAGGGTTATCCATGCGTTCGAGGGTATGTGTCTTCTGAGAATGTCAGGGAGGAGGAAGCCAGGAGATGTGGGGTGGGAGGTATGGCGGCCAGCTGCACTGACACGAGTCAGGACAATCTTCTGCGATGGGGGTTTCCCATCGGCTGTGCAGATGCTGTGCTGGAAGAGCTGGGGCATGATGCGCTCCACGAGGCAATATTTACTATCTTTGGAGGAGGACAGGACGGCAGGGACGGAGGTTGAGGTGGAGGGATCAACGACTCAACGTGCTAAACGTGTTCGCTTTGCGGAGGGACGGGGGGAGGATGTTCCTGCTACGACTATGATGGAGGTGGAGGGGAGGATTACGGATATGGAGAGGCGGCTGGAGGATCTATGCACGCAGGTCGCCTGTTCCATTGCCCGCTCACAGCCGATGCCCTCTGGAGAGGGAGCTGCCCATGCTCTCAGAGACGAGCCACTTGCCGTCTCAAGAGGGAGGAGGGCCTTTCGAGACTCCCGACGTGCACTTATGATGTACAACGTTGGCTGGATCACGGCTCGCGACACAATAACAGAGGTTCTACGACAACACGGCAACAGGGCCTAATCTAGTTCGGGCAAACGGCTTCGTGGAGGCCCTGTGTCTGTGGGCGGACGGTCTTGGCAGTTCCCGTACATTCAGTTCTTTTGGGAAAAGTGGTGGGAGTCTGTACGGGGTGATTGGGTTCAGTTCTTGGAGGTATGGAAGCAACTCCTTATACAGTACAACAAAACTAAGGTCTATGATTACTTTGTGGTGTCTTGGAAGGGCTCTCCTAATGGACCTCGAGGCTCCCCTGAGGCTCGAGAGAAGGCCGATACTGAGACGGTCGACACCGCGACCAACCCTCTGCACCCCAAGTATGACCCCAAAGAGTCCGCCAAGCTTGCAATACGTTATGCTATGATCCAGGAACGTGCGACTGTGTGGGATATATCGTCAGAGGGTTTTGCTGCTGAGTTCAAGGGCGACTCACTACTTATCTGCTCCTGGCTCCAGGGTAAATGGAGATGTGAGAATCGGGGCTACTGCAAGAGGACAGCTGCCATGATTGATTGTACCTTTGAGCTCGCTGCGTGTTTCAATTTGAGGCCTGCTGCCTTGGGACGTGAGATATGGAGACACGAATTCAGGGAGGACAATACACGAGTGGATGAATTGACGCATGAGGCCAGATATGGCCGCACATTCTACAGAACTCATTGTTATCTATATCCATTCGAAACTTATCTCGTACCGTTCGCTATCAGGGGAGGCTTTGATGGCGGGGTTGACCAGCAAGGATCAGGATGTGCTTTCTGGCTTCAGATCGGCTTAATCAATACTCAGTGCAATCCCAGTGAGATAGGCATCGCTTCCGCGAGAACCGTGGGCCCCTTCCCTGCTGGGCATGAGTTTGCTGTTTCTAGTGCCGTGCCCCTCGTTTGGAGGGATGTGGCCGAGGCCGCGTGGCTCCTCGAAGGAGCTACAGTCACAGAATGTGAATTGTCGGCAGCCGAAGCGCTGCTCAGCGCTGCCCGTGTGTTGCTGCGGGACCGGTCCTCGCCCAGCTGCACCCAGCTGGGAACGCGAGTCCAAACAAACAAACAAGGAGGTCGACGGTTTGCCGCAGGTTTCCAGTTCCGGGGCGCTGGAGAGCTAGTTAGCAAGGACAATCTCGACAAACCTTTTGCTGACGTTTGGTGCGTTGAACATTTTCTTCTGAAAACTCAAGAGTTCGTTTGATCTTAAGAGTATTAAGCTTAAGAGTATTCCCTGGAAGCTTGAGTATTTCTGGGGCGCTGGAAAGGAAGTTGGCAAGACAAATCTCGACAGATCTTTTGCTGACTTTTGGTAGGTTGAACATTCTGTTGTCAAAATTATTCGTTCGAGCTCTAGTATTCTTTTGTGACCATATTCGATATATTCCTGCTCGCGCTCTTGAGCTCGATCGGGTAGATATTACTGCCAAAAAGCGTTATGGCGGGGTCGGCCGTTTCGGATCATCTTGACACGGAGTGACAGTTTTCTGATCACTGTTATCGAGCAACCAAAAAATGAGGCGCAAAGCACCTAGACGCTTGGTTTGGGTCGTTCTGAGCGCAGAATTCGTATTCTGCAACTTTCTCCCTGACGGTATTTTCTACACGCACAGCAAGTCTGCTATCAGCGCTCGGGCTGAAAAACCATCCGTTCTCTGCTAATTCTTTGGACATAATATATAGTGAGGAAGCTCTACGAGTCCCCCGGCGTTAAGGAAGGTTGACGGTTTGCCGCCGGCGCCCAGTAATTCCGGGGCCCTGGAGAGCTAGTTGGCAAGAAAAATCTCGACGTACCTTTTGGTAACTTAGGTTGAAAATTTTGTTCTTAAAATTCAACAATTCGTAAGAGCCCTAGTATTCTTTTCCGGGATATTCGATCTCATTCCCGCTCGCCATCTGCGTTGCGGCGGGATCGGCCGTTTCGAGTCATATTGACGGACGCTGATGGTGTTCTGAACTTGAGCCGAGTTGTAGGGCTACAGACCTGACACTTACAGAAACTGATTCAGATCTTCAGACGCGTCCGTAACTCGTAGAGATCCTTAGCAAGCTATTGCTGGAAGCTTAAGAGTAATTCCGGGGCGCTGGAGAGCCAGTTGGCAAGACAAATCTCGACGGACCTTCTGCTGACTTTTGGTTGGTTGAACATTTTGTTATTGAAGATTCTCAATGTTTGAGCTCTAATATTTTTTTCCGTGATATTCGATCTTAGTCCCGCTCGCTGTCTTGATCTCAGCTCCATTGGGTACTTTACATTGCCAAAAAGCACACGGGCGGGATCGGCTGTTTCGAGTCATCTTGATACGCGCTCTCGGTATATTGGACTTAACTCGAGACACAGGACAGCTACAGAGCTGGTAAGCGCACCTTATCGATTCAGAATGATCAGGCGCGTTCGTCTGTCATCCAGAGGTCTGAACTCGGTCTGCTAGCCGAGCTAGGTCCGCAAGTCTATTCGTATTATTCGAGTCATCTTGACAGGCGCTCTCGGTTTTCTGTACTTAACTCGAGCTATATGATCGCTACAGAGCTGATACTTACAGAAACCGATTCAGAATCATCAGTCGCGTTCGTCTGTTGAATCCATGGCTCTGAACTCGGTCTGCTGCCCGATCTAGAATCGCGAAACTATTCGTATTGTTCGAGTCATCTTGAGAGGTGCTGCCGGTTTTCTGTACTTAACTCGGGCTGTAGGCGGGCTACAGTGCTGGTAGTCACAGGAATCGTTTTGAAGACATCAGGTGCGTCCGTCTGTCAAATCGAGAGCTCGGAACTCGGTCTGCTGCCCAAACTAGGTCCGCGAAACTATTCGTATTGTTCGAGTCATCCTGAGAGGTGCTGTCGGTTTTCTGCACTTACTCGAGCTTGAGGGGGGCTGCAGGGCTGGTAATCAGAGGAATCGATTCGGAGACATCAGACGCCCGCCTGTCGCATTCAGAGGGCTGAACTCGGTCTGATACTCGAGCTAGGTTTGCCAAACTATTCGTATTGTTCGAGTCATCTTGAGAGGTGCTGTCGATTTACGCACGTAACTCGGGCTGTAGGAGAGCTACAGAGCTCGTACAGAAGACAATCCAGAAGCATCGGGGGCGTTTGGCTGTTGCATCGAGAGGTCTGAAATCGCTTGGGCTGAAAACTATTCGTTCTCTGCATTTTTTCGACATTCTATATTGTCAGGAAGCTCTACGAGTGCCCCGGCGGTGAGAAAGGTTGACGGCTTACCGCCGGCGCCCAGTGCAACATTTCGTCAGAGCTCTAGTATTTTTCTGACCATACTCGATCTTATTCCCGCTCGCCATCTTAATCTCAGCTCGATCGGGAACTTTTTACTGCCACAAACCGTTGCGGCGGGATTGGCCGTTTCGAGTTATCTTGACAGGCGTTGTCGGTTTTCTGTACTTAACTCGAGCTGTAGGACAGCTACAGAGCTGATACTTACAGAAAATGATTTAGAATCATCAGGCGCGTTCGCCTCTTGCATCCAGAGGTCTCAACTCGGTCTGCTGCCCGAGCTAGGTCTGCGAAACTATTCGTATTGTTCGAGTCATCTTGAGAGGTGCTGTCGGTTTTCTGTACTTAACTTGGGCTGTAGGGTGGCTACAGGGCTGGTAATTGCAGACACCAATTCGGAGACATCAGGCGCGTCCGCCTGTCGCATGCAGAGGTCTGACATCGGTGTGCTACCCGAGCTAGGTCTGCAAAACTATTCGCATCGCTCGGATCATCTTGACAGGGACTGTCGGTTTTCTGTATTTAACTCGAGCTCTGGGGGAGCTACAGAGCTGATACGCACAGAAACTGATGTAGAATAATCAGGCGCGTTCGTCTGTTGCGTCCAGAGGTTTGAACTCGGTCTGCTACTCGAGCTAGGTCCGCGAAACTATTTGTATCGTTCTCGAGAGGTGCTGCCGTTTTCGCATGTAACTCGGGCTGTAGGAGAGCTACAGAGCTCATACGCACAGAAACTGATTCGGAATCATCAGGCTTGTTCGTCTGTTGCATCCAGAGGTCCGAACTGGGTCTGCTACTCGGGCTAGGTCCGCAAAACTATTCGTATTCTTCGAGTCATCTCGACAGATGTTGCCCATTTTCTGTATTGAATTCGGGCTGTAGCAGAGCTACAGAGCTGGTTCGCACAGAAACTGATGCATAAGCATCGGGAGCGATCGTTCGTTGCATCGAGAGATTTGAACTCGGTCTGCTACCCGAGCTAGGTTCACAGAACTATTCGTATTCGACCGACATTTTTTCCAAATGATGGTGAATTTCTTTACTGAACTCGAGCTGCAGAGCAGCTCGAGAGCTCTTCAGCCAAAAAATCAGAAGGACATCGTGAGGCGCGAAGCATCTAGACGCTTGGTTTGGGTCTGTTGTGAGCGCAGGCCAAACACGGATTCGTACTCTGCTATTTTCTCCCTAATGGTATTTTCTATACGCTGCAGATGAGCTATAGAACTGTTCAGCACAGCAATGGGATCTCACTAGACGCCTGAGATCAATTTGCTATCAGCGCTCGGGCTGAAAAAACTATTCGTTCTCTGCTTTCTTTGGACATGATATATGGTCAGGAAGCTCTACGAGTCCCCCGGCGGTAAGAAAGGTTGACGGTTTACCGCCGGCGCCCAGTATTTGACAATTTATTTTCAGAAAGCAGATTTTTACGCCGAGCATTGGCGTATAAACTTTGTTCCCTGAGCAGCTCAGCTCTCTAGAGCCAGTTTTAGTATTAGTTGACTTCCGGGAATCGACTTCATCTTCACTCCGAAAATCTCAATTTGACGTTTTTCTAGACAAGCTCCAAGAAGCTCTCCGCTTCGATCCTGAGCTTTGTTACGGGTGCAAGGAGCTCTACGAGGTTCCCGGCGGTGACCAGGTTGACGGTTCACCGCCGGCGCCAGTTGGCAAGAAAAATCTCGACGGACCTTTTGGTAACTTCTGGTCGGTTGAAAATTTTGTTCTCGAAATTCAACAATTCGTTTGAGCTCTAGTATTTTTGCCCGTGATATTCGATCTTGTTCCCGCTCGCCATCTTGATTTCAGCTCGATCGGGTACCTTTTATTGCCAAAAAGCGTCCAGGCGGGATCGGCCGTTTCGAGTCATCTTGACGCGCTCTCGGTATATTGGACTTAACTCGAGATACAGGACAGCTACAGAGCTGGTAAGCACACCTTATCGATTGAAAATGATCAGGAGCGTTCGTCTGTTGCATCTAGTCTGAACTCGGTCTGCTAGCCGAGCTAGGTCGGCAAAAATATCCGTATTATTCGAGTCATCTGGACAGGCGCTCTCAGTTTTCTGCACTTAACTCGAGCTATATGACAGCTACAGAGCTGGTACTTACAGAAAACGATTCAGAATTATCAGTCGCGTTCGTCTGTTGAATCCAGAGCTCTGAACTCGGTCTGCTGCCCGATCTAGAATCGCAAAACCATTCGTGTTGTTCGAGTCATCTTGAGAGGTGCTGTCGGTTTTCTGTACTTAAGTCGGGCTGTGGAGGGGCTGCAGTGCTAGTAGTCACAGGAATCGATTTGAAGACATCAGGCGCGTCCGCCTGTCGAATCCAGAGCTCGGAACTCGGTTTGCTGCCCGAACTAGGTCCGCGAAACAATTCGCATTCTTCGAGTCATCCTGAGAGGTGCTGTCGGCTTTCTGCACTTAACTCGGGCTTGAGGGGGGCTGCAGGGCTGGTAATCACAGGGATCGATTCGGAGACATCAGACCCGTCCGCCTGTCGCATTCAGAGGTCTGACTCGGTTTGATACTCGAGCTAGATTTGCCAACATATTCGTATTGTTCGAGTCATCTTGAGAGGTGCTGTCGATTTACGCACGTAACTCGGGCTGTAGGAGAGCTACAGCGCTCGTACAGAAGACAATCTAGAAGCATCGGGGGCGTTCGGCTGTTGCATCGAGAGGTCTGAAATCGCTTGGGCTGAAAAACTATTCGTTCTCTGCAATTTTTTTCGACATCATATATTTTCAGGAAGCTCTACGAGTCCCCCGGCGGTAAGAAAGGTTGACGGTTTACCGCCGGCGCCCATTCTGGTTTCTCAAAATGAATAGTCAACTATCTTTCAAATATTCGAAAAAACCCACCCAAAGTTGTCAGATCTTCTTTTCTGGCCGGGTCGACCAACGAGCTCCACCCCGCGCCGGAATTCCTCTAGCTCATCGATGACGAAGAGCTCTACGAGGTATGTTAAAAAACGTGGAGGAACCGTCGGCCGTAAAAGTACATTTCCGACAGTGACAATGATCTCGGGCATTTGACGATAGCGGTAAGCAAGCCACAGAATTGTAGTTTTTTCTGCACGTGTAATACGTTATAGCGCGTCGGCCTGTTGAATTCTGAGGTTTCGAGTATAATATGACTGAACTCGACAGAATAATGTCGTATGACGAAACATTGTTTATATTTTCTTCAAGCTAATATCTCGTAGAGGTCTTCTGCCAAGAGCTAAGAGAAATTCGGGCGCAGGGTGGAGCTAGTTGGCCGGCCCGACCAAAAGAGAGGGTGTGGTAACCTGGGGTCGGTTTGTTTCCCTTTATGCAGAATTTTTGAAGTTCGTTTGTAGAAGTGAGATTTTTATTCCCTGTAGTAAGCTATGGCGCGCCTGCTGGTCAATCTTTTATGGCTCTAGGTGCAGTATTACTAACAAAACAGTTGGAGGAACCGACTTTGAATGAAAACTGAAAAATCGTGATTTTTCAAATTTTTCGGCTCTCCCTTCAGAAGCTTTCTTCATGTGTAGCGAGGCGCGCTGTGCAAGAAAAGAGGTCTACAAGGTGCCCGGCGGCAATCTGGTTGACGGTTTACCGCCGGTTCCCAGTATTTACTTGATTCATGCTCGGCGTCCGAGCACTATTTCGTGACTCCAGAGCTCTACGAGGTCCCGGCGGTAACGTGGTTGACGGTTTACCGCCGGCCCCCAGCAAAGAAAAGGAAGAGAGGGAGAGAGAAAAGAAGAGGAGGGAAAGCGACGAGAAAGAGAGAGAGAGGAAGAAGAGAAAGAGAGGAGAGGAGAGAAAGAAGGGAACCCACAACGAGAGAGGGCGATCATCTTGCGTTCGCCACGCGGGGTGGAGCTAGTACCTCGTAGAGCTCTTCGGCATCGATGAGCTAGAGGAATTCCGGCACGGGGTGCAGCTAGTTGACCCAGCCGGCCCGGGCGGACAATGTGTGAACTTTGGGTCGGTTGGCCGAACTTTCTGAGAGATTTGAACATTCGTTTTGAGAACTGGTATTTTTCGCACCTGTAGTGGGTTATGCCGCGTCCGCCAGTGAAATTCCCAGGTCCGTAGCGGCAGTATTACTATCAAAACACTTGAAGGAACCGACTTTCGGTCAAAACTGAAAAAAATAATTTTTCATTTTTTCAGCTCACGCGTAAGAAAGCTTCCCCCATGAGTTCCGAGCAGCGCCGTGCAGACAAGAGCTCTACGAGGCTTCCGGCGGTAACCTGGTTGACGGTTGACCGCTGGCTCCCAGTTGGTCGACCCGAGCAGAAGGACAATGTGGCAACTTTTGGTTGGTTCTGCTGAGATTTGAGAGATATTTGACCATTTATTTTGAGAAAGCAGATTTTTCGCACCTGTAAACGACTATGAGGGCCTCTGCGTCTTAATATGTTCCCTGTAGGCGCAAATTTACTGTGAAAACACTTGGCGGAACCATCCTGATCTCGACATGAAAAAAATCAATGTTATTTTTTTCGAGAAATGCCTCCAGAAACTTTCTCTTTCGACTCCTGATCACTCTCACGCATGGGCGGAGCCCCTACGAGGTTCCCGGCGGTGACCAGGTTACGGTTCACCGCCGGTGTGTCGTGCGTTTGCCACGCCGGACGGTGTCAGGGCCGCTGTGTGTTCTACTGCTCGGCTGTCTTGGTTTTGGGCGCCAGCGTGTGTGCTTGTGTGCGCGTGCGTGTGTATGTGCGTGTTTGCATGTGTATGTGTGTATGTGTGTGTCTTTCTTTGAGTGTGTGTGTGTGTGCGTGTGTATTGTGTGTGTGTGTGTGTGTGTGTGTTGCGTGTGTGTCCGTGCGTGCGTGCGTGTTTGCGTGGGCGTGTTTTGTTTCAGTGCCTTTTTGCTATCCGGGTTTTGGAAAAGTATCGGACACATCGTTGAGCTCTTCGGCATCGGTGAGCTAGAGAACTTCGGCGCTGGGTGCAGCTAGATGGCTCGCCTAGCACCGGCGGACAATGTCACAACCATGGGTCCGTTTTTCGAAGATTTCTTCCACGTCTGGGTTCTGCCACGTCTGCCTGTAACATTCTTAGTCTGTTGCTGCTATATTATTATTAAAAGACGTGGAGGAACTGACGTGGTAGAGCTTCCCTCAGAGCGTCAGCGGCGAAGCTGGGAGAGTAATTCCGGCGTGCTGGGGGGGTTAATTGGCAACGCAAGTTTTTCACAATTTTGCTCGGTTTCATCTTGGCAGGTGCGTTCTTAACTTAACTTGGCTGTAGAGGAGCTACATAGCTGCTCGGCACAGCAATCGGAAGAGAATCATCAGGCGCACCAGCCATGCCTGAACTCGGTCTGCTGCCATAGCTGGTTCTGAAAAGTATTCGTACTCTGCTAATTTGCCTGAGATGATGATGAGTTTCTTGATGCAACTCGAGCTGCAGATAAACGACAGAGGTGTTCGGTAGAGCAATCGAGAAACAATTATATGGAGCGCTCGTCTGAAGTATCTAGATGCGCGGACTCGATGTGCTAAAACAGCTGGGTTAAAACTTGTTCGTACTACTGCTAATTTTGTCAGAGATGACGATGCTTTCCTTGATGTAGCTCGAGCTGCAGATAAGATACAGAGCTGTTCGGCACAGCAATTGGAAGCAATATCAGGAGCGCATTTCTGAAGTATCTAGATGCCCGAACTCGTTTTTTTACCATAGCTGGGTCCGAACAACTATCCACACTCTGCTAATTTTCAGATCTCATGATGAGTTTATGGATGCAACTCGAGCTGTAGATGAGCTACAGAGCTGTTTGGCACGGCAATCGGAAGAAAATCGTGAGACGCGCTAGTCTGTCTAGATGCCCGAACTTGGTCTGCTTCCAGAGCTGGTGCCAAACAACTATTCGTACTCTACTGAATTTCCTCTTTTCCCTCTCCACCCTTCCCCTTCTGCTCGTCATGCTGCTCTTCCTCCTCCCCCTCATTCTCCTCTGCCTGCTCCTTCTTCTGCTCCTCCTTCTCTTCCTCAGCCTCCTCCATCTCCTTCCCTCCTCACTCCTTCTTCACCTTCGCGTCCTCTTGCGTGAAACCGCGCCCTCGCGCGCGCAGAATGCAAGATTGCCGCGCCCGCATTCCACGAGGGAGCTCTACGAGGTCAAGGTTGACGGTTTACCGCTGGCTCCCAGTCTGTTACCCCGAGCAAGGCCCATGCATTTTAACGTTCCATAGGGCTACCTCGGCGCGTCCTGCGGTGGCACGTCCCGGCTGGCGCGTGCCTTCGGACGTTCCGCGGCCCGCCCCCTTGACATGTTCCCTGTGAATTCGCTCTGGGGCAGCGATCACATGCTGAGGCAGCTCGAGCTTAAGATCCAGGCAAGACTCAGATGAAATGATAACTCGATCCAACGCAATAGAAACAATCGTGACTCAGTTCAGCAGAGTTCTGGGAGTCAGCGGTGAGAACCTTGGTTACCGCCGGGAACTCGTAGAGCCTCCTTGCGATATCTGACTTGGATGCGAATTCAAAACAAATATTTTACGAGTGTTCTAGCTGACATTCGAGAACACTCTCTCCTCGTTATCTGGTACTCATTTGGTGTATTCAGAGGTCTACGAGGGTCCCGGCGCTCCCTGGTTGACGGTTTACCGCCAGCTCCCATCGCGCATTCCGCGCGCGAGAGGGCGCGATTTCATGAGGAGGACGTGGAGAAGAAAAAGGAGTGAGGAGGAAAAGGAGGACGAGGAGGGTAACGAGGACGGGTTCGAAAAGGACAAGGAGGATCAGCTCGGTCAGGATGCGCAGAAGGATTTGATCCACAACGCTGTAGAGCAGAATCACGGCATGACACATTGCAATTCAGTACGGCACAACACAGCACAGCCCTCGGCATGGTACAGCAAGATCGATGCACTCAGCATTCCGTTTGTGTGTCGCCCAATCAGGTGTCTTTGAAACATTGCATGCCTTACATGTCTATCCTTCTTTCCGGGTTGTGGGTCGATTATGTTTCCGGATTCGTGCGTTCATCATGTCCTGGACAGTACCAGAGCCGCAGTAGCCCCGGAGCTCGTTCCGACGGCGGGCACAGAGCCCCGGCCCCTTGGGGCTTCTTCCAGCGGCAGACCCACATGGCATACACCTTCAATCTCATCTGCTTCTGGACCGGGTGGTCCTGCGGTGCGACCAGTCGTCCAGTGCGCGTGGTTCGCACGATGCGGAAACCGTTCCCTTAGTCTCCTCTCCAGTCCATTCTCTCCTCCACTCTCATCTCCATTCCTCGGCGCCCTGATGCATTTCCCTCCTCCCCTCGCCTGTCATCTCCACGGCTCCCCGCTCGAGTACGTTTCTCTCCACTCCAGTCTACTCCTCTCCTCTTCTCGTCCCTCATATCAGCTCCCCGCTGGAGTGCGATCCTTTCCGCTCTAGTCTACTCTCCTCCTTTCCGCGCCTCTTATCTCCATTGTTCCTCGCTCCAGCGTGCTCTTCTCCACTCCAGTTTTCTCTCGTCTTCTCGCGCCCTCCATCTCCACTGCTCCACGCTCGAGAGCGTTCCTGTCCACTCCATCACTCTCCTCTTTTCTTCCTACACCAGTCTCTTTTTTTCCCCCCAAGGGGACCCCGGTGTCGATTTGAACGAGGCCGACGGAAATGTTTGTGATCAGTAACACGTTGTTTCCTTTCAAGAAATGCGTTTCGCGCGTGCCCGCTTGAGGAAATGTGGCCCTTCTCTCCCATGTTCGATAAATAACGGGGTCCATAATACACGTTGTCCCTTGTAAAGACGGGGTGCGGAGCGATTTGCGCAGAATCCATGAGCAAACATGAGGTATGGAGACCCTTACATTTTGTAACAAAGTTGGAATAACTTACCTTTGCGTCCCCGCTCGAGGATGGCGCGTCCCGCGCGCAGGAAATTCGAGCACTTCTTGAGCGAAACGCTTGTTTTGCAGCTCTTGAACCGCTTGGGCGCCCCAGGATGCCCGGGTGGTTCTGGGAGTGCGATCGGAAAGTTATTTACGAAGGACCGCGGCCCTGGGAGCGCGGATGCCGTGCAATTTGCAATGAGTCCTGGCCCTGGGAACGCGGACGCAGCATACTTTACGAGGGGTCCTGGCCCGGGGAGCGTGAACCTATGTAATATACGAGGGGTGGCCCTGGGAGCGCGGACACTGTGTGATTCATGAGGGAGCGCGGCTCTGGGAGCGTGGACGCAGCGTAGTTTTCTAGGGATCGTGGCCCAGGGACAGCGGGCGGAGCGTAATTTACGAGGGATCGTGGCCCTGGTAGCGCGGACGCAGTGTAATTTACGACGGATCGTGGCCCTGGGGACGCGGACGCAGCGTGATTCGGGAGGGATCGTGGCCCTGGGGGGGAGCAGACCAACGTAGCTTATTGAGGATCCTGCTGTTGTGGTGGGGGGGGAGGGGGCGCTCTGGAATTCACGAGGGCGTACGGCCCCGGGAGCGCGGAGGCCGCGCTGTGTACCGCGGATCGTGGCACGGGGGGAGCGGATGCAGCGTCACTCACGGGGGGGATCGTGGCCCAGAGCGCAGACGCAGACCCGGGGGCGCGGACGCAGCGCGGTTTGCGAGGGGGTCAGTGCCCCGAGGGGGGCGGACGTCGCGGAACTCGTGGGGGATCCTGCCCCCGGGAGCGTGGGCGGACACAAGCGCAATCGACGAGGGGTCGTGGCCCTGGTGGGGCGGACGCAACGCAGTTCACAGGAGATCGTGGCCCCGACAGCGCGAGCCCAGCGCGGTTTGCGAGGGGGCGCGGCCCTCGCAGCGCGAACCCAGTGCAACTTAGGAGGGTGCCCGGGAGCGTGCATCCTGCGCAGTTGCCGGTCGATCGCTGCTCTCCTGGCACGTCCGCTGGCACGTTCCGTGGCGCGGGCCTCCTGGCACATCGCGCGGCGAGTCCCCTGGCACGTCCCCTCTGGCAGGTGCACTGGCGCGTTCCCTGACGCGTCTCCTGGCTCCTGGCATGTCAGTGTCCGGCGCGGCACAGCGCAGAGAAGCACAACGCAGCCCCTGGCGCAGTAGCATCACCATTGATACCTGTTAACCTCCCTGGCGCCTCCCCTGGGCACGTCGCGCGACGCGTCCCCTGGCCCCCTGGCACGTCCCCTGGCACGTCGCCTGGCACGTCCCCCTGGCACGTCCACTGGCGCGTTCCTTGACGCGTCTCCTGGCTCCTGGCATGTCAGTGTGCGGCGCGGCATAGCGCTGGTGCAGTAACATCGCCATTGATACCTGGCATTTCCCTGGCGCCTCCCCTGGGCACGTCGCGCGACGCGTCCCCAGGCACGTCCGCTGGCACGTTCCGTGGCGCGTCCCCCTGGCGCGATCTGTGGTGCGTCCCTCGGGCGCGTCCCGTGGCGCGCCCCCTTGGCTCATCGCGCGGCGAGTCCCCTGGCACGTCCCCTGGCACGTCCCCTGGCACGTCCATTGGCACGTTCCGTGTCGCGTCCCCTGGCATGTCACTGCGCGGCGCGGCACAGCGCAGAGAAACACAACACAGCCCCTGGCGCAGTAACATCACCATTGATACCTGGCACGTTCCCTGGCGCCTCCCCTGGGCACGTCGCGCGGCGCGTCCCTTGGCACGTCCCCTGGCATGTCCGCTGGCACGTTCCGTGGCGCATGCCCAGGGCACGTTGTGTGGCGCGTCTCGTGGCGCGTCCCCTAGGCACATCGCGCGTCCCCCTGGCACGTTTCCTGGCACGTCCATGGCACGTTCCGTGGCGCGTCCCCTGGCATGTCAGTGTGCGGCGCGGCACAGCGCAGAGAAGCACAACACAGCCCCTGGCACAGCGCCATCTCCACTGATATTTTCAGCATGGCCACTGCCCATCGCCCTATTGAAGTGCTTGGAAACGTTTCCATTCCTTGCAGTTCTAAGCCCCTTTCTGGTTTCGTGGGTCGATCATGCTTTTTGTGTTTGCGCAGACGATTCAATATCCGTCATAACCCTTTCAGTGCAAGCAGTGGTTTGGGACATGCAGGCCAATCTGATATTCGGAGGGGCCCGTACTGTTTGAGGATGTGCCTCTTTCCTTCTGTGTTTTTTCAGGAGAGTTCGCGCTTATATTCCATACGATCATGCAGGGTCCTTCCCAGGCGCCGAATCCTCGTAGCTTGTCCCAGATGTTCTGACACGTGCTCAATGACACGACGATCTGATCCAGGAGTGGTGGGCTCCTTCCGATTAGCCTCTGCACTGTGTGCCATGGCGCTCGCTGGGGCATCGCAGCAGGGTCCCGCACGACAGCCCCACGGCCAAGTGCCCCGAGAGCTCTCGAGATCCGGCGCTCCACCCCTTCCGCAGCTTTGGGCTCCGGAGCGGCCCGGGCCCCCCCCCCAATTGGAGAGGATGCTCTCCGCCCTGCCTGGTGCTAGTCGCTGAGCCGCACGGGGGCGGACCGGGGGGGTGATGGACAAATTTTCCACCACCACTACCATAGGTAAGAGAGGGAGGAGGAGGAAGATGAGGAGGAGGGGGAGGAGGAGGAGGAGGGGGAGGAGGAGGAGGAGGAGGAGGAGGAGGAGGAGGAGGAGGAGCAGGAGGAGGAGAGGAGGAGGAGTTGCAGGAGGAGGAGGAGGAGGAGGAGGAGGAGGAGGAGGAGGAGGAGGAGGAGGAGGAGGAGGAGGAGAACCTCCTGATCCTCCCTTCTCCCCCGTCCTGCATATGGCAGTGGTGGTGGAATATTTGCCCATAGGCGGGGGGCGGCGGCGGCGTCGCGGGCTGCCGCTCTGGGGGAGCCGCCGCCTCTCGCCGTCTCGTCCCCGCTCTCTGCGCCTTCCCTCTCGGGCCCCCCCGCGGAGGCCGCTCTCCTCTCTCTCCCTCTGTCTCCCTCTGGGCGCAGCTGTCGCCGGCGTGGGGGAGGGGGAGGAGCGAGGGGGAGGAGGGAGAAGGGGTGAGAAGGGGGAGGAGAGAGAAGGCAGGGGGAAGGAGCGGAGTAGAGAGGAGACAGGGTGGAGGGGGGAAGGGTGCGGGGGAGGGAGGGAATCGCCTCTTGCCCGCGGGGGGGCTGCTAGCAGCCCTGAGGAGCCCCGCCGTGGCCGATGGCGGGGCCTGCAGGAGCCTCCCAGGAGCCCACGTCTTCCAAGGGGGTCCGGGCTGTATCTCTCTGCTGTGCTGAGAGGTTTGGACACCACGTTGTCGCATGGTCGACGCTGTCGTTCGCTCGGGCGCTGCTCCAGACACCGATGGGCGCCTGGCGGAAGCCTTGGCAACGGCCATACTCCGAGATCCCCGTCCTGGGTGGGCCGCCCCCTGTGGGTGCCCGTCCGAGGGCGTTGCCTCTGCTGACCGCTCTGAGGGGCGTCCTCCGTCGAGCCCAGATGGGTTCAGCCTCGTGGCCGCGTCGGGTGGCCGGGTGACGCGCTCGGCCGCCCTCTGTGCCCCTTTCTTCGCTTGTCTTGGCCGCACGGCGCCCCCTTGTCGCTGCGGCTCCAGTCGTGTCTAGAGGACATGCTGCGCGTGAGGCCTCTCTGTCCCGCCTGGCTTCACCGACTGGAGCAGCTGTGTTGAAGAGGTATCCAGGGACATCTCTGGGAGGCACCCTGGCGGGTTTGAGGGGGGCGGCGGACTGGGGCGGAAGTAGAAAGCTGTCCCTGAGGCACGTGCCGACGGCGAAGGAAGCAGGCGGAGTAGGCAGATGGAGAGGGGGAGGGCGGGGAGGGCCCCGACATCTTCGCGTCGTGAGAGCGTCACGACGGATTATTCCCTTGTGGCAGTCGGTCTCCGGGCCCTTGCCGTGCTCTCCGGGACCGTCGAAGAACGACTCTGGACGAGAACCGCTTCTCTGGAATGGGTGAAGACCTTTGGGGACCCACGCTGCGAGGGCTGGCCCCCCGTACCATCTCTGCCTTGCGGGCGTTCCCGCGTAGGCGTCGACCGCGCTGTGCGTCCGCCAGCGCTGCGGCTCGAAAGTGTTTTGTGGCTGGGAGACCAGAAGGGTAGCCCATTTACCCGTGGGGCCCACTCCCGAAACGATGTGCCCAAATGGGGCGGGGCAGTCGTGCGGGCGCTGCCATTGGGGCCTTCGGTGGAGTTCCCCATGGGGCCGCTAAGCGTGTGAGGGATGTGCCAAACTGCACCCGAGTCCAGGCGCGGGCGCTGTCACTGGGGCCTTCGGTGGAGCTCCCTCCGGGGCCGCCCACGAAGCGTGTGAGGAATGTGGCCAAGTGGGCCTGGGTCCGCATGCGGGCGCTCCTTGTGGGGCCTTCGGTGGAGCTTCCTAGGAGGCCACGAAGCGTGTGAGGGGTATGTTCTACAGTCGGCCAGTGTCCGCATGCGGGCACTGCCGCTGGGGCCTTCGGTGGAGCTCCCTCTTGCGGCCACGGTCCGTGCCAGAGGTGTGGCAAAATGGGGCGGGACCGTCATGCGGGTGCTGCCACGGGGGCCTTCTGTTGGGCTCCCTCTGGGCCACGAAGCGTGTGAAAGGTTTGCCAAACTTGGGCGGGGCTGTCACGCGGGTACTGCCTCTGAGACCTCCTGTGGAGCTCCCTATGAGGTCACGAAGCGTGTGACGTGTTTGCCCGAATGAGCGTGGGCTGGTAAGCGGCCTTTGCCACTTGAGCCCTCTGTGGAGCTTTTTGTGTGGCCGCGAAACAGGTGAGGGGTGTGCCAGGATGATGGGCGTGGTCAGGCGTGCGGACTTTCCTGCTGGGGTCTTCGGTGGAGCTCTGCACGGGTGTCACGAAACGTTTTGAAGGGCGTGCCGAAGCCGAGGCATGCGGAGGGCAGATGCCAGAGGGAGGCGGGGAGGAGGCGAGGAATGGAGGAGGACGCGCGGCGCTGCGCTCTTAAAGCGAGGACCGATCACCACAGCATGGTCGGGGAGAAAGGTTGTTTGTTTGTTTGTTTGTTTGTGTGTGTGTGTGTGTGTGTGTGTGTGGCCTTTTTTCTTTTTCACCCCCCCGCGGCCGCCTGCCTGCCCTCTTTCTCCCTCTTGCATGCTGTCCAATTCGCTTTTCCGTGCCCCCGTTCAGCTTTTTCGCTGGTGCAGCCAACTCTGCCTCGCCGCCGACGACGAAAGTGTGTGTGTGTGTGTGTGTGTGTGTGTGTGTGTGTGTGTGTGTGTCTGTGTCTGTGTCTGTGTCTGTGTCCGTGTCTGTGTCTATGTCGGTTTCTGTGTGTGTCTCGGGCCGCTGCACGTTTCGCCTGGATGTGCAGGCTTTCCTTCACACCACACACCGCTGCATTTGACAGTGTGCACGGGTTGTGCATTGTGCCTTCGACAGTGCCCCATCGCAATTGGCACTTCCATTCGCCGTCTGCGCCTGCGGATCCTCTGCGCCGCCGGCTTACAAAGTGTGTGTGTGTGTGTGTATGTGTGGGTCTGTGTGTGTGTGTGTGTGTGTCCGTGTGTGCGCGTGTTCCCGTGCAGGGCTCGAGGACCGAGGATTTCCACGCGCCCATCTCCTGAGGGCCCCCCAGGGCGCCCTCGCGGCCGCGGTCCGGCGCGGCCCCAAGAACACCCGGCTTGGGCGGGCCCCGTGGAGGGGGGTACAGCGTTCGACCTTGAGCGGCTCTCGAGCGAGGCCCCTTTCGGCCCACCCGCTCTGCTGTCGTTCCTGTTGACCGTCGCGAGCAGTGGCAAGGGCACTGTCTGCCACGCAAGGTCCTGGAATGTCGACAGGGCGCTTCCCGTTGATATCTCCGAGCCGTTGCGGTGCAGACAGTGCAGTGCAGCCTGCCACGCTCCCGGAGATCTCAACTCCTGGAGATGAGATGCTCGGAAGTGTCATAGAACGGGCGACAGCGAGCTTGAATATTTCGTGCCTGGGGCGATTGATGGCGATTACAGCGTCGGAGTGTTGCTCAGGCTGGTGGTCATGACTTGACGACGCGGACGGTGTCGGCGTTGGCGGCATGAAGCTCCCGACGGCGTCCAGCGGCAGTATTAGGAAGTCAGTTGCGACTTGGGTGCGGCAGTGCTCGTGTCTCTTACGCCAGCACCGGCAGCGGAGGGGGCGCGTGCAGGGACCAATGAGCCCCCGGTCGCGGCCACCTTCGCTGCAGACGCTGGTGCTGTTCAACCTCTGCTGGCGCGTCTTTTCGGACGGCTCGTCCACCTTTTGCGGCAGTCGTCGTCAAGCTGTCATGGTACGGTGCTGGCACGTGGATCACAGACAATCAAAGCGACGGAGGGGGGAACAAGTGGAAACAGTTTGGAGCAGATGGAGGTGGGAGCAAGGGAGTGGCTGGCGACGTGCTAGTGCAGCGGATAGTCAGGGGCAGGGCTGAACGAATGACGTCGGCGGCAGGCGAGGGCCAGGTGACAGCCGAGGACAGGGCCACATTCAGAATACATGGGAAGGACGCGGTACTCCCGCAAGGGTACCCTTGCATCTGTATCCTCGCCTCCTCGGCCACTTTCGACGTCCGAGGGCGTTCATTCTGGAAGGTCCGAAAGGGCCTTGCATCCTTACCTTGCGTCCTCACTTTTGGGGTCACGCTCTGCGGCGTGACAGTGAGGCACTAGTGACCTGTCAGCTCTCGAGTGTAGTATACGTACTTATCACGAGCAGGTGAATATTTCGCGAAGTGGTCCTCTATGCTGCTAAAAGGAAAAATAATCTCACTTTTGGCTCTGATTGTGGACGATGGAAGCTGGCGGCGCTCGAGGGCCGGGGCCAGGGGCACGTCGGGGTCGAGGCCAGCCGAGGTGGCCGGCGTCGGCGCAGGAGCGCACCACTGTCAGGGGCTGCGGTCGGGGAGCGGGCCGGCCAGGGAACATCGGGACCTGCGGCGGGGCAGTGAACATCAGGCGCGGACGCGGCTGGCCAAGACCACTGGCAGATCAGCGCAGGGCAGCATCAGCGCCGTGGGCAGTGCCGTACCGCACGCACGCACGCAAGAAGCTGTGCCTACACGGCGCATCGGCAAGATACCAGCCGAAACGAAGGTCATGCAAATCAAAAGGCACGAGAATACGAGCGCACCAGTGCACAGACACTGCACACGGACCAGTGCTGGGCGGCGGATGTTACTACGATCTCGTGGGAAAGATGCAGGGTGAGAGGTGGGGGAGAGAGAGGGGGCATCGACGGGGGGAAAATGGCACTGAACTGCTATTCATTGCAGTCATGTGCTACGGCAGACTCCCATCGCGCAGTGCCATGTCGTGGTATGCTATTGCCAGAGTGTCCGTGGCGAGATTTCGTTCGTTGCCTGTGAGACAGGACGCCTGCCACCGCCGTCGTTCCAGTCGCTGCTGCTACCATTGCTGCCGCTGCTTCCGCTGCTGTTGACTGTTGCTTGCTCTGTTCGCTATCCTTAGTGTTGCTCCCCCCCCTCCGCGAGACATCGAGGGGCGCCGACCAGGACCTGTCTCCTCCTCCTCGCTGCTACCTCCTCGCTCCTCCTACCTCCTCCTCCACGCTCCTCCTTCTCCTCCTCCTTCTTCGAGCTCCTCCTCCTGCTCCTTCTCTGACGTGCTTCCCTTCGCGGATGCTTTCTGTCAAGGACGGGCGGCACCACGGAGACCAGCGCATGGGTCCCGACTTCTCGCGCGGGCGGGGGGGTTGCTCTCTTGCTTGCCCGTGCACGGAGCATCCCCAGTTTGATGGATTATCACAGGGGATGAATCAAAGTTGAAGTCAAGCCGCATAGTAAGGATGAACGACTTTCAAGGTTACCCTTGCATCCTTTCCCTTCGGCGCATCCTCGGCCGCTGTCGCTGGCCGCGCCCCGCTCGCATAGTGTCGACATGGCCTTTCAAGGTCATTGCATCCTTATCGTGCGTCCTTGTCATTAAGCGAGTTGGCTGTAAGTGGGGCAGGCATGAAACGAGGAAGGGATGTAGAGCGGAGCCTGCACCTGCATGCCAGGCAAGGGCGCCCGAGCAGAGAGCTTGCGTCAGGGTTGGTGCAGACGGCTCACGGGGCTGGGGCGGCAGTCCTGGTGGTGTCCCCGGTGCCGTTGCAGGGGGCCCGCTCGGGGATCGACAGCCTCACGGGACCCTCCCAAACCTCACAGGACCCTTCAGTCGGGGGCGGAAAAGAGGGGGGGATGACCAGGGGGGTGGATATCATGGCGGGGGGCATGATATCTCCCCAGATCTCAAGGCGCCTCTTCTTGTTTCATTACGTTCCCGGCCCCCCCGCTGGGCCGCGCACATGCCGCCGGTCATGAGTTGCACCTCCCTCTTGGACGCCCCCCTCTTGGCCGTTCAGCCTTCCACGATCTCCCGACACCTCCTCTTCCTCTCACCTCCCCGCATCGGGGTCGGGCTGACGCAGAGGCTCTGTGCCCGAGCGTCCGCCTCGGAAAGAGAGGCCTCGGCTTCCTCACGAACGGTGTCGATGGCGTGTTGAGCAGTCGAGTTGAGTACGGTAGGTTCGTGCCGAAACGGCCGATCGTTCAAGGTTGAACGATCTCCGCGGTGTCAAAAATCAACGCCGAAGTTGGCACGACACGAACCTGTCGTAGGCGAGTTGACGATGAAGAGTCGAGTTGAAGACGATGGCTAGGCGAGGATCGCCAATATTCCCTGACAGGGGAGCTGAAGGCGAGGGGGGCCGTGAGGATGCAGATGCGGGGAGGGGTGCGGGTGGGTTGTGAGGATCGAATGGTGAGACCATGAGGGGCTGAGGGAAGAGGGCGCGAGATATGGTGCTGAGAACGGAGGAGGATGAGGATGAGGATGAGGATGAGGATGATGATGATGATGATGATGATGATGATGATGATGATGATGATGATGATGATGATGATGATGATGCTGATGATGATGATGATGATGATGATGATGATGATGATGAGGATGATGATGATGATGATGATGAAGAAGATGGTGATGGGGATGGTGATGGTGATGTTGATGTTGATGATGATGATGATGATGATGATGATGATGATGATGATGAGGAGGCGGAAACGAAGGGGGAACATGCAGCCGCGTTGGTGGCGGTTGATTCCTCTATGGGGTTGAAGTGTCGCGAGGGAGTGTGTGTGTGTGTATGTTCTGCAGTCCTCCTGGCTCGAGAATGGTCTGGCCGCTCCTCGATTTCCTGTGGGCGGCTGCATCGGGCGAAGTCGGTGC
>CAUYUJ010015992.1:47500-85346 GCA_963575745.1 Prorocentrum cordatum
CCTCGGGTCCACTTCGGCACACCCCTCATACGTTTCCTGGCTCCAGTGTGTTTCACTGAAGTTTCGGGCCAATTTCGGCACACCCCTCACACGTTTCGTGGCCCCAGTGGGTTTCATTGGAGGTTTCGGGCCAATGCCGGCAAACCCCTCACACGCTTCGTGGCCCCAGTGGGCTTCACCGAAGGTTTCGGGCAAATTTCGGCACACCCCTCACACGCTTTGTGGCCCCACAGTGGGCTCCACCGAAGGATCCGGGTCAATTTCGGCACACCCCTCACGCGTTTCGTGGCCAGGACGGAACGCTCTCAGAGAGCGTTCTGGAGCGCTCTCAGAGCGCTCAGGAACGCTCGGAGAAGGCCGCGGCGCCCGAGGCATCCTCCCGCTGGATCGCAGAGATTCGCGATACATCCTCACCCGATTTTATCCTAGTCCTGGCTTCGTCTCAGCCTCGCCCGCCGCCCTGGCCCCGCCAGCCTGGCTGCTGCCTTGCCACCGCCCCGTGAGGGACCGACTGCTCGAAGCGCGCGCGGCCTCCGCGCGGGCCTCTAACGGTGAGTCGCCCACCCGCAAAGTTTCGAACGCGTGTGTGTGTGTGTGTGTGTGTGTGTGTGTGTGTGTGTGTGTGTGTGTGTGTGTATGTCTGTGTGTGCGCGTGTCGTGTGTGTGTGTGTCCCTCCAGCTTGGTGGCTGAATTCGCCCGAGGTTGCCCCGTTTCGCTTTACTCGCCAGCGCGGTTTGTCTGCCTAGCCGCCGACGCAAAGTGTTTTTGTGTGTGTGTGTGGTCGGCTGTGCCCGACTCTCGCTGCGGCTTTCTGTGTCTTGCACGTGCCCGCAACGGTGGGGTAACCGTCTTTGCAGTTTCCCGGCTCGACTTTGCACCGCTGGCCGTGACCCATTGGCGCGTCGGAGGAAGCGTGCGTGCGTGCGTGCGTGCGTGCCTGCGTGCGTATGTGTATGTGTTTGTATGTGTGTGTGTGTGTGTGTCTGCGTATGTGTGTGTTTGTGCGTGTGTTTACTCGCCATCCCAGTCCCCCTCCTAGCCGCCGACGCAACAAACATTGTGCGTGCGGCGTGCGGCCCTCGACGCGCCCTCGCCGCGGCATCTCACGCGCACCAGCGCCCCGCAGGCCAGCAGATCCTGCGCCCACCTGGTTGGCGTTCCGCGGCCTCCTTCTCCGCCTCCGCCTCCTCCTCCTCCTCCTCCTCCTCCTCCTCCTCGTCCGCTGCCTCCTTCTCCTCCTCCTCCGTCTCCTCCTCGTCCGCCGCCTCCTCCTCCTCCTCCTCCTTTCTTCTCTCTCCTCTTCCGGTCCGCCCCGTGCCTCGTCGGGGCCGCAAGGGAGTACGACTGCGTGGAGGGCTACTCCAGCTGGGAGTCCGGCTGGTCGCTCGCGAAGAAGAGGGGGCGGGGGCGGGGTGGCCGGCAGCGTTCGCCCCAGCGGGCGGCGCAGGGCCCCCTAGACTGCGTCTGCTCGTCCCGGCCCCCTCCTCCTGCCCCGCCGAAGTCGGCGGCGGCCGAAGGGTGGAAGTGAGAAGGGGCAGGCCTTCGCGGATGGCGGCGGGACTTCTCGGAAGGCCTCGCGGCTTCTGAGAAGTCTTTCTTCTGTGTCTTCGGGGGACTGCCCGGAGAACTTCTCAGGAGGCTGGGGGCCTTCCGGGCCTCCCGGGAAGGCCCGCCCTCCCTCACTTCCCCCCCAGGGCTCGGATCGCCGCCGACAGATACTCCCTCCTCCTGGCTTCCCCTAGGGGACGAACAATGACACGGACGTCAGGGGGGTCCAGCGCCGATCCGAGAAATCCGCGCGGACCTCCGAGTTTTTCCGTCGATGTCACTGTTGGCCATGCCCCCCCTGGCTCGTCCTCCAGTCTGTTTTTTTCATTTTTTATTTATATCTATATGTATATTTATATATAAACATGTTTATGTTTTCTTGTTTGTGGGTATGTATGTATATATATATATATATATATGTATATATATTTGGGGGTTGACAGAACCCCCACCCTGTCACGTCGATTAGTGAATTCTCCATTTTCGGTTCTCGTCAGGGCGCCGTGGCCGTCGTTTTCCAGGCTTGCGCCCGCCAGGTTGGGCCCCAGGTCGTTTTCACTGAACCACGTTTTGCTAAAGGGGGTTCTGTCCATCCCCGATATGGCCACCGCCTGGAGTATGGATTTTGGAAGGCCTGGAGAGGCGGAGGATGCGGATATGTTCGGGTCCCCTGGGGCCAGCATGTATTCATATCCCTCGCCCGCTGGGTCGCCAGGACGTCGGTTCTCAGGCGGTGGATCTGGATACGTCCCCGCCTCGCACCCTGGGCGACGACCCTCTTTGACTTCTGTTCCCTCCTCTCCTCCCCGTCCTGCCCGCGTGCACGATTCGGGTGAATCGTTCGCGAGTTTTGGAAGCAGCTTACCTGACAGACGCGGCATACAAAGTGGACAGTCTGGAACAACAGACCATCAAGGTGCTTCAAAGTGCGTTGCAGGTGCAGTGCGGTCCCGAGGGGAGTTTCGCGCCTCCTGGAGCCCAGCGAGGTCCAGCCGTGGCGACGAGAAGCGCCCTGGAGGCCCAGCGCTGCAAGCGCCCACGTTCCTCGATCCCAGCTCGATCCTCTTCGGCGCTTCGATCGCCCTCGATCCTTTGGTTCTCTCGAGCCTCCGGCCTGGGACTGGCGAGTTGACTTCCTCGAGGCATCGTGACTCGGCCCTTGCTTTGCATACCTGTTCTTTCGCACTGCCGGGAAGCTTCCCTGCAGTACGGACTTGGACTCCTCTCGCTCGCAGGGTGTACGTCCGGACCACGTACAGTCCAGTCGTTGTGGGGACTCCTAGGAGCCTCCTGGGTTCCCTCTTGGGGGGCTCTTTGGGGCCTAGTGGGAGCGTCTTGGGCCGTTTGGGCGCTCTTGCGCCGTCGGGCCCCTTCGGACACCCTCTTGGGGGCCGCCAGGGGGCTCTCTTGGGATCGTCCTGGGCCGTCTTGAGGGCCTCTTGGGCAGTTTTGCTGGTCACTTCGGACCATCTTGGGGTGCTCTTGGGCCGTCTTGAGGCCCTCTCGGGCCGTACAGGGGGTCCATCTTGGAGGCTGCCTGGGCCGTCATGGGCCAGCGAGAGTCCAAACGTGCGAAATTGTTAAACACTCTTCAAGCACCAAGGGAAGAAACAGTATTGTTGGCATCTGGAGGCTCTTACGGATCCCCTGGGGGCCCCCTGGAGCCATCTCGGGGGCCGATTGGCCGTCTTGTGGCCGTCTAAGAGACAATCATGAGGTTGTGGCTCTCGATCTTGAGGTTGTGGCTCGGACCTGCCCTGTGACCTCTCATCATCATAACGTTCCTCCCGCTCCTGCTGCTTACCGCTCCTCCCTCCTCTTCCTCCTCCTCCTCCTGCTGCTCCCCCTCCTCCTCCTCCTCCTCCTCCTCCTCCTCCTCCTCCTCCCTCTTCCCCCTTCTCTCCCATCACTCCTCCCCCCTCTGTTTGTCTATCTGTCGGTCGGTCGGTCGGTCTGTCTGTCCGTCCGTCCGTCCGTCCGTCCGTCCGTCCGTCTGTCTGTCTGTCTATATGTCTGTCTGTCTGTCCTCCATTTTGTCTGTCTGTCTGTCTGTCTGTCTTACATTTCGTTTGTCTGTCTGTCTGTCTGTCTGTCAGTCTGTCTGTCTGTCTGTCTGTCTGTCTGTCTGCCTGCCTGCCTGTCTGCTTGCCTGCCTGCCTGCCTGCCTGCCTGCCTGCCTGCCTGCCTGCCTGCCTGTCGATGTGTATGTGTATGTGTGTGTGTGTGTGTGTTTCTTTTGTTGTTGTTGTAGTTGTTGTTGTTGTTGTTGTTGTTGTTGTTGTTGTGGTTGTTGTTGCTGCTGCTGTTGTTGTTGTTGTTGTTGTTGTTGTTGTTGTTGTTGTTGATGTTGTTGATGTTGTTGTTGTTGCTGCTGCTGCTGCTGTTGTTATTGTTGTAGTTGTTGTTGTTGTTGTTCTTGTTCTTGTTGTTGTTGTTGTTGTTGTTGTTGTTGTTGTTGTTGTTGTTGTTGTTGTTGTTGTTGTTGTTGTTGTTGTTGTTGTTGTTGTTGTTGTTGTTGTTGTTGTTGTTGTTGTTGTTGTTGTTGTTGTTGTTGTTGTTGTTGTTGTTGTTGTTGTTGTTGTTGTTGTTGTGTTGTTGTTGTTGTTGTTGTTGTTGTTGTTGTTGTTGTTGTTGTTGTTGTTGTTGTTGTTGTTGTGTGTGTTTGTCTGTGTGTGTGTGTGAGGCGCCAGGCGGAGCTCCAGCTTGGCCGAGTGAGCATGTTGACGATGATGGGGCACATCATGCCTGAAATCACCGGCATGCTGCCCGTCTACTGCTCGCCTCCTGCCAGCTCGAAGGTCGCGGACATCCCGTACGGGCTCGAGGCGATCTTCCAGGCCTCCGCGGCAGGCTGCGTGCAGATCGTCGCCCTTGGCACGTTCTGCGAGCTGTCCCAGACCCAACCCGCCAATATCACTGCCGCCGCAGGTGACGTCGGCTTCCAGGTGCTGACGCCCAGTGAGGCCGATGAGGTACAGGAGAAGAACTCGGCGGCGGAGATCGCTAACGGCTGCCTGGCCATGATGGCTATCATGGAGACGACGCTCCAGGACGGCTGGGCGCTCTACACGGGCTCTCCACTGAGCGCGTTCGGGGGCGAGGTGGGCGTGTTGGAGCCGGTCGGCCTTTGGGACCCCGCCGGCCTCACTTTGGATGGTGGCTCGGACAACTTCGCCCGCCTGTTCCAGGCCGAGCTGGAGCACGGCCGCGCGTCCACGCAGGCGGCGGTGGGCTATGGCATCCCATAGTACAGCGGCACGCTGCCAGGTTACCTGTCACCGTCCGCTGGCCCGAAGTACGTGCACATCCTGGACGGCGTCGGAGCGATCTCTGAGGCTCCTGCTGCGGGTTAGGCGCAGATCTGGGCCTGCGGCGCCTTCCTCGAGCTGTCCCAAGACCACGCCGCTGGCACCCCTGCTGCAGGGAGTGACTTCGGCTCCAAGGTGCTGATGTCCAGCGACGCCGGGGACAAGCAGAAAAAGCTGGCGGCTGAGATCTCCGACTGTTGTCCTCGACGGCGATCTTCGGAAAGCTCTTCACGACGGCTTTACCGAGTCCGCGTGGGCCGAAGGGGTGCTCTAAACAGGCTCCCCGCCGCGCACGTTCGAGAGTGAGCTGGGCGTGCAGGGCCCGATCGGCTTCTGGGATCCCACTGGCCTCACTGTGGTTGGTAGCACGGATACCTTCGCCCGCCAGACAAATATCAAGAACGGGGTGAGCGCGCTGGCGGCGATCGGCTGCGCCATGCCTGGAACCACCGGCATGCCGCCCGGCTCCTCGTCACCTCCTACGGGCCTGAAGCTCGTGGACATCCTGGAGGGGCTCGGGGCAACCTCCCAGGTTGCGGACATCCCGAGCGGGCTTGCGACGATCCCCCGGGTGTCCGCGGCAGACTGGGCGCCGATCGTGGCGTACGGCATGCCTGGCGAGTCGCTCCAGGCCCAACCCGCTGCCGTTGCAGCGACGGCGGCCTCCAGGTGCTGGCGTCCTGCGACGCTGGAGGAAAGCAGAAGGACCAGTGGGGCCCTGCCGTGGTCCAGGCCGAGGGCAGCGCCCGGGAGTCCCAGGGACAGACCCCCTACTGACCAGCCTCGAACGTATCCTTATCCCTAAGATGGGCGAGCAAAAACCGAGGACAATCTTAGGGAGAGGCCCTCAGAAATAGAGGGAATCCTTAAGATCGGCATCGAGGTGAGGTGATGTTAAATATGGGGATAGGGATATGGTTCAAACTGGTAACCTGCGCTGCTGCGCGCCTCGCCGAGAGCCCCAGGGCCCAGGGTGCATGGATCGCCCCGTCCTGGTGCTGCCTCCTTGCCCTGCTCCCCCCGAACGGAGGGGACGAGACGCAGAAGACGGCCGTGCGGGGCTCGTCGCCGCCCCCCCGGGGCCACCGCTGCGCGCGTCGCCGAGAGCGCTCCCCCGGGGTGCCGCCTGGCTCGCCCCGACAGGCTGTGGCCACCGCGTGCCGCTCCCCCCCCCCCCTCCCCCCCTACGGAGGAGACGGCAAAGTGAGAACGTTGGCGTCTTGCGAGCCCGAGGGCGATCCTTGTGACCCTCCCTCTCTGAAGGGGCCCCAGGACACACAAATAAAAACACACATAAACAGATTCCCTATGTTTTTCCACATTTTCGGGGTTTTTGTCTTCCCCCACACTTCCCATATTTTCCCATACTTTCTGTGGAATCGACGATTAATTGTGTCGGGCGATCCTTGTGACCCTCCCTCTCATGCTGCAGCAGGCCCTGCGTGCGCTGGGGCACTTCTGCGACGGGAAGCGACCCTGGCTGCACGGAGTGCGCCATCATCCTCTGACAGTGCACCTATTCGGTGTCCCCCCCACTCTCTGCAGAAAGCCCATGTGCGCAGACCGCCGCGCCCCGTTGTGAAGACGGAACAAATCACGGCGCATTCAGTCCCCCTTTCGAAATGACGGCATCAGGAGTGCCAGGCGATAGTGCCGCTGCAGCGACCCCCCCCCGCCAGATTGGGGTGCAACCCTCTTTCCTCGAGGGGCGTTCACGAGGCCAATCGAGCTGGCGAAACGGAGGGTGCAGGTGCCCAGGCGGTAGCCACTGCGTGGGAGATGACGCTCGGACTCCACATCCAGCGGTGCGCGCGGTGGTGCGAAGGGCGGCGTGGACGCCCCTGGTGCATTCAGTGGCGCGCCTCGTGATGGAGATGGTCGGAGACCCGCATGCGGGGCGGGCGCTGGCAATTCTTCCCAGGAGGGTCCTTTCCTCGCAGAGTTCGCCCGGGGCGCCCGACTCGCCCCGCCTGACGACAGCCTCGCTGATTTGCTCCCCTGTCGGAGGAGACTATGGACAGAAGTGGGTGGGCTGGTGGCCCCGGTGACGGGAAGCAGAAGAGGCTGGCGGCGAAGGCCGCCAACGACCCCCCTGGCCACGAGCCCCCCCCCCCGCGGTGGAGACGAGGGGCAGAAGGGATTGATTACGGGGACCGCCAACTACCCCCCAGTCGCGGTTGCCTGCGTCGACGCGAGGCAGAGTTGCCCCCGCGGCGGACAAACGAACCCTGTGCAAGGACCGCCCATGCCAGAGCTGCGCCGTCCCGGACCCGGCGGTTTGCTGGGCCCCTTCCGTCCGGGGTCCCGCTGGGCCCAGGGAGGGCGCGTGCCTGCCCTCAGAATCTTGTGCGTTGGTGCTTCGGCCAGGGTGTGCGGTGGCACTAGGGTTACTGGCGCGGGGAGAGAGAGGGTCCTCCTCGCCGCCGCGGAAGGAGTGTAGAACGGAAAGATACCGCCGCGGACACCCCGAGCGCCCCTCGTTGCCACGGGTGGAAATCCGTACTCCAGTACACCGCTTCATGCACGTGGATCGCGCGCCGCTGCCCGGGCGGAGCGGCGCCTGGCAACTCGCCTCGCGTCCCGCCGAGACTGCGTCGACCCGGCCGCAGAGCAGCGCCGACGGGCATCGCGACTGGCGCCCCAGTTCCGCGGTCGCTTTGCCTCGCCCCCTCGCCGAAGCGGCGACGAACGCTGGCAGCTCGAGCGCCGAGAATTACCGCAGTGCCCCCCAGGGCCGGGGAACGTGCCACCTCCTGTCCCAGGTGTCTCCAGCCACGACCCCCTCAATGCCAACCGAGCCCTGGCCGCCGCAATCAAGGAGATACGGCGAGCAGGCCGTGAGCCCAGTGCGGCCTGGGCCAGGTGTTCTTCTCAGCGCGGTGGGGGCATCGGGGGCCCTGGCCGAAGTGATGCCGTCTTCCTTTGCAGTATCCTCCATCTGCTGGCTTCGTCGCCGCCCTGATTCTCGCGCGTCCGCTCCGTTTCAAGGCGTCCCTGACGTGGCCTTTGAGAGGCCGGTTCGTCGAGGGTTCCACTGGACCTCGGGTGTTCCCCGGGGCCGGCGGTCTGCGCCCCCTCCCTTCTCCCCCAGTCGCGTTCGCGAGGTCAAACCTTGTGAACCTCTCTTTCAGTTTGCAGCAGGCCCTCCGTGCGCTGGGGCGCTTCCGGTACGGAATGCGCCCCTGGCTGCGGGGAGGGCTCTCCAGATATTGACTTTTGCACCTGCTCAGTGCCCCCTTCCGTTTCCTGTAGACAACCCACGGCCGCGTGCCGCGGCCCCCCCGTATGGCGACGGAACAGATAATAGGATTGACCGTGGGTTGTCCCTCTGCCCCCCGCCCAGGCCTGCTGGCCTCCCCCCGTCGCTTGGTTTTCAGGCCAGCACGCGGTCCCGTCGGCAGTTCTGCCAGTGGGCCTGCTCGCTCGCTGCTCCCTCCGCGGAACCTCTCCTGGGGCGCCCTTGCCGCTCCCTTTTCGCGCTTCGCAGGTGGGCCGCCCCCCCCCCCCCCATCCGCGCCTGGCCGGCGGGCCGCTCCCCCTTCCGCGAAGGTGGGCCGCTTCCCCTTCCGCTGGTGGGCCGCCCCCCCTTCCGCCGGGTGCCTCCTTCCGCGCCTCGCCGGCGGGCCGGTCCCCCTTCCGCGCTGGTGGGCCCCTCCCTTCCGCGCAGGTGGGCCGCTCCCCCTCCGCGCATGTGGGCCGCCCTCTTCCGCGTAGGCGCTGTGCCGTGGCCGCCCCCCCTTCCGCGCCGCACGTCCGCTGGTCTCGGCGCTCTCCGTCCTGGCCCTTACCAGCCCCTTGCGGCCCCCCCTGCCCGCAGTCCCTTTGGCAGCTCTGCCGCTGGGCCTTCTCGCTGCTGGTTTTCAGGCCGGCCTTTCGACCGTGCACCAGCCAACTGGTGGATGCTGTCGCGCCGCCGTGGCGCCTTACACTGCCTCTCGGCGCCTCGAAGGTCACCAGATCTCGGCGCCCGCCCGCCCGCCCGCTGGCACTCCCAGCTCCGCGCCGCTCAGCCTCATGTCCTTTGTCTATCGCCTTCACGCCAGCTTGCGCTTGCCGCGCTCATTGCAGAACAGTTGTGGCGTTCCGTCCTTTTCGGCTCCCGCCGCGCTTCGTAGGTCACCAGATTTCGGTGCTTCGCTTAACCGCTGGGTTCGCCTGTTCCGCCGCCCCCCCAATGGTGTGGTGTCTGCATCCACATGTGACACGCCTTCTGCTCCCCACCTGGTTTTGCCCGGCCGCCGTTGGGCTGCCATTCACCCCCAGCTGCTGTGTGGCGCCGCGGCTGGCCCCCCTCGGCGCTGCCTCCGCCGCAGCTGGTGACTAGCCTGAGCGAGCCCGGCTTCCTCGCTGCCCGTTGCGCTGGGGTCTCCTCCTCTCCTCACGTGCGTTGTGGCCCAAGTTGCATAAAGCGCGCCCCAGTGATACCCGATCGCCGGAGCAGTCGCCCTTTGCCCAGCCACCGGCGCAAGGTGTGTGTGTGTGCGCGCGTGTGTGTGTATGTGTGTGTGGGAGAGTGTGGGAGAGTGTGTGTGTGTGTGTGGGTGTCTGTCTGTCTGTCTGTCTGTCTGTCTGTCAGTCTGTCTGTCTGCCTGCCTGCCTGTCTATCTGTCTGTCTGTCTGTGTGTGTGTGTGTGTGTCTGTGTGTCAGTCTGTCAGTCTGTCAGTCTGTCAGTCAGTCAGTCTGTCTGTCAGTCTGTCTGTCTGTCTGTCTGTTTGCGCCGTCTTTCAGGAGTGGAGTGGTTTTGATTTCTTGGGGCCATGTTGGGAATCCTCTTGGAGCGTTTCCGTAGGAGCGTCTTGGAAGCGACTTTGGGTGTGTGAAGTTCATTTTTGGACGTGTTGGGACCGTCTGGGGCGACGTGGGGGCCACCTTGGGCCGTTTGGGAGTGGGTGGGGGCAGTGTGGAGGCCATCTGAGGCTGGTCACGAGTATTTTTGGAGCAGATGATGCCGCCGCCTTATGTCTGGCCGCCCCTTTTCCAGGCCAACCAGACCACGCGCCCAGGGGAAGGATTTGGGGACGGGCAGAAGTCTCACGCGTCGAGGAGACCCCAAGGGTTCGCTTTTCTTTTTTTCCTTCAATGTGGGGTGCCTGGAAGTCCAGATTGTTTCCCCAGGGGATTGCTTTCTATTCTGAGTACTGTTTCAAGGCCCCAGGGCCTGGCGACGGCCTCAAGAAACCGAAAACGACCATCAACTCCCGCATCGTTTTTTCAATGCGCTGGACGTCTGAGGATGTCTCCTGCGCATCGGTCTCTTGGGATAGTAATTCCTGGGAGGTTGAATTCATCATCGGCGCTGGTATATCCGTGGCCGAAATGAGCCGAATCTGGCGGAATCCCGCTTCATCCAGCCTAGTCCCGCCTCGCCCAGCTCAATCCGTGGCGTGAGCCAGCCTGATCTGCTTCGGTGCCTCCTGAAATCGGGCTCAGTCGGTCCTTGCTCGCTCTGGCGAAGGCCTCCCGGGAGTTGCCTCCCGAGGCTCCCGCCCGCCCGGGAGGGCAGGACGTGGTGCTGCTTCCACGAGGGGCGCGGCTGCGTCGCCCCCGCAGGGGCCCCCGCGCCGCCGCCGGGGACCGCCAGGCGGGCCGCGGGGGGTCAGCTGCGCGGCCCACTGTGCGGCTGCGGCGCGTTCGGGAGGGGTGTCAGACAAGGGGGGGCTGGATTCCGAGACTCGAAGAAGGAAAATCACAAAAACATAAACCTTTGGTGCTCCGCGCGTATCCAGCGCCGCCTCTGGTGCGCACCGCGCGCCAGGGAGGGGGGCCCAGCGCAAATCCAAGAAATCCGAGCGGACCGTCGAAAGTTTATGTTAATGTTTTTGTCCTTCCTCTAGAGACAGGGGGTCTTTGAGATCTGAGCGTTGCAGCTCTTACACACGGGGCGTTTTCGCCCGGTGTCGGGCCCCAGAAGCATCACAGGTCGATGCGACTGGAAGGATGCAACAGGGGTGCAGTGTCTAGGGTTATGTTTTTTTCCGCGACCTCAGATCTCAGGGTTGATCCATCTGCCGCATGCCGCGGCCCCGCCCGCCGTGTCTTCTCCTCGATGGACGGCCGCGTCGGGTGGCTGGGGGCGCCGGGAGTAGCAGCTGATCCGAAGGCCGTGTCAGCTATCGAAGACGCCTACGGCGAATTACCACCGCCCCCCTCCTTCTAGAATCGCCCATGTGGCCGAGCGTTGTGGCAAAATCTCTGCTAAGGTCTCGGGCCATGTGTTCCCCCAACCGTTGTGGAACCCCCTCGTGGAACACTTGGAGGAGGATGGCGGGGAAGATCAAGAGGAGGCGGAGGAGGAGGTGGAGGAGGAGGAGGAGGACGAGGAGGAGGAGGAGGAGGAGGAGGAGGAGGAGGAGGAAAAAGAGGAGAAGGAAGGAGGAGGAGGGGGCATCTTGGGAGCCTCTGGGGACACTCTTGGGGCCTCCTGGGAGCTTCCTGGGAGCCTCTTGCACCTTCGGGGGCTTCTCGGGGGCCTCTTTGGCCGTCTTGGTGGGCTGACGCCTTTGGAAGCCGTCTTGGGGGCCTCTCTGGGCCGACTTGGGGCTTTCTTGGGGTGCTCCAGGGCCGTCTTGGAGGCCATCATGAGCGTCTTAGAGGCCTCTTGGGCCGTCTTGGGGGGCTCTTGGGGCCGTCTGGGGCCTCTTGGGCGATCTTTGGGGGCACTTGGCCGACAAAAAGCAAATGCCACAATCCTTCTAGAACTCGTGGGAAATCAATGATTTTGGCCTTTTCTTGCCTTCCTGGAGGCCCTCTTGGAGGCCTCTTGGGCTGTCTTGGGTCATCTGGGGGCCAATTTCGGCAATCTTGGTGGGCTCCTGGCCCGTCTGACGCCGTCGGAAGTCGTTTGGGGGGCCTCTCTGGGCCGACTTGGGGTCCTCTTGGAATGCTCCAGGCCGTCTTGGAGGCCATCTTGGGCGTCTTAAAGGCCTCCTGGGCCGTCTTGGGGGCCCCTTGGGGCCGTTCTGGGGCCATCTTGGAGGCCTCTTTGGGCGAACTTTGGGCGATCTTTGGGGTCTCGTGGGCCGTCTCGGGCCGTCGGAAGGCCGAAAAGAAGCAAATGTCAAAATCTCTCAACAACCTTTGGAACATCAGTGTTTTTTTACCTTTTCTGGCCTTCCTGGAGGCCCTCTTGGAGGCCTCTTGGGCCGTCTTGGGCTAGCTTCGAGCCAACTTCGGCCATCTTGGTGGGCTTCTGGCCCGTCTGACGCCGTCGGGAGCCGTCTTGGGGGCCTCCCTGAACCGGCTTGGGGCCCTCGTGGGGTCTTGGAGGGCATGTTGGGCGTTTTGGAGACCTCTTGGCCCGTCTTGGGGCACTCTTGGGGCCTTCTTGGGGGCCTCTTGGGCCGTCACGGGGCCATCTTGGAGGCCTCGTGGGCGATCTTGGGGCGATCCTGGGCCGTCTTCAGCCGTCGGAAGGCCGAGAAGAAGCAAATGCTACAATCCTCCAAAAAACTATGGAACATCCATGATTTTGGCCTCTTCGGGCCCTCCTGGAGAACCTCTTGGAGGCCTCTTGGGTCGTGTTGGGCCTTCTTGGAGGCTTCTCGGGCTGCCTTGGAGGTATCTTGGACGCTCTTGGGCCGTCTTGGAGGCCGTCTTGAGCCAACGTGGCCATCTTGGGGCCATCTTGAGCCGTCTTGGAGGATTTTTTTGGGGATTGAGATCCAGTTCGGGTGGCCGGCGGGACGGGCCGAAGCCCCAGGGGGAGTTTTTTTTGTTGCTGTTGTTGTTTTTTTTGGGGGGGAAAAATAATCAAAACCAACATCGAAAGGGTCTAGCTAGCACGCTGGACACCCCTGTTGCAAGACAACAGGGGGCGGTGGATCGAATCACCGCCGCCCCTGCCCCTTCGGAAGCGCCTCTGTGGCCGACAGCTGGGCCACAGCTTGGCCAAGCTATCGGGCCAGTTGTTCCCCGAGTCGGTTTGGAAAGACTTCGGGGAACGCGTGGGGGAGCAAGAGGAGGAGGAGGGGGAGGGTGAGGAAGAAGAGGAGGAGGAGGAGGAGGAGGAGGAGGAGGAGGAGGAGGAGGAGGAGGAAGAGGAGGAGGAGGAGGAGGAGGAGGAGGAGGAGGAGGAGGAGGAGGAGGTGGCCCCTTGGGCGCCTCTTGGGGCACTTCTGGGGCCTCCTGGGAGCTTCCTGGGGGCCTCTTGGAGGGTTTTTTGGGGCCGTGGGGGGCTTCTTGGGGGCCTTTTTGGCCGTCTTAGGGCGTTCCTGGCTTGTCTGACGCCGTCGGAAGCCGTCTTGGGGGACTGTTTGCGTCGTCTTGGTTGGGGTCCTCTTGGGGCATAGCAGGACTTCTTAGAGGCCATCTTGGGCGTCTTCGAGGCCTCTTGGGCCGTTTTGGGGCCCTCTTGGGGCCGTCTTGGGAGCCTTTTGGGCCGTCATGGGGCCATCTTGGAGGCCTCTTGGGCGATCTTGGGGGCCTCTTGCGCCGTCTTGAGCCGTCGGAATGCCGAGAAGAAGCAACTGCCAAAATCTTGCAAACACACATGGACAATCAATGATTTTGGCCTCCTCGTGCCCTCCTGGAAGACTTCCTGGACGCCTTTTGGGCCGTCTTGGAGGTCTCTGGGGGCCCTCTTGGGCCGTCTCGGGCCATCTTGAGGCCATCTTAGGTCGTCTTGGGTGCATCTTGGGCCGTCTTGGAGGCGTCTTGGGGCCATCTTCGCCGTCTTGGAGGCCATTTTGGCCGTCTTGGAGACCCCTTGGGCCATCTTGGGGCCGTCTTGGGGGCCTCTTGGGCCGTCATGGGGCCATCTTGGCGGCCTCGTGGGCGATGTTGGGGGCCTCTTGGGCCGTCTTGAGCCGTCGGAATGCCGAAAAGAAGCACATGCCAAAATCCTTCAAAAACAATTCGGAAAACAATAATTTTGGCCTCGTCGTGCCCTCCTGGAGGACCTCTTGGAGGCATCTTAGGTCGTCTTGGGTGCATCTTGGGCCGTGTTGGAGGCATCTTGGGGCCATCTTAGCCGTCTTGGAGGCCATCTTGGGCGTCTTGGAGGCCTCTTGGGCCGTCTTGGGGACCTCCTGGGCCGTCATGTGGCCATCTTGGAGGCCTCGTGGGCGATCTTGGGGCGATCGTGGGGGCCTCTTGGGCCGTCTTGAGCCGTCGGAAGGCCGAAAAGAAGCAGATGCCATATCCTTCAAAAACGGGCCCTCCTGGAGGAGCTCTTGGAGCGTCTGGGAGGCCTCTTGGGGGCTTCTTGGGCTGTCTTAGGCCATCTTGAGGCTATCTTAGGCCGTCTTGGGTGCATCTTGGGCCGTCTTGGATGCATATTGGGGCCAACTTAGGCGTCTTGGAAGCGATCTTGGGGCTGTTTGGGGCAGGAAAACCGTTTGCAACCGGGTCTTTCGGGTGGCCGGCGGGACGGGCCGAAGCCCCAGGGGGAGTTCGTTTGGAAAAAAAACTAAAACCAAAACCGAAAGGGTCTAGCACGCCGGGCACCCCTGTGGCAAGCCAACAGGGGGCGGCGGATCGAAGACGCCTACGGCGAATCACCGCCGCCCCCTGCCTTTTTGGAAGCGCCTATGTGGCCGAACGTTGAGGCCAGACCTGCCAAGCTATCGGACCACGTGTTCCCCGAATCGGTTTGGAAAGCCTTCGGGGAACACGTGGGCATCTTGAAGGTCATCTTGGCCGTCTTGGAGGCCTCTTGGGCAAGCTTTGGGCGATCTTTGGGGCTTTTTGGGCCGTCTCGGGCCAGCTTCGAGCCAACTTCGGCCATCTTGGTGGGTTCCTGGCACGTCTGAAGCCGTCGGAAGCCGTTTGGGGGGCCTCTATGGGCCGACTTGGGGCCCGCTTGGAATGCTCCAGGGCCGTCTTGGAGGCCATCTTGGGCGTCTTGGAGGCCATCTTGGGCGTGTTGGGGCCTCTTGGGCCCTCTTGGGGCCTCTAGGGACACGTGGGCATCTTGAAGGTCATCTTGGCCGTCTTGGAGGCCTCTTGGGCAAGCTTTGGGCGATCTTTGGGGCTTTTTGGGCCGTCTCGGGCCAGCTTCGAGCCAACTTCGGCCATCTTGGTGGGTTCCTGGCACGTCTGAAGCCGTCGGAAGCCGTTTGGGGGGCCTCTATGGGCCGACTTGGGGCCCGCTTGGAATGCTCCAGGGCCGTCTTGGAGGCCATCTTGGGCGTCTTGGAGGCCATCTTGGGCGTGTTGGAGGCCTCTTGGGCCCTCTTGGGGCCCTCTAGGGGCCATCTTGGAGGCCACTTGGGCCATCATGGGGCTCTCTTGGGGGCCTCTTGGGCGATCTTGGGGGCTTCTTGGGCCGTCTTGAGCCGTCGGAGAGCCGAAAAGGCGCAAATGCCAAAATCCTTCAAATACCAAGGGAAAATCAATGATTTTGGCCTCTTCGGACTCTCCTGGAGGACCTCTTGGAGGCCTCTTGGGCCGTCTGGGAGGCCTCTGGGGGGCCTCTTGGGCCGTCTTGGGCCGTCTTGGACTCTCTTGGGCCGTTTTGGAGGCCGTCTTGGACCATCTCGGGCGGACTTGGAGGCCATCTTGGGCCATCTTCGCGATTTTTTGAGGATGTCCCGAGCGAAACGGCCGTTTTTGGGCATTGACAGACGGATTTTCGGCAATTTACGGGTGGCCGGCGGGACGGGCCGAAGCCCACTGGGGAGTTCTTTTAGAAAAAGAACCAAAACCCAAACCTGAAATATCCAGCACGCCGTGCACCCCTGCAAGCAGGGGGCGGCGGATACAGTGGCCTTCGGCCCATCCCGCCACCATGCTTGGGTTGCAGGTGAGGGGCCTCCTGGCTGCCTGTAGGGATCTCTTGGGGGATCTCTCGGAAGTCTCTTTTGGAGGCGGTTTTGGGTCTTGGGGCCTCTCGGGGCCATGCTAGCTATGCTTGATCCGTGTGGAAAAGTGCAGTCACTGACAGTCCCAATTCCCCGAAAACTGAAATCGGGAATCGGAAGTCTCATCACCGTTTTCGTCGTTGTTCGCTTCGCACCTCTTCTGATATTCCTGCTTCTCATCCTGCTTCTCCCAGTGCGTGGTTTGTTGCACTGGTCTTCCCTCAATCTTACCCTTCTGAGTCATTCTGTCCACTTGCTTCTTTTTACTCATTCATTTCATCGCGTCGCTCATTCCACTGGCCCATATCGTATGACTTCTGCTGTATGTTGGTGTGCTCATGGCGAGCCAGAAGGATGAGGAGGCGAAGGAGGAGGAGGATAAGGAGCAGGAGGAGCAGGAGGAGTAGGAGGAGGAGGAGGAGGAGGAGGAAGAGGAAGAGGAGAGTATGATAAGGATACCTCTCGATGGCATCTTGGGGAAAAACTGGGTCGTGGACCAGACGCCTCTTTGGGAGGCTTCCAGGGGTCTCTTGGGAGGCCTCTCGAGGGCCTCCTGGGAGCATTTGGGGACCTCCTGTGGCCTCTTGGGGCCTCCTGGGGGGGTCTTTGGGCCTCCAGGGGTCTCTTGGGGGCCTGCTGGCGGCCGTGGGGGCGATCTTTCGAGGAAGGGTTCGACATGTCAGTTCGGATTCCCCCTCTTGGTTTTCCCTTGGGAGTCTCGGAAGCCCTCTTGGGAGGCATCTCGGCCCGTTTCTGGGGCCTCTTGGGCAGTCTTGGGGCCGTCCTGGGAGCCTCTTGAGCCGACCTGGGGCGATCTTGGAGCTTCTTGGGCTGTCTTGGGCGGTCGGAAGCCCGAAAATGCGGTGATGCCAAAGTCCTTCCAAACCTAAGGGACAAGACATTTTGCCTCTGGGGGCCCATTTGGGCTTGTCCAGGACCATCTTTGGGCTTGGGATTGTTTTCGGGCCATTGTGATGCCTGCCACCTATTGATCCTCCTGGGCCCTCTTGGAGTTGCCTTGGCCTCTCTTCGGGCGCCCCTGGGGCGACCTTGAGGGCCCCGAAAACCGCCCCCAGGAGTTCCGGCATCGTGAGACCACTTGCCCGGGGACCGCCCAGGGACCGGCCGGAGTGCTTTTCGTCTGTGGACCCCCAGGCTGGCGCCGCGCGCGCACGAACTAGATATTTTTCGGTCGCAAATCATCGGAGCACTGTGTGTCGTGGAAATTGCATTGTTGGAGTGCGTGTGCTAGCGTCCGGTAATTTGTGAGAAAGCGCCGATTCAGCGTCGAGGAGCACCGATTTCTCGTCGATTCGCGTCCACTAGCGTTGATAAGCGTCGATCTGCGTCGACTCGCAAGAGCCAGCAATAGCGTGGGAGGCTCCCATGAGTTGCCACCGAATGTCGGCGGCGTGCCCAGGGAGAAGTGAGAAGGAGCGGGCCTTCCCAGAAGGCAGGGAAGTCCCCCAGCCTTTGAGAAGTTTTCTGAGCCTTCCCCGAAGACGCAGAAGGCCTCTCAGAAGGCCCGCCGCCCCCCGAGACGGCCTCCTCCCTCTCACCTTGCCCCCCTCGCCCGCCGCCGAAGAGATCCACAGCTCGCCTGCAGCCCACGACCGCCTCCGCGCGGAGCCTCCCCCCGCGCCGATTCGCGCGAAGACGGCGTGCGACTCCCGAGGCGCGCCGCTGCGGCACGCGCGGGCCCCGCCTGGCCGAGGGGTCGGTGCGTAGGCTTGCTGTCGGAAGGGGGAGGGCCGCACTCGGCGGCGAGCGAAGGGGGGAAGGGAGAAGGAGAAGGCCTGCTCCGGAGGCGGCGGGACTTCTCAGAAGCCCTCGCGCCTTTGAGAAGCTTTTTGCGTCTTCGGGGAAAGATGAGAACTTCTCAGAAGGCCAGGGGACTTCCGAGCCTTCTGAGAAGGCCCGCCCCTGCTCACTTCCCGCCCGGGTTCGCCGCTGGCACACGGGTGGGTTCCCATACCCCCTCGCGATGTGAAACAATCACGACGGGAGGTTTTTCGCGATGTTCGGCCTCCAGGGGCCGTTGCCAGGCCACGGGGCCGTCGGAAGACGACTCGGGGTGAAGAGCCGATCCCGGGTCCAGACCTCTGGAGGTTGGCGCTGTGAAGAAAACACGGCGTCGGGGGTCCGTCGGACGGGGCCAGGACGAGGACAAATCCGTTCCAGAGCGTGCTGGATCGCTCTCAGAGCGTTCCGGAACGCTCTGAGGAAGCCGCCGCGCCCGAGACATCCTCCAGAGCCGCCGGATCTCGGAGATTCTCGATTAATCCTCACCCGATTTTACCCTCGTCCTGGCTTCCTCTTACGTCGGCGGTTTGGGTTCCCAGATGGGTCATCGGGCGCCTCCATATCGCGGGTGCCTCCTGGCGGGGGGAGGGGGTGGGTGGGCGCTCGCGGTTCCCCTCCCCCTCCTCCCCCCTCGCTGCGGGGTAAGGATGGTGTCGAGTGGGCGGGGAGTGGGGCGGGTGGGCGGGCTGCTTCGAAGTTCGAGCGCGCTCGCGGAGTTGGCTCAGAGGGCGCGCCTCGTGGGGGTGTGCCCTTCCCTCCCCTCGCGGTCGTGCCTTGTCCAAGGCTGGGTGCGGCTCGAAAAACTGGCCAGTTTCGATCCCAGGAGGGCTTAGCGCCCTTGTGCTCCTCTTGACCGATTTTCTCGGGCCCCGTCCAGCGCAGACCCCCCCAGCCAGTTCCGACTTCCCCTGGCACCTGGGTCCCCTCGGCCCAACGGTCGATGCCTGTCTTGCACGTGAGCCTGGGGGATGGAAGGGACGCGCTTTACAGTACCATCCCCGATTCCGCCCGCGCTCGCGCCCGCCCCCATCTCTCGGCCACGCGCAGAGGGGGGTAGGGGGAGGGGGGAAGGCTTCATAGAAGCACCCTTGCTTCTCAGAAGGCGCGGGCCTTGTCTGTAGATGTAGGGCGGGCCGGCACCTTCTAAGAAGCAGCCTCCTTCTAAGAAGCCTTTCCCTCTCCCCTCCCCCCTTGTACGCGCCGCCAAATCTCTCTACCTCTGTGCTCACCACCCCTCTCCCCCCGGTAGTTGCCAACGCCTTCTTCGTGCCCGTGCGTGCACCCGTCGCCCGCACCCGCGCTTCTGCTCCCCATTTTCTGGCAGTCTTGGTGATTTCGTTCAGAGATTTCGTCCAATCTAGTCGATGTTGGACGACATCTGGACGAAATCTGCGTGAAGGGTTGAAGAGGGGTTGTAGAAGTCTGGACGAAATCCGGTCGAAATCATAGTTATGATAGGGCCGCGGAAGTTCCCAGAGGCTCCCATGAAGGCTCACCCAATCTTTTGATGTTTAGTTTGACCACCAGGAAAAAATTCGAGCACCAAAAAAGTACCGAAACGTGAGGATTTTCACGTGTCGGGCCCTGCGAGGCGATACTCGTGCGGCACTGTTTCGATACGTTTTTTTCTGGGTGCCCGAAGTTATTTATCTTTGGGATGTGGCCCTTCAGTGCGATGGGAGCAGCATTGAAGCCAACCCCACTTCCGGCCTGCCCCGACGCCACGCCACTTCCCCTCACCACCCGCTCTGGGGAGGAGGAGGAGGAGGAGGAGGAGGGGGGGGAGGAGGAGGAGGAGGAGGAGGAGGAGGAGGAGGAGGAGGAGAGGAGGAGGAGAGGAGGAGGAGGGAGGAGGAGGGAGGAGGAGGAGGAGGAGGAGGAGGAGGAGGAGGAGGAGGAGGAGGAGGAGGAGGAGGAGGAGGCTGGCCCGCGGCGCCGCGTGCAGGCCGTCGCCGACCCCGGCGGCCAGGGCCAGCAGGACCAGCTCGACCACCGCGATCAGCGAGACCGCCTCGACCACCTCGCTGGTCGACTGCCAGGGCGCCAGCGCCGCGGACGCGCGGGTCTCGAAGGGCGGGGCTTGGACACTCCCCTCTCTGGGCCTGTCCCCTGGAAGTCCTCTGGCCGGATCGCTGGCCGCCCCGATGGTGGCAGCTCACCGAGCGCGTTCCACCGCTCGCAAAAGTGCCCACGGCAGGTTCAGGCGGCGATGGCGCGCCAGCGGCGCCAGCGAAGGCGTTCAAGGTTGACCTCTGCGACACGGCAGCACCGACGACGGACGCGGCAACGCCATTGGACCCGACAGAATTCATTCTTGAACGATCGGGGCCGCGAACGATTCAAGGTTGAACGATCGACGTAGTGTCAAAATCTTTGCCCGCGCCGACGCCGCAGGAACCCACCGCACTCGCAAGCGCCGGAGAAAACACATGCGTGCCTTGGTGCAGCGGGTCGCACCTTCCCGGCGGGCCCAGGCCATCTGCCAGTGGTCATCGAAAATGCATGCGGCGAATCGCCGTCTTGCCTTTTATAGGACACGCCCATGTGGCCAAACGTTGGGGAAATTGTGGACCACGCCATTTCAGGGGCAACGACAGGGGGGGATGGGCATATGAGGGGATGCATCGACCCCAAATCGTCCACTGATCGCCGATAGGGGTCTGAGAGCCCCAACCTGACCAGGAACGTGCGGATTCACGATCGGGGGCCTATCGCTGGTCTACCGGCGATGTATCGCCGATTCCAGGTCGATGTTTGCCCCCCTACGCCTATCCCACCCCCTATCATGGCCCCTCACTATTGGACCATGCGCTCCCCCAGCCATTGTGGGAGCCCTTCGGGGAACACGTGGGGGAGGAAGTGCCCCGTTGGTTTTCGGCGCCCCTTTGGTTTTCTGCACTCCTCTTTTGGTTTTCGGCGCCCCCGTAGTTTTCGGCGCCCCTTTGGTTTGCGGCGCCCCTTTGGTTATCGGGGCCCTTTCGGTGTTTGGCGCCCCTTTGGTTTTCGACGCCGCCCTTTGGTTTTCGTAGCCTCCTTGGTTTTCTTCGCACCCCTTTGCTTTCGTCGCACCTTTGGCTTTCGGCGCCCCTTTGGTCTTTGGCGCCCTTTTGGTCTTCGGCGCCCATTTGGTTTCCGGCGCCATTCCGGTTTTCGGCGCACTTTCGGTTTTCGGCGCTTTTTTGGTTTTCGGTGCCCCTTTGGTTTTCGGCGCCTCTTCTTTGGTTTTCGGCGTCCCTCTGGGTTTCGGCGTCCCTCTGGTTTTCGGCGCTCCTTTTGTGTTTAGTACCCTTTTGGTTTCGCGCCCCTTTGGATTTCTGCGCTACTTTGATTTTCGGCGCCCCTTTGGTTTTCGGCTCCCCTTTGGTTTTCGGCTCCCCTTTAGTTTTCGGCGCCTCTTTGGTTTCGGCGCCCCTTTGATTGTCGGCGCCCCCCTTGGTTTTCGGAGCTCCTCTTGGTTTAGGAGCTCCTTGCGGGTTTCGGCACCCTTTCGTTTTTCGGAACTCCTTTTGTTTTTGGCACCCTCTTGGTTTTTGGCGCTCGTTTTGTGATCAGCACCCTTTTGGTTTTCTGTGCCCCTTTGGATTTCGGCGCCTCTTTGGTTTTCGGAGCCCCTTTGGTTTTCGGCTCCCTTTTGGTTTTCGGCGCCCCTTGGCGCCCCCCTTGGTTTTCGGTGCCCCTTTGGTTTTCGGCGCCCCTTGTTTTCGGCGCTCCTTGGGTCTTCGGTGCACCTTTGGGTTTCGGCGCCCCTTTGATTTTTGGCGACGCTTCGGTTTTCGGCACTCCTGTTTCCAGCGCCTCTTTTTGTCTTCTGTGCTCATGGGTTTTCGGTGCCCTTTTGGTTTTCGGCGTCCCTTTGGTTTTCGGCGCCCTTCTGGTTTGGTTTTCGGCTCCCCTTTGGGTTTCGGCACCCCTTTGGTTTTCGGCGATCCATTGGGTTTTGGTGTCCCCCTGGTTTTCGGCGCACCCCTTAGTTTTCGTATCCTCGTTGGTTGTCGGCGCCCCTTTGGTTTTCGGCGCACCCTTGGTTTTTCGACGTCCCTTTGGTTTTCGGTAAACTTTTTGTGCTCGATTCCCCTTTGGTTTTCGGCGCCCCTGTGGTCTTCGGCGCCCTTTTGGTCTTCGGCGCCCATTTGGTTTTCGGTGTCCTTATGGTTTTCGGCTCACTTTCGGTTTTCGGCGCCCCTTCGGTTTTCGGTGCCCCTTTGGTTTTCGGCGCCCCTTCTTTGGTTTTGTTTTCGGCGCCCCTCTGGCTTTCGGCGCCCCTCTGGTTTTCGGTGCCCCTTTTGGTTTTCGGCGCCCCTTTGTTTTTCCGAACCTTTTCGGTTTTCGGCCATCTGCTGGTTTTCGGTGCCCCTTTGGTTTTCGGCGCCCCTTCTTGAGTTTTCGGCACTTTTTCGGGTTTCGGCATTTTTTTTTGTTTGTTTGTGTTGTTTTTTTGTTGTTTTGTTGTTTTTTGTTTTTTGCGCCCTTTTTGGTTTTCGGGCACCCTTTACCCAAAAAAGGGGGGATGTTTGGGGTGGAGGGTGGATTAGCTTCCTGAGCGCGAAAGGGGAGGGGGGTAGCTTCCGCACCGCGGAAGCAACGGGGGGCGGGGTCCAACAGGGGGGGGGGGGTAGCCAAGCACCCCCCTTTTGGAAGGGGGGCGAGGGGGGAGGTAGCCTCCGGAGCGCGAATGGCGGGAGCGGGGGCAGTTTCCGCGGGGCTGAGGAAAAGAGGGGGAGGGGGGGGAGGAAATTCGGGCCGGGGAGGTCCGGGGGAGGGGGCAGCTAAGTAGGGGGGACCCCCCCTTGGCTCCGGCCCTGCGGGCGCGCCCTGTCGAACCTCTGAACACTGGAACCTTTCTGGGGATGCATAAAAGCCGTGAGGCGCTCCGCCACGTGCCGATGGCACGGTGGCGGGCTGAACGAGTAGTGGAACGCGCTTGCTTAGCAACGGCGAGCCCAGGACCAGCACAGGAACGCGTCGTGGAGTCCCTTCTTGCCACCCCTGGATCTATCTATCTATCTATCTATCTATCTATCTATCTATCTATCTATCTATCTATCTATCTATCTATCTATCTATCTATCTATCTATATATATACACATTTTCTCAAACGCACCTCTCCGAGGGAGTAGAGCTCAGAGCCGATCAATTGAAGGCGGCGTTCGCGATCTTTCTGGCCGTTTCGCTAGGAACATCCTCGACATTTTGAAAATCGGTGGCACCCTTCACGCAGATCGTGACGTCAGGGTCCAAAACACATGGGAATTTCAACATTCTAACATACAACCTTCAAAACATATTGTAATTTCAATGATTTTGACTTTGATTCTCAGAGAATGGCGATTTTGCCTGAGACATCAATCGAGCCCCGACGTACCTTCTGGTACCCCAGACCCCGCCTCGGAGCCTCTTGGGAGCCTCCTGGAACCTCCTGGGGCCTCCTGGGGCTTTCTGTATTTCTGGTACCCCAGACCCCGCCTCGGAGCCTCCTGGGGGTCTCCTGGAACCTCCTGGGGCCTCCTGCGGCCTCCTGGAGCCTCTTGGGGCTTCCTGGGGCCTCCTGGGGTCTTCTGGGGCCTCCTGAGGCCGCCTGGGGCCTCCTGGGGCCTCCTGGGGCGCAGAACTACATGCACACACAGAGACACAACACACGCCCAACACATCACACGCTGGACAAACATAACACACACAACACCTACAACGCACAGAAAACACGCACAACTCAGAGCACACATCACACACACACAACACTCACAATCCCAGGGCCTCCTGGAGCCTCTTCCGGTATCCAAGTCGTGCCTCCTGAGGTTTCCTGGGGGGCCCTGGTACACACATCGCAAGGTCTGGCAACCCCACTTGCGCTCGAGTGCGACCTCGATCTTAGATTCTTCTGCGTTCACCTCCTGCCTCTTCCCCTTCTCTTAGGCACGCTCTGGCGGCGCCGCCCCAGCTTCCCCTTCTCCAACTCCGATCCTGCAGTCATGGTGTGTTCCTGCTTCAAATGCCCTTTCAGTTTTTTTGTATGAGCCTGGGCACACACGTGCTATACATCTAAAAAGACATGTATGTACATATAGAATGTACATCTGCGTATTTTTATATCTCATTAGCCATGCCCGCCACCTCGGGCTCGTGCCCAGGGGCCTCGAGCAGTGGTGGAGATGCGCTCCTGCGGGCGGGCAATCATCACAGGGCGAAGAACAGTACAACAGAAACGCTTCCGTGATCTGGGGCGCCTGTCCCATGGCGGTTGGAAAGTGTATATCCCTACCTGCCACCACGGGGAATACATTTTCCAGCCGCCCTGGGTCAGGCGTCCTCGATGTTGGTAACAAGTCATGGTCTACCATTTCTCGCCCGCTAAACACTGCCATGCCCACTGCTCCCAAGGGTACGGCCAGGGCTCCAGAAGCTGTGGATCTTGATCTTCCTCGGCGGCTTTCTTCATCGCCAGGTGGGCGCCTCCTGGCACTTTTTTGCTGCTCGCGCGCGCGTCTCAAACCATCGTGCCAGATCTCGAGCGTCTAGTCGTCGCTGGCTGGACGTGCCCCGAGCAGCAGGTCAGGGTGGTGCCCCAGGGCGAGCCAGCGCAGAGGAGCAGTGTGTGTGTGTGTGTGTGTCCTCCTCCTCCTCCTCCTCCTCCTCCTCCTCCTCCAAGTACGCGTGATCCGCAGGAGGAGAAGGCGTGGTCCCTCACCGACAGGAAGTACTGCTGCATCATGGCGAGCCGAGGCCTTCGCACGGAGTGCCCCTGCTCTGATCTGCCTCGTCCTGACTCGGCCGGACAGCACTTGCGGAACGCTCAACCGAGATCATCATTCGTGCCACCGTGGTGGAGTTTGCCCGGTACGTGCCATATCGTGTGTGTGTGTGTGTGTGCGTGTGTGTGAGTGCATGTTGGTCGGAGGTGAGGGGGTGAGATCGAAGTGGAACGGAGAGCCCCCCTACCGGGAAATCGATTTCGGTTTCGTGTTCGTGCGTGCCGTGCGGGCGAGGCGAAGCTGCGTGGGCGGGCGAGAGAAAGTCTCCTGTGGCTGAGGCGCGGCCGGACCAAATGTCTCCCTTCCGGGCGGCCCGGGCCCGCGGTGTCCCGCCGGTGTCCCGCTGGTGTCCCGTGTGGCTGAGGCGCGGCTGGACCAAATGTCTCCCTTCCGGGCGGCCGGGGCCCCGCGGTGTCCCGCCGGTGTCCCGTCGGTGTCCCGTCGGTGTCCGTCGGTGTCCCGTCGGTGTCCCGATGATGATGATGATGATGATGATGATGATGATGATGATGATGATGATGATGATGATGATGATGATGATGATGATGATGATGATGATGATGATGATGATGATGATGATGATGATGATGATGATGATGATGATGATGATGATGATGATGATGATGATGATGATGATGGTGGTGGTGGTGGTGGTGGTGGTGGTGGATGATGATGATGATGATGATGATGATGCTGATGATGATGATTATGATGATGATGCTAATTGTGATGATGATTTCGATGATGATGATGATGATGATGATGATGATGATGATGATGATGATGATGATGGTGATGGTGATGATGGTGTCCCGATGATGATGATGATGATGATGATGATGATGATGATGATGATGATGATGATGATGATGATGATGATGATGATGATGATGATGATGGTGATGTTGATGGTTTTGATGGTGATGATGATGACGTTGATTGTGAGATCGATTGTGATATCGATAGTGAAACCGAATGTGAGATCGATTGTGAGATCGATTGTGAGATCGATTGTCATACCGATAGTCAGATCAAGTGTGAGATCGATCGAATGAGATAGATCGAGTCAGATCGATTGTGAGATCGATCGAGTGAGATCGATCGAACGAGACCGATAGTGATATCGATTGTGAGATCGATAGTGAGACCGATAGTGAGACCGATCGAGTGAGACGTTGGTTCCTCCCCCCCCCGAACCTCCTTATCACCCGAAGGGTGGTCGTATAGGTATGTACGTATGAATGTATTTATTAGTTGGAGCTGGATTGTATTCTGGCTCATCATGCCATCGCCTTTCCTTCCACTTTCGTTTGGCCGTGTTCTCAGTTCATTAGGACTGCGACTCTGCGGGCGTTTGCACAAAGCGTACAGGGTGGTCAGGTTAGCGATGGTACTGGGGGGAGGGAGGAGGGGCTGGAAGATATTTGATAAATAAGCCTTCTACAATTGCCCATTGATCTCGGGCACCTTCTTAGGCACCCGCAGTTCATATGTAAAGCCAGCGAAAAGTTTGACTACCAGTACGAAGTGCTTGTACGAGTGATACAAGCACGTCTTTTATTCGATCGTTCTCTTTCTTCCTTTCTTTGTCAATTTCTGTGTCTTTGGCGGAGTGTAAGCAACACAGTTCGCAATGGGACTGGAGACCCACTGAGCAACACCGGCGAGTTCTAGGAAGGGATGCATCAATTGCGCAAGCAAAGGCCGAGGTAGTGGGTAGCATTGCGCACAGGTATGTGAAGCCAAAGCAAATTGTATCGGTGGAGTCAATGATGCAAATTCTGGCCGTTGCCACAACCAAGAAAAGTACAGTTAAACCGCATAGTAAGGATGAGCGACTTTCCAGGATTACCGTTGCATCCTTCCCCTACGGCCCATCCTTGGCCGCTTTCGCTGTCCGCGCCTCGCTCGCAAAGTGTCGACATGGCCTTCCAAGGCCCTTGCATCTGCGTCCTTAGTATACGGGTTTAATGTATCGGTGGGGTCAATCATGCAAATTTCGGCTCGTAAAGTAATCGCATTCTACGACATCTGAGTTTCGGCACTCTGGCGCCCCATCGCCGAGTTCTGAGAGGGCAGGTGTGGATCGGCGCCTGTCCCTGTCCGTTTCTCTCTCTCTCTCTCTCTTTCTCTCTGTTTCTCCCTTTCTGCATATCCCCTCCCCTTCCCATTCGCCCCCCCTCCCCCCCCTCCCCGCCCTCCACTCCCCCTCCCCTCGCCTCAGTCGCTCGCTCGCTCGCTCTTTCTCTCTCCCTCTCTCTCTCCCTCCCTCTCCTTCAGTCTCCTCCCCCCTCTCACCCTCTCCCTTCCCTCCCTCCCTCCCCTGGGCTCTCTTGTCCTTTGGACTGACAGGTAGAGGCAGCACGCTCTATTCTTGACTTTTAGTTACTTAGGGCCTCCCGTCAAGAGACTAGTGGTAACCGTTTGGAGTTCCTTCGCTGTTTGTTTCTGTCGTTCTTGCCGCGCAGAGCGCGACTGGCCTATGAGGGGCAAGTCGCTCTCTGCCGACCGCGAGGCTGCGAAGACATCACCACGGTCGTGACGACCACCACCACCGAGCCACCCCAGTCGGCGGAGTACGACTGCTCGGTTGGGGTCTCGTACTGGAACGAGCTGTGGTCCGTGGAGAAGAAGGAGGGCCCTCGGGGGGCCCGGCCGTGGCTTTCCCCGGGCGCGGTCCACTACTCGCCGAGTGCCTACGGTGAGCGGCGTGAATAAGGAGCACTTTGCTTTTCAGAAGGGGCTCGGTCGTTCCTGAGGCTTGCACGCGTTTTTTTGTATCGTTCCTCATGCGGTATTTATTGCTTGTCGTTCCTTCCGAATTGTTCTGTTGAGCAGCAAGGGGCTTCGTTCCTCATTTATCGTTCCTTGGGTCAGGCCGAGGACTCTACTCGCAAAAGGCCCGAACAAGAGCACACGTCTTCCTCCACGGAGTGTACCGTGGAAGCCCCGCCCCGCGGCGGATCCGGGCCACTGGCGAGTAGCTGCCTTTTGCGAGCAGTGGAGCGCGCTCGTCCAGTGGCTGGGCGAGGACACGCCCGGCCGAGGGGACAGCGGAGGGCTCCTAAGAGAGACGGCGGGGCGCGCTCGGGCGGCGGGGGCCCGCGGTCCCAGCTCTCGGGCAGGGCGTGTCTTTGTGAGCCCGGGCGTGCCTCGTCGCTCTCGGCGCCTGGGGCCCGCGTCGGGCCCCTGCGGCCATCGATCGCAGGCCCAGAGGGTGACACCAACACCAATATCGGCGGTGTTCCTTCACCGAGGGACGAAGATCCCGATCTCGGCGATGGTGGTAATATTCTGGCTTCCAAGGTGGCCGCAAGATTACCACCAACACCGAAATCTAGGATCATCTCCCCCCTGTGGAGGCAGCCCCCTGTCTTGGCGTTGGTGCCCATTTCCAGGCCTCCCAATCGAGACTAGGTCTGGGCCGAAAACGTGGCAGAGGGAGGGTCCGACTGCTCGATTGGGGCTGGAGCGACGCCGCTGTGCCAGGAGATTGTTGCCGAGTCATAGCTCGTCTTCGATGGGAGTAGTGCGCCAGTATATTCCTGGACAAGCGCCGTTGTTCTGCGGAGCTCTCACCCTTGGCTTGACGAGCCGTCTTTGGCCCTGGTGCGCTAAACAAAATCACCTCAGGGGTCGGGGTCTGGACCTCTGGGGCCGGGCAGTGACGAACTCGCATCGTCGGATGTCCGCGGTGGCAGTGCCGCTGCCGAGCCGGCTGCCTTGGCCGCTTACGCGTGGGCTTCTCTGCGACTCGCGCGTCCCGGCCCGGGCCAGCGAGTCGTTCCGCTCCACGGAGGGGAGCGGGGCGCGCGGGCGTCGAAGAGGAGGGCGCTCCTCTCCGCATGAGGCACCCGTGCGCCACGGCCGCGTCTGGCCAGGGTCATCCTGGGCCCCGCCGTGGCGTGCAGACCTGCCGGGCCTCGGCCGGGGGGCGGTGTGCACCGTGCCAGGGCCCAGGATGGCCCTGGCCAGTTCCTCCTCCTCCTCCTCCTCCTCCTCCTCCTCCTCCTCCTCCTCCTCCTCCTCCTCCTCCTCCTCCTCCTCCTCCTCCTCCTTCCTCCCTCCTCCTCCCCCTCCTCCCCCTCCTCCCCCCTCCTCCTCCTCCTCCTCCGCCTCCTCCCTCCTCCTCCTCCTCCTCCCCCTCCTCCTCCTCCTCCTCCTCCTCCCCTCCTCCTCCTCCTCCTCCTCCTCCTCCTCCTCCTCCTCCTCCTCCTCCTCCTCCTCCTCCTCCTCCTCCCCCTCCTCCTCCTCCTCCTCCTCCTCCTCCTCCTCCCCCTCCTCCTCCCCCTCCTCCCCCTCCCAGGCACGGTGGTGGTGGGGCAGAGGTGCCCTCTGCGTAGCTTCGGCCCGCGCCGCACGGGTCGCGGGGGGGCCGCGGGCGACCTATGGGCTCCCCTGGTCGCAGCCGTGCGGGGTCGGGGAGGTTTTAGCGTGATGGACAGGCGGACACCTGGTCGTGCGCAGGGCTCGTTTCGACTCCTCCGATTTCGATTCGATCCGACTTCGATGGCTTTCGATTTCGATTCGATTCGACTTCGGATTCCGATTTGGGATCCGATTTCGCAACTGAGGCCTACTAGCCGCCTGCCGATTTCCGCCGATTCGACTTCTCCCGACTTGGCTGCCAATTTCCACCGATCCGATTCATTTCGATCGCCGATTCGACTTATCGATTCGATTCTGGGCTCGCCTGCGTGCGGGCGAAGCGATCCTTGTTGCCGTTTTTATAGCCCGTGGGGTGATGGTGTTTCCATGGCTGTTTCGATCTTTGGTGGGGCGGTCGGCAGTTTAGCTTGGGGAGGATGAGTGTTTGGATGGCAACCTCGGTTTGGGTCGAGAACGTTCTCATGGTGGTTCGAATCGTGAGCGAGGAAGCTGGCAGTTTTCTTTGGAGGAATGGGTATTTCAATGGCAGATCCAGTCGTGACACGCAGATGCAACATGTTTCTCTCGCTCTCCTGGGTGATGCTAGGCGAGCAGCCGCAGCCACTCTCCTGCGCTCCTGGGGGGCCAGTCATCGCGCCACCATCAAGCAAGATGCAAAAGCTACATTGCATTCGAACGTATGTCGACGCCGCGAAATCCTGGGGGGGGGCAAGCTGAGGCGAGCACGCCCGAAATCAAGCACAAGCACACGCATTCCTGGGGGGCTCAGCACATGTGTAAACCGCGGGCAGGGAAACACCAGAACACCTCGAGGCGCAGTGCACAACCACGACGCGTGCAAGCCAAGCCACGCGTGGGAGAGGTCAAATGGAAGGCCGACGCCCTCTGAGAAGCAGCCTCCTTCTACGAAGCCTTGCCCCCCTCCCCTACCCCCCTCCGCGCCGTCAAGTTATCGCGAGTGGTGAGAACGGGCTCCAAGTCGGAAACTGGAACATATACATTACCAGTGGCGGGCTGTTTTTCAGTGCCAGAACCTTTTGAGGGTCGGCGACGACGTCGGAGTGGTGTGGTGTATACTATTTTCCCTGTTTTCCCGTGGAAACAGTGAAACATGTACACACCAGGATCAGCTTTCTCGTGCGAATTTCAGTGCGGGGCCGTAGAAAACGTCGGTGTACAGAGTCCGGTCCCTTACCAAGGACGTGCCCATCGTCACTTCTCCGCGCCGTCGTGGGAGGCTCCGGCGGAGTGGCGCCCTCGCGCAGGGCGTGCAGCTCTGGCCCTCCCCCCCCCGCGGGATGCCTCCAGCCGCGCCGGTGCCGCCGCTTTCCGGCGGCCGCGCGGGGTTCAGCGGAGGGGGGGGCTGCTTCCTCCACGGCCGCGAGGGTGCGGAAAGTCACACTGTCGCGTTTCTCGCTTCGCGGCCTGGGCGACGGCGCGAGGCCCTCACCCAGTTCCGCGGGGGGGAGGGGGCGGCGCGCACGCGCGAAGGTAGTCGCGCTTCGCGCCTCGCCGAGGGCGCAGCGCGAGGATACCTGCCCCAGTTTCTGTTCAGGCTCGAGTGCCGCCCTGGCCCCCCGTCACTCTTCGCCAGTTTCCCTCGCCCCGCCGTGGCCGCGCAGCTGTGGCCACTGCGCACGCTTTTTCGGGGTGTCCGGCGGGGTGCCCTCGCACGGAGACCCGACTGAGGGCCTCTCCCCGCGGGGCGGCAGGCGTGCCCTCTTTGCTGCGCCCCCTGGAGGGTCAGCGGAGAGCTGTCGGCAGGGATCCATGCGGCGCCTCGCCGCTTCGGGTGCTGTTCGACGTCTTGGCTGTTGCGTTTCTGTCCATGGCTGATTTTTGGGGGCCTCTTGTGGGCCCTTGGGGCTGCTTGGGATCTTCCCGGAGGCCTGTCGGGACCTCATCTTTGTCCTCTCTGGACCCTCCTGTGGCCTGTTGGGGCCGATTTGGCCTCCTCACGAGCAGCCCCTCTGGGCCAGTCAGGGGCAGATTTTCGATGCACGTAGACGAGAGCGCTACAGTCGTTGGACAGCGCTTTGGTGTCCGTGGTTTTGATATCTGGGGTCTTTCTTGCGAGGCTCTGGAGCCATCGTGGCGCAGTCTTTGGGTCAACGGGGCTGCCATCGTGGATAGTGTCTGGATGCGTCGGAGAGGGGGAGCAGGGGGATGGGGACAGCCAAATTTTCACACGTGCTGACACCCACAGCAAGCGGGGGTCGGCGGATTACCAGGACAGTCAGTAGGACACCTGCCAATATCATTAAAACCGTTCGTACTACTAAGACTGCTGCTGAGTGGTGCTACTACTACAATAATGCAAGCAGACTTGTGCTAGTATCAATGACTGAAATTATCGAATGTTTGCTCTAGTGGTACACGCAAGCCGTCATACAGGCGGAGTATATGGTTTTCAGTCGAATCTCTGTCCGAGGACAACGTGTTTTCTTACGGCGAGGCGGCTAGCTTGCGAAGGAAACAAAGGACGACAGTGATGACGATGTGGGGATACTTGGTGACGGTGATGGCTCGTTTTTTGTCCCTTTTGCATTCCGCCCGCCCAAGCCGCATCCGGGGTCAGGCATACTGCTGCGAGCATCGGCAAGTTGCCTGCCCCGAGACCACCCCGGCGGCGCTGTACTTTGATTGCTTGGACGGCCTCGACCAGTGGCAGGTGGGCCCCCTCCTTTTTCAGAGCTGCCATTTCGAGCGTTGCTTAAGCAGTGGTAGCTGCAGGCTCGTCCCGTGATCCTCGAGGAAAGTCCCGTCGCACCGCAGCATCCCAGAGCTGTCCTGCAACTGGGCGGCGCCGAGAAAGGGGCCATCTTCCCCGACCGCGGCGCCGCGAGCTGCCCGCGCAGCCGCCGCGTGAGGTCATCGTGCCATCTCGCGTCAGACCCCTTCTCAGATAAGGTCATCATGCCGTAAGACCCCTCTCAGATAGGATCATGCCATCTCGCGTAGCCCTCTCGTACGGTCATCATGCCGTCTCGCGTCAGACCCCCTCCTCAGACCGTCGCTCGCACCTCCCGCGCAGTGCCGCGCCGTGCCGTGCGACGCCCGGTCGCCGGAGCCGGAGCCCCACGCGGGCCCAGGCTTCGTCCGTCTGCGCTCCGGCGCTCTGCCTCCCCACCCCTCTGGCAGGGCGGGCAGGGAGCCCCGAGCTCCGACGGTGGCGGAGACGTCGGGCCGCGGAGAGACAGCCACGCCCGGGAGCCCTGGGCACCATCTCTCCGCGTCCTTTCTTTCGAGCCGGATCGATCGCTGCGGGAAAACAAACACAAGCACACACTGTGGAACAAAAAACACACAGTGTGTGTTTTTTCCCACAGTCTGTGTTTTTTTTCACACAGACCTTTCTTTCGAGCCGGATCGATCGCTGCGAGGGCCCCGGGGCCCGGAGCCCTGGCGCAAACGCCCGGCTCGCAGAAGTCGGCACGCCAGGACCTCAGGGAGGCCAGGCCTGAGTCGGGCCTGCCCCTCTACGGGGGGCATATTCAGAAATTGTCAAACATAGTCGGGGACACTATTTTTCTGATTATTCTCGAACATTTTTGGGGTATTTTCTTGGGGTATTCCAGATTTTTTGCCCCAAATCCCCCTGTAGGGGGACGTGCCCGACTTGAGGCCGGGCACGCCCGCCCGCGGAGTGAGTCGCGGGCGCGACCCCCGGCGGCCTTCCGGCATCGGCCTGGCGCCCTCGCGCCCGCCCCGTCGAGCGCACGTGGGCCCCGGGGCGGGGCGGGGCGCGGGAGGGAAGTCGGGCCTGTCCCTCCACAGGAGGAATATGAGAAAGTAGTCAGAAAATAGTCTGGGGACGACTGCTCGACTATTATTGGACTGTTCTGGGGGTATTTATTTCTATGCATGTATGTCTGTCTGTCTGTCTGTCTGTCTGTCTGTCTGTCTGTCTGTCTGTCTGTCTGTATGTATGTAGGTAGGTAGGTAGGTAGGTAGGTAGGTAGGTAGGTAGACATGCATGCATGCATGCATGCATGCATGCATGCATGCATGCATGCATGCATGCATGCATGCATGCATGTATGTATGTATGTATGTATGTATGTATGTATGTATGTATGTATGTATGTATGTATGTATGTATGTATGTATGTATGTATGTATGTATGTATGTATGTATGTATGTATGTATGTATGAATATTATTATGAATGTGTCTGTCTGTCTGTCCTGTCTGTCTGTCTGTCTGTCTGTCTGTCCTGTCCCTGTCTGTATGGGTATGTATGTATTATGTATGTATGATGTGAATGTATGTATGTATGTATGTATGTATGTATGTATGTATGTATGTATGTATGTATGTATGTATGTATGTATGTATGTATTATGGTAATGTATGTATGTATGTATGTATGTATGTATGTATGTATGTATGTATGTATGTATGTATGTATGTATGTATGTATGTATATATGTTTGTATGTATATATATATATACATCTTTTATTCAAAAAACAAAACAAACATAGTATTTTAGTTTTTCCTCCAAGATCCGCCTGTAGGGGGACACGCCCGACTCAACGCTGGAGCAGACTCCAGAGCTCGGGCGCCACGCGCCTCCGGCCCCGTCCAGGCTCCTCTCCTCCTGGCGGCCGCGCCATGGGGGGGGGCACACTAGAGGGGGGGGTGGGCAGCGAGGGCGGCAGAACAGGGGCCCGGCCCTTCGGCTCCAGGGGGGGCCCTCAATGGAGGGGGGGGGGGCCAGCGGGGGCTGCAGAAGAGGGGTCCATTATAGGCCCCCTGAGGGGCCTGAAGGGCCCCTCTGGGGCCCCAAAGGGGGCCTGCAGGGCCCGAAAAGGGCACCTTTCCCCCCCCTTCTTTTTTATCACCTCCTCAATTCTTCGCGCCCAACTTCTCCCTGCCAGTGCCCCCTTCGGCCACACTGGTCGGCTCCTACCTCCTCTCTCCGTGCGCGGCTCGGCGTGGGGGAAATGCGGGGTCGTCGCGCGGGCTTCTGGGGGCTCTGGTCCCAGGACGTCTCTCGGGCGACTGGGGCCTCCGAGGTCTCAGAACAGTGCAGTGGCGGACCGCGCGGTGAGGTCCTTTCCTGAGATCCGACGTTGCAAACAAAAATGCAAGATCGCACAAAAATCACGGCCGGAGCCCCAGATCCCATCTTTCTGCGCCACTCTTCGAGCCGGATCGACCTGTGGGGTCCTGGGGCCCGAAATTTAGCGAAGACGCCCGTTGTGACAACCAGGATCTGCGGGCTGGGCACCCCGAGGCCATCACGCGGTCCGTCACCGCACCGAGAGCGGCGGGTGTCGCCCCTCGCCCTCGGGGGGGCAGCCGCCCCCGGCCGCTCCGCAGGGGCCCTGCGGGCCGTGGAGCACGGCGGGGCCGCGAGCGGCCGGCCGCGCGGCGCTCGGCGGCGGCCTCGCCGCCTCGGGGCGGCCGCCGCCCTCGCCGCCGCGGCCGCAGCCGCCGCGACCAGCCCTCGCCGCCCTGGCCGCCCCGCGCGACCGCCCTCGCCGCCGCCGCGGAGGCGAGGCGCCAGCTCCGGCGGGAGGCCCGGCCGGCGCGGGCGCGGGCGCGGGCGGCGGGCTCCGGCGGCGCAGGCCTGGCGGCGGGGGCGAGAGCGGGCTCCGGCGCTTCGCGCTCGCGGCCGCGCTCCCCGTCGTGGCGTCGGGCCTGTCCCGCAGGGGGACTAGCCAAGAATAGTCAAAAAGGGTGGCCTGGGGACGATTTTTGGAGCATTTCTTGGATTCCTTTCTTGCGCATCTTTGGAGTACTTTTGATTTTCGTCCAAACTCCCCCTGCAGGAGGACGTGCCCGACCGAACCCTGTCGCTGGCCCCCTCGCTGCCTCCTGCTGCCGATGGGCGCGCGGGGGCGTCCTGCCGGCCCCGGGGTGCCCTGCGGGGCCTCCCCTCGTCCCCGACTCGGCCGCTGCAGCTCTGTCGCCCGCGCTCGGTCCTCTACCCCTCCTCCTCCTCCTCCTCCTCCCCCTGCTCTGCCCCTCCTCCTCCTCCTCCTTCCTCTTCCTCCCTACTCCCTCCCCCCTCCTCCCTCCTCCCCCCTGCCTTCTCTGCTTGCCCTCCCTCCCCCTTCCTCCTCCTCCTCCCTCCCTCCTCCTCCCCTTTCCTCCTCCTTCCTTTTCCTCCTCCTACTCCTCCTCACCTCCTCCTCCTCCTCCTCCTCCCCCTCCTCTCCCCCCTCCTCCTCCCCCTCCTCCTCCTCCTCCTTCTCCTCCTCCGCCTCCTCCTCCTCCTCCTCCTACTCCCTTCCCGCGTCCGGCCTCCCTTCTGCCCTCCCTCCCCGCGTCCGCCCCTTCCGCTCTCCTCGCATCCCCTCTCCCTCCAGCCTCGGTCGCCTGCCTCCCGCCCTCTGGCCCTCCTCCCCTCCCTCGGCCAAGGGGCAAGCTCGCCACAGCGCCCCGCGCCTGCCGCACTCGTGCGCGCCACGGCGCCCGCCCGGCCGCGCTGGTCAGGGACCTCCTCGTCGCCCTCGATGGGGGCCCAACACCTCCGCAGCCTGCCTGCCCCCGATGCCCACTGGGCCGCGATCGAGCGGCCCATGCCTGGGGGCGCGAAGGCTGCCCGCGCCTCGCGCACACCGCGGCCTGGGCTGGAGCGGCGCCCTTCCCCAGGGCAGCGGCGCGAGGGCGCGACGACCGCCGCGCGCCGCGCACCGCGGGGCGCGCTGCGCGGAGTCGGGCGGCACGAGGCGCACGCGGCCCCTGCCTGTGCAGAGGGGGGGGGGGCCGCGGACCTCCCCTGGCAGCCGTCGCCAGGGGGGAAGCGGGCCGTGTGGGAAGCGAGTCCCGAGGGCTTTCGCTGTTCTCGGGCCCTCGGGGCCCTCCACGGGCCTCGCCGCTGCCAGAAAGCGGCTCGGCATGAAGGCCTCGCCACGGGGGAAGGCCCAAGGGTCCAGGAACCGTTTCCCTCAGGACCCGCTCCCCCCATGCTGAAGCCGCCGCTCGTGGGCTCAGGCGAAGTGGGACAAGAGCAAGGCCGCGTGGTGCTGCGCGAAGCAGGCCCGGGGGGGGGGGGGGGGGCGATCGGACGGATCGCAGTCCAGATCGATCCGGGGGGGGGGACACAGGACTGAGGGATCCAGGGGTTGAGGGAAGGGAGGGAGCGAGTCGACGACGACGACGACGACGACGACGACGGCGACGACTCCAACGGAAAAGCGTCTCACACACGCCGAAGGGTCGGCCTTTCGGCCTCCTAGATGGGGTCCGAGCAGATGGGGATGGAGGATCACACCGCATCGCCGATGCGTCGGCGTCGCGGCGCGATGTGGAGCCCGATCTCTCCGCGCTGATGTCGTTGATGCGTCGCCGACGTCGCCGATGCATCGGCGATGCATCGGCGCTGCATCGCCGATTTGGCGCGATACTCCTACCCCATCTATTCGGACCCCATTTGAGCGACGGAAGAGAACGTGGTCCACTGCGCCGACATTGGCGCGAAAGCGGCCCGAGTATGGTCTCGCGTAAGCGCCCTCGTTTCCAATTTGGCGTGCCGCGCTGGAGGCCTGCGTACGTCACCGCGTAAGATCGCTATGCCATTTCTTGTCGCCGCTCATGCGGGAGGCTCCTGCGGATTCCGCCAACTATTGCCCTGGTTTCAACAGCCGTGGCCCGCTTGCAGAGCCTCCTGAGAGATCGGCCTTTATTACCAGCGCCGTGTACGACCAGGCTTGTGTCTGCCAAGAGGGCCCCGTGGAGACCGTAGCCAAAGCAACACTGTTTGACGAGGAACCCTGGAGCACTGGCTGGCCTCTGCGGCCTGCCAGTCCAGCGTGGCCAGCCGCCGCACAGCCGCCCCTGGTGACGATGATATTGTAGGCGCAGATGTATATGTAGATGTAGACGCAGCTGTACATGCAGATATACATGATGATGGTGGTGATGATGACATTGATGATGATGATGATGGTGGTGATGATGATGATAACGATCATGATGATACTGATGATGATGATGGTGGTGGTGCTGATGGTGATGATGGTGGTGTTGATGATGCTGCTGATGATTATGAGTCTGCTGATGCTGATGCTGATGATGCTGCTGCTGATGATGATGGGGATGCTGCTTCTGCTGCTGCTCAGGATGATGATGCTGATGATGACGATGATGATCATACTGCGGATGATGATACTGCTGCTGCTGATGATGATACTGATAATGATGCTGATGATGCTGCTGCTGATGATGATGATGATGTCGACAGGGATGATGATGATACTTATGATGGTGAGAGTGATGATGATAATGATGATGATGATGATGATGATGATGATGATGATGATGATGATGATGATGATGCGGATGATGATAATGTTGATGCTGCTGCTGATGATGATGATGATGACGATGACGGCGCTGATGATGATGGTGGTGATGATGATGCTGCTGACGATGATGATGCTGACACTGAGGATTATGCTTATGGAGGTCATGATGATGACGATGTTGATGCTGACGTTGACTACGATGATGATGAAGATGCATACGCCGATCAATAGGATGATGATGGAGATACATATGAAATCGACATTTCAGATGCATATGCATGTGCTGGTGCTGTTGATGATGATGATGCTGCTGATGACGATGATAATGATGCTGATTGTGATGCGGATGATGATGATGTCTACGATGATTATGATGATGCTGAAGATGATGAAGACGATGATGAATATGATGACGATGCTGATGATGATGGTGGTGGTGATGATGATGCTGCTGATGATGATGCTGATGATGCTGATGCTGATGACGATGATTCTGGTGGTGATGATGATGATGCTGATGATGACGATGATGATGCTGCTGCTGATGATTATGATGATAATCACGATGATGATGACGACTAAGACGACGATGATGACGATGATGATGCTGATGATTCTGATGCTGATGATGCCGATGTTAGTCAGGATGACAGCGACGATGATCATGCTCATGATGATGACAGTGATGATGATGATGATGCTGATGTTGGTGGTGGTGTTGATGTTGATGATGATGTGGTTGATGCTGTTCATGATGTTGATGGTCATGCTGATATTGTTGATGATGATGATGCTGATGATGATGTTGTAGATGTTGTTGACTATGTTTATGCTGGTGATTCTGATGATGCTGGTGATGATAATGCTGATGATGATGATGCTGATGTCGATGATGATGGTGCTGATGATGATGCTGATGATGATGCTGATGCCGATGATGATGGTGCTGATGATGCTGCTCCTGATGATGATGATGGGGATACTGCCACT
>CAUYUJ010015992.1:85446-177946 GCA_963575745.1 Prorocentrum cordatum
TTGAAGCGGACAAGGCTGGTGCCTTCGGGCATCGACGGTCGGGATGGAGCTGTCTGCCCCATGAGGAGGAGGAGGAGGCGGAGGAGGTGGAGGCGGAGGAGGCGGAGGAGGAGGAGGAGGAGGAGGAGGGGGAGGAGGAGGAGGATCGAGGATGCAGGATGGAGTATGCAGGACGTCATGTGGCATTCAGCCCCGAGTCCCTCGAGTCCCTCCACTCCGGCGATGGGCGCCATTGCGCACCGTCACCCCCTGCTAGTGGTAGGCATGCGAAAGATGACGACATGAAAGGGTTCTATCGCAACTTCCTGACTCCAGACCCGCGAAGCTTCGGGCCACCACCTCGCATCCCACTGAGCACGGCGTGCTGGGATGCTCGGCCCCTGCGTGGTGCGGGCACGGGCATCGCCGTCTGCGCAACCGCGCACAGGGCCTCGGGTGCGGCACGACCACCGCGTACGAGCTCTTCGACTGCACCGTCGAGGCCCAGGGTTGGTCCGCGGAGAAGGCGGCGCGACTGCAGCAGGGCCGCCCGGGATCTGCTCCGGGCTCGGCTCGCTGCGCCCGCCGCTGCCGCGCTTCCGGCTCGCTTCGGCTCGGTTCGGCTCGGCGGCGCCGCGATTCGCCCGCTGGTGCCGCGATTCCGACCCAGTTCGGTGCGGTTCGATTCGACCGCCGGTGCCGCGGTGCCCAATTATCCGACGCGTCTCGGCTCGGCCCACCGGTATTTGCCAGGGCCGGCCTGAGCCGTGCGCGGCGAGCCGGTTTCGAGTCTAGTTGTTCGGGGCGACTCGCTGGCGATCTGAGGCGTTTCTGGTCCGCTCCGATGTCGCGATTCGATCCTGCTGAGGCCTGACGGGGGCCTCGCCCCCCGACGTCGTCGACGTCGTAGGTGTAAGCGTTGTTGTCGCAGAGGCAGGGGCAGAGAGAGATGCTCGCACAAGGACGTAAGCGCAGCTTGTACGAGTAAGTGCTTGTTGCATTTCCCCTTGAGCCCGGCTGCGTCGTCGTCGATGTCGTCGATGTCATCGACGGCGACGTCGACGTCGCCGCCGCCGCCGCCGTCGCCGTCGTCGTCGTCGTCGTCGTCGTCGTCGTCGTCGGCGTCGTCGTCGTCGTCGTCGTCGTTGTCGACTTGGTCGGCGAGGAGAGAGGCGGCGAGGGGGCTTCCCTCCCCTCTCATCCCTTGTCCTCTTGTTCCCTGCTCCGCTTCCTTGCTTTCTGGCTCCTTCTCTCCCTTCTCGTCTCTCCTTCTCTCTCTCTTTTTCCCTCTCTCTCTCTCTCGTCTGCCATCTTCATTTTCCCTTGCTCATTGTCGCTTGTCTCTTGCCCCCTCTCCCTCCCCATCCCACGTCCCCTTTCTCCCTGCCAGTTTCGCATCCCATCCTCTCCCTAAATTTGGCTTCCTTCATGCCCCTCCCGTGGGTCAGGTGGAATGGTGCTGTGACCATAAGCAGGTCGGGTGCAAGACTCAGACAACAACGACGACAACCACGACTAAGACAACCGTCACTACATCTACTACAAGCACCTCCACCTCCACAACATCCACCACAACGTCGACCTCGTCCACTAGGCCTGCCCCTTTCTGTAAGAGTGTCGTGCTGTGAGTGGCGGTCTCAGAACAAAGGGGACGGACGACCAGGACACCTAGTCTACATAACTATCTGAAGGGGTGCGCCATCTGCCGACGGCCTCCAGGCTGTGCCACCATGGAAATAACTTCGGACCACTTTCGGGCTTTCTTGGGGCCCGATTGGGTCACCTGGGATTCTCTCGAGGGAATCGCGGGGCCTGTGGGGACCACCTCTTGGTTCACCCGAGGCAATATCGAAGACGCCCGGCGTATCACCTCCGCTCCTGCCCTCTTGGAAAACGCTGTGTGAAATGTGGAGCGAAAGTGTGGCCACGCTTGTTGGGGGCCGCCTGGGGCCATCTTGGGGCGTCATTGAGCCGTCTTGGGGCGCTTTTGGGCCGTCTGGTGCCTTGCTGTTTCTCTGGGCCATCTTGGGGTTTTCCCCTTGGGGCCATTCCGGGTTGTTTTGTGGCTTTCTTGGAGTTCTCTTGAGCCATCTTGAGGCCCTCGTGGGTAGACTTGGGGCCCTCCTGGGTCGTCTTGGAGCCATCTTGGATGCATCTTGGGCCGCCTTGATTCTCAGGCTTACGCCACACCGCCAACCCCTTCGGGGACTGGCAGTTGTTGTGTGTTGCTCCTGAGGGCCTCTTGGGCGCCATTGGGGGGTTCTTGGAGTTCTTTTGATTATCGAATGGCCTTCGGCACCTACCGCCACCGTGCCTGGGCTGCGGGTCGGAGGCGCTTACTCCGTGCCCAGAGGCACGGTGGCGGATCATAATGATCGTAGTTGCCATCATCATCACCATCATCACCATCCTTATTATCAGCGTCATCATCCTTATCCTCGTCATCATCTCCATCATCATGGGTGTTTGCCTCGTTATCATCCGCATCACCATCCGCACCATCAGCACCATCAGCACCATCTCCACCACCAGCACCACCAGCATCATCATCATCGTCATCATCATCATCATGATCATCATCGTCAACTTCATCATCAACACCAACATCATCATCACCATCATCATCATCGTCACCATCATCATCATTATCATCCTCGTCATCGTCATCGACATCGTCAGCAGCATCACCATCATCATCATCATCATCATCATTATTATCATCATCAGCATAATCATCATCAGCATCAACATCGTTACCATCATCACCATTGTCATCATCATTACCATGAACACCACCACCATCATCATATTTATCATTTTCGGCGTCGTCTACATCGTCATCATCATCACGACCGCAGGCATCATCATCACCATCGTCGTCATCACTAACACCACCATCATCATCATAATCATCATCATCATCATCATCATCATCATCATCATCGCCATCCTCATCATCGTCATCATCCTCATCTGATCATCATCACCAGCATCATCATCGGCATCACCATCGTCATCATCATCAGCAACATCATCATCATCATCGCCACCATCATCATCCTCATCACCATCATCATCATCACCACCACCATCATCATCATCATCTTCAGCATGATCATCATCATCATCGTCATTATCATCATCAGTATCATCATCACCACCACTATCATTATCACCATCACCATCATCACCACCACCATCATCATCATCATCATCATCATCATCAATATCATCATTATCATCATCATCATCACCACCGCCACCATTAGCAGGAATCTCATAATCATTATGGTAGTGGTTTCCGTGCCAGGCGCCCAACGAGCTCGACTACTACAACAACGACCACGGTGTCTTGGAAATACGAGTGCAAGGCTCGTCGGCTGACATGCTGGGGCTCGACACCAGGGGGCGTTCTCGCCCCCCTCTCCCCCTCCTCCCCGTCGTGCTCCTCCTCCTCCTTCTCCTCCTCCTCCTCGTCCTCCTCCTATTCTTCCTCCTCCTCCTCCTGGGGCCGCACTCGCACCCTCACACTCGGTTGCATGCTGGCTTGGGGTGCAGTCGTTGCGGAAAAGCCGGGAGGACGAAACATGATTACCAGTGGGATGAAGAGGAGTTGGGGATGGGGAGTGATGGGGCAGGGCCGTGTGGGATGCGTGGAGCGCCCGTATAGCAGGCGAAGGACATTCCCAACTCTCGGCAAGATGGATCCTTCCGCGGACGTCCCTCGCACGAGGGACATGGTAGCAGGGATGCTGCAAAGAGGAGCACGGGAGGAGATGGTCGGAAGGGGTTTCGCCTGTGACCGTGGGCTACTTCACTCATGACTGCAGATGGGAGGGGGAGAGCGCGAGGGAGGGAGGTCGAGTTGGCGTGGTCGGACGAGTCAGACGGTCCCCGCCCACTCCCACCCTCCCTCCCATGACATGATGACCAGTTGCGGCACAACTTCGTCTCCTCCTACTCCTCCTCCTCGTCCTCGTCCTCGTCCTCCTCCTTCTCCTCCTCCTCCTCCTCCTCCCGTTTCCTCCTCCTCCTCCTCCTCCTCCTCCTCCTCCCTCGGGCCGCTAACGGAAGACTCTCACGCGCGGTCCAGCTTCTGACGACTTGGCGAGAGGACCGCTCTTTGCAGGGGCCAGAGTAAAAAGTTCGGGAAGTCCGTCGACTTGGCCCTCCTTCGTGTCGCCGATCTTCCTGTGCGCGTGGCGAAGACGAAGCATGCGCCGCGCCGAAGTAGCACTGCCACCTTGAGGCACAAACTGCGCGACGCTTTGGCGGGGCGAGAATACTATTTCGCTCGCTCTCGCGCGGCCCCGCTGGCAGTTCCGTTGTCATGCGGCAATCGGACATGCACCACGACCACGTGGAGCGCAAGGAGGAGGAGGAGGAGGAGGAGGAGGAGGAGGAGGAGGAGGAGGAGCAGGAGGATGGAATTTCCAAGAGAAGTGTGCATGGAGCTTCGGCGAGGGCGCCGTCTCGCCTGCCCGCGCGGCGCCATCACTCTTGGAGAGTAGACGTGTGCCGCGCTGGTGCCGGAGCGCCACTTTCAGACGAGCCTGCGCGGCGCCACGGCGGGAGCGACATTTTTTGTTCGTCCGCGCGCGCGTCGACCCGTTCGGCGTGCGAGAGGTGCGGGATGGACAAAAACACAGACGCAGCGAAGGTCGGATTCCCGAAGGGGCTCTGGGAAACACGGGATGGAGAGGGGAAGACGGGCATCCAGGAAGTACTGAGGATATATATATATATATGTGTATTCTTATATATATATATATATATGGGGAGTCCTGGGGCTTGCCTCTCTTGAGTTTTGTGTGTCCCTGGGCCCCCTTCAGACGCAACTACTGTCCGTCTCCCAAGGGGGATCTGGGAAACACGGGAAGAGGAGGGGAAGACGGGCATCCAGGCAATACTGAAGGTACAGTGCCGTTTTTAATACATGCTCCCCGTGCGGATCATGTATTCAAAATGCAGGGATTTAGTACTAAAAGCAACGAGGAGTTCACGCATAAATTTTGTCATACATTCAGCATGTATTAAAAATCCAATATTTCTAAAAATCCCATGTCTTAAAAACTGCCCTGTACGGGGACTCCTGGGACCTGCCCCTCTTCACTTCTGTTGTGTCCCCGCGGCCCCCTTTGAGGCATGCGCACCTCGTCCGAGCCGGGCGCTCCGTGCCCAGGAGGAGGCGGGGGCGCGGCGCCGCGGCGAGAGCGGCACGCTGCCCTCGTGCGCCGGAGAGGTGCGGCCCGGCCCGTTCCGGCCACGCGCCGGGCGGCGTCGACGCCGACACGGCCACGCCGAGAGCAGCAGCGTGTGCTTCGCAGGCACTGTTTCAGTGGGGGAGGGGTCCACATGCGAGCCCTACCCCTACCCCCCACGATTTCTGAGGGGGAGGGTGGGGTTCACTTCGTTCGGGAGCCCCCGAGCGAAGGGAGCCCCACCCTCCCCCTGAGGAACCGTGGGGGGTAGGGGTAGGGTTCGCATGTGGCCGCCTAATGGGGGACGGGAGGGCCCAGATGGGGCTGCTGTCGCCGGCTAGGCGGCAACGTAGGAGCACGTACTGCTAAGAAGTAATGGGGAGGGAGGGGATGGGAGGAAGAGGAGGAGGAGGAGGAGGACGAACAGTAATGATATTAATCATAATAATCATAATAAGTAGTATTGATATTAGTAGTACTAAAATGAGTAGCATTGTTACCATGAGTAAAACTACTAAGAATAGTATCAATACGCATAATAATAAACATAATAATGAGAAGAAGAGCTGGACGAGGAGAGAGTCTGTTGGAGTGGCACCTGCGACCGTCTGTGTCTTCACCTGTGACGGGCTTGCCGTTCGACTCCTGACCCGCCCCGCACAGGCAGACAGCGGGGACGTCCACAAGTGGCCTCGCGAGAAACGAGACTGGTGCTGCGATCAGGACGACGGACGAGACAGCCTCGTACAGTCGACCCGCAGAGTAAGGATAGGCATCCCTCTCAAGGGTACCCTTGCATCCTTGCTTCCTGGGTCCATCCTTGTACACTTTCGTTGGCCGCGCCCCGCTCGGGAAGCTTCGAAATGGGCGTCCAGGGCCGTTGCATCCTCATCGCGCATCCTTACTCTGCGGGTTGACTGTACTCTGACCTGCTCGCCCTTCCCAGACGCCCGGGGCAGCAGCTGCGGTCACGCTTCTGGGGTCTTGTGGCGACCCGCCTCGGGAGCTCCGGGTCCGTGGCGGAGACGGCTCGGGAGCGAAAAGCCAGCCCCGGGGAACGGGTCGAGGTGTCTGAGGGCCCACGTCTCGAAGAAACCTGGCCGCTGGATGCCTGGGTTCTCCTGCAACTTTTGGTGCCAGTCCTCCCCATCTTCACGCTCGTGTTCGTTTGCCTGTCCGTCGTCTTGGTGATGTTTGTTTTGGGCCGATTCCCGGCATCGTTGAGTCTCATCTCCTGTCGGTTGGGAAGTTGGCAATTTCGATCACCCGTTAGTGGACTTCGTGTCCTGGCTGTGCTTGAAGCCTCTCCTCTACTCCTCTTTGCCTCTTCCTCTTCCTCCCCCCCCGTGCGCGAGGGAGAGTTCGGAGGGAGGGGGGAGGGATGGAGAGGGAGGGAAAGTCGAAGGAGCAGGAGGAGCAGGAGGAGCAGGAGGAGAAAAACGAAATAGGAAGACGAGGGAGGAGGGAGGCCCTACTCCTCCCTTCCCTCCCCCTCTCTCCCTTCGCATCAGTTGATTTCGTCATCCCCCCGTGCCCATTTCCAACGCGCAGCTATGTGACCGAAGCTGTGTGTTGGCTCGAGAAACAAGCAGCGCCCTGCCCGCCGCGCGCGTGCGCCCTCCCAGGCGCCCTCCCCCGGCTGGCCGGGTCCTCTCGTTTTCGATGTTGTCAACCAAAGCTTAATGGACACGTATACACTCATACTGCCATGGCGATCAGGAGTACATCACCCATGCATAAGTTGATCTTGAACAAGAACTTATTTCAGGAAGACGATGACGGGTCACAATCGCGATATGAACATGATCACATTTCGCCTATCAGCTGGGCCAAGAAGCATCCCGCATCAACAACACATAGGCAACATACCGCATGTCCCCCCTTCTCCTCCTCAGATTTTGATGACCGTCGATGGCGACCCGGCCCGGGGCGCCGCCGGCGCCGGGGAAAAGGGGCGCTGGGGACAGGGGGACTCAGAGCTTGCCCGAGAAGCCCGCGCGGGAGCTAGACAAGCCTTTGGACCTCCCCTCGCCGCCGCCTTTTCTTCCTCCTCCTTGTCTTCCTCGTCTTCCTCCTCCTCCTCGTCTTCCTCCTTTTCTTCCTCGTCTTCCTCGTCTTCCTCCGCTCGTTCTTCCTCGTCATCTTCCTCCTTCTCCCGCTCTCCTCCCCTCCCTCCTGTGCCTTGTGTGCTGTGCCTGTACCTGTGTCCCTCTTCATCTCATGGGCAGGAGGCCATCGGCTGCAGCACCACGACCTCGCCGCCCTACGACTGCGCCGTCGGCTACGGCAATTGGGCCGCTGGGTGGTCGGACACGAAGAAGGCCTCACCCGCCGCGGGGCAGAGGTGGGCGAGGCCCGGGTGCCCTGTTGCAGACCAACCTCTTGTGCTTCACCCCGCGGGTCAGGATGCAACTCTTGGGAGGTTCCACTCAGCATGGGCGCTGGTGCAAATATCCGTGGTCGCAAACTGGCACGACCTGGCACAGTTCCGTTTGATCCCGCTTAGTCAGGTTTGTTCCAGCTCACTCTTGCGTTCGATTGTGGCAAATCTGAATTGATGATCTGTTAATCCGCGTGACAAACATTGGATCCTTCTCACGAAGAGTAGGAATATTCTCCAGAAGTTAAATACTGTCCCGAACCTTTTTTGGTCAAGGAAACGCAAACATGGATTCATGCGGGTGGTTTAGCGACGTGTCCCGATCCCGTGCAGAGTCGGCGCGATCACATCTCGGGGGGTACTTCCTCTCGGTGGGGGGGGGGCAGCGCCCAAAACCCCTCTGGAGGCCCCCGGAGGCTTCCAGTGACAACGAAATGCACCCAAAAACTTCCGATGGGGCGGATGGAGGGGCCGGGCTCCTCGGGAGGGTGGCCCGTTGTGCGCAGTTCGCTTGCCGGTGCAGTCCAGTGCCAATTGGGACGCAACGGTCCCGTCCGAAGCCGCCGACTTAAGAAACTCCTCGGCAGGGTGCCGGACATCTCGGCCTCCCAGATGGTGTCGGCGTGGATGGGGTCCGAGTATCGCCCGCCCCTCGTCGCCGACGCGTCGACGATGTGGCTCGATGGTGGAGCCTGTGTTTCCCCACGCCGACGGCTTGCCAGTGCATCGCCGATGCTTCGCCGATGCGTCGCCGATGCATCGCCGATACAGTGGGCGATGCACTGGGCGATGCGGCGCGATGCTTCGACCCCGCTTGCCGACGGCACCGCGGCCTTCCGCCCGGGGGTGCGCCGGCGGGCCGTCCACGGGCGTGCCCGCCTGTGCGGACCTGGGCGTGTGCAGCCGCGCGCAGGGGACAGCTGGCAGGGGGGAGGGGGCATGCTTCAAGTCGGGCGTGTCCGCTGCAGGAGGGGTAGTCAACATAGTTGAAAAGTGGCCTGGGAACGATTTTGCTTTCATATTTGAATCTGGTTGCGGTATTTTTTTGGCCATGTTTTGTTGTTCGTCCAGAATCCGCCTGCAGGAGGACACGCCCGACCTAAGGTCAGGCTCAGGGGGAGAGGCATCGAGCCCCAATGGTTCACTGATCGTCGATGGGGGCTCGGTCAAATAGCCCACCCCGCCCAGGAGCGTCTGGTTTCGCCGGGGCCTGTTGCTGATCTATCGGCGACGAGGCGCCGATTCCAGCTCGATGTTCCCCCTCTGAGCCAGACCCCCCTTTCGTGGTCCCCCATGTACCCCGAGCCGGCTACTCCGCTCGGGCCAGTGCGTCGGCGAGGGTATCTGTCTGACAGCACCACGGCCTGCCCTCCAGTTACGTCGCGCCCAGGCATGCTGTGAAGGGCTTCCTCGCGAGCACCCGCTTTAGGTCATCACCGCGCCTCTGCGACCGTTTGCGAACCCTACCCTTGCGGGCCTAATAGACGCTGGGTTATCGGAGACCCCCGTCGGGGTTCATAGGTTTGTAGGCGTCCAGGACTTCGGATTTCATGATAAAAGGTGTTGGTCGTTTTTTTTGGTCGACTTGGAGCTGCTTCGGAGGGTTCCAGGGGGGCCTGGGCCAAAAGAGCGCCCGTTCGAGGCTGGTCTGGGGGGGGGTCTCTAAAATGGCCCGTTTGGGAGCGTTGTGACCCCCCCTCCTCCTCCTCCTCCTCCTCCTCCTCCTCCTCCTCCTCCTCCTCCCTCTCCTCCCTCCTCCTCCTCCTCCCTCCTCCTCCTCCTCCTCTCTCCTCCTCCTCCTCCTCCTCCTCCTCCTCCCTCCTCCTCCTCCTCCCTCCTCCTCCTCCTCCTCCTCCTCCTCCTCCTCCTCCCTCCTCCTCGTCCTCCCTCCTCCTTCCTCCTCCTCCTCCTCCTCCTCCTCCTTCTCCTCCTCCTCCTCCTCCTCCTCCTCCTCCTCCTCCCTCCTTGTCCTCCTCCTCCTCCTCCGCTTCCTCCTCCGCCTCCTCCTCCTCCTTTCTATTACGAGGTGTAGAGCAAATTTGGGTTCACACGTTGCCTGGCTTCGAGCCACCAAAACGCTTTTCGAGCGGCAAGGCGGAGCCGACCTGTTCCATGGGAGCTGGCCTGAGAGCAGAAGCGTGCCAGGCTAAACTTGCTGCCAGACGATTCGCCTGGCCAGAAACCAGGGATCGCATTGGCACGAATTGACGTGCAGGATCCGAATTGAGCTGTTCGAGCCTGTCTTGTGCCGCACTCTCTTCGTTTCTATCCCCTCTCCAGCTTCTGACCTCCTGTCTGTTCCGTGGGAGGGTCTTCTTTTTGTCCCCGTGCTATCCCGCCCACTCCTTTGCTTGGTCTCGTTCCTGCCTCGTGCTCTTTCCTTCAAATAGGCTTGCTCTATAGGAGTCCTAGCTCAATCCCTACTCATTGGTCTGTTGTCCCCCTAATTCCTATGCCCCCCTAATTCCTATGGCTATGGCTATGGCTATGCCTATGCCTATGGCTTCCCCCTCATTCCTATGCCCACGCCGATGTCTATGCCTGCCTGCTTGCTTGCTTGCTTGCTTGCCTGCCTGCTTGCTTGCGCGCATGCTTGCACGCTTGCTCGCTTGCTGAGTTGCGGATTCCAAGCATGCTTGATTCCTCTGATTCCTTGATTTGAGTCGTCTAATCTATTTGGAGTCAACGCCGGCTGATATTGCTTCCTGGTGCTCACCGTCTATGTGCTCAACTTTGCCTGCGTCGCGTAGCACCTGCGAGGAGTATTGCTGCAAGACGGAGTCGCGCGGATGTGTTCCGACGACTGCGACCACGACCACCACCGGAATGTACGACTGCGACGACTCCTTCAGCGTCTGGGAGCAGGCCTGGTCGAGACGCAAGATGGCGCGCCGCTCGCCCTGCGCTCTTGGCTCAGGGGCGCCAGAGGGGGGGACTGGTTCAGGGGGAGGACCGTCGGCGGCGAGCAATGGGGGGGGGGGGTGCGCGAGCGTCGGTGCCTCTACAGCCCCCCCTCCCCCTCCCCCTCCTCCCTCCTCCTCCCCTCCTCCTCTCCTCCTCCCTCCTCCTCCTCCTCCTCCCCTCCTCCTCCTCCTCCTCCTCCTCCTCCTCCTCCTCCTCCTCCTCCTCCTCCTCCTCCTCCTCCTCCTCCTCCTCCTCCTCCTCCTCCTCCTCCCCCGTGGGGATGCATCGACCCCCGATTATCGGCCCTTCCACGAAGGCGCGGACTCGCCAGCGGGGGCCTCTCGCCGAGGCATCGGCGACGTGTCGCTGGCCCCAGCTCGGCGTGTGCATCCTGGGCCAGTCCCTCCCAACGCTTCCTCTTGCTCCCGATCATTGTGTACATACATACATACATACATACATACATACATACATACATGCATACACACATACATACATACACATGCATGCATGCATGCATGCATGCATGTATATGTATGTATGTATGTATGTATGTATGTATGTATGTATGTATGTATGTATGTATGTATGTATGTATGTATGTATGTGTGTGTATGTATGTATGTATGTATGTATGTATACATGTATGTATGTATGTATGTATGTATGTATGTAAGTATATATATATATATAGGTATGTATGCATGTATGCATGTATCTATGTATATATGCATGTATGTATGCATACATGCATGTATGTATGTATATTAGTATACATTTATGCATGTATGCATGTATGCACGCATGTGTGCATATGCATGTACATGTATATATGCAATTATGCATGCATGTACATGCATATGTATATGTATATGTACATGTATATGTATATGTATATGCATACGTATATGCATGTATGCATGTACATGTATATTTATATGTACATTTCTGTGTATAGGTATATGTACATGTATGTGCGTATGTTTTTGTATATGCATATGTATATGCATATGTATATATACATATATATGTATAGGTATATGTATATGTATATGTATACGTTTATGAACATCGATATGCACACGTATATGTATGTGTATATGTACATTTATGTGTATACGCATATGTATACGTATAAGTACATGTACTGGTATATGCATATGTACTTGTGTATGTTTTGTGCATATATATATAAATCGGTCTATGCACATTTTTATATATATGTATGCATATGCACATGTATAGGTATACATGTATATGTATATGTTGATGTACATGTATATGTATAGGTATATGTATATGTATAGATTTATGCATGTGTATGTGTATGTGGATGTGTATGTGTACATGTGTATGCAGGTATGTATGTATGTATGTATGTATGTATGTATGTATGTATGTATGTATGTATGTATTTATGTATGTACATACGGATGATGTATGTATGTATGTATGCATGTATGCATGCATGCATGTATGTATGTATGATGTGCGTATGTACGTATGTGTGTATGTATGCATGTATGCATACATGTATGTATGCATGCATGCATGTACGTATGCATGTATGTATGTATGCATGCATATATAAACATACATATATATATATATAGATATGGATCCTTTTCCAAGCCGCCTTTCGGCTCGCAGCCATCCTCTCTGCATAACCCGATTCACGTCCACACTGCCTCACAGCGGTGTTCCGTGACATACGCATCTTGCCGTTGCACTGCCTACTCGCGCTGGAGACTGGTTCGATGGACCCCCCAAAAAACACAACTGGCGGGGCGGGGGGCGCACGGGGTGCGGCGCGCGCCTTCCAGGACGCGCTGCGCCCCGGCACCGGGTCATGGCGGAGGCGTTTCCTGGAGGCCGCCAGAAATCGGGGGCGGCAAAGAGGGTGGTGATGACTAGGGGGGGGTGGATATCATGGCGGGGGCCATGATATCTCCCCAGATTTCATGGCGCCTCGTCTCATTTCAATACGTCCCTGCCCCCCCCTCTGGGCCGCGCACATGCCGCCGGCCATGATTTGCGCCCCCCCCCTTTTTGACACCCCCCTCTTGGCCGCTCCCGAAGAAAGAAAATCCATCGACTTGACGTACGAGTGGCCCTTCGTCGGAGTGATCTTTGGTGCGGGCTCATTGGGGCCCCCGCGGTCACTCAGCGCGATGCGATAGCGGCGGATCGCGCGTGCTTGGATTTGGCCGCCTGGCGCTCCTTTAGTCCGCGCACCAGAAAGGTCACTCTTGCCCAGGGCCATTCTCGCGTGAAGCCGAATCTATCTGACCCGGGCCGTCAGAAAGCATGTCTTTCGGCGTCCAGGGGTCGTTCTTCTGGGCCCTCGGGCCGTCAGAAAGAACGCCCCAGGATGAATGGCCGGCCCCAGGCCCCCCCCTCTGACATCCGCCGATCGGAGTTTTTCAGTCCGCGGCCCTAGAGGTCCCGACCGCTTCCCCGGGGGCAGGTAGTTCTTCGTGCTGGATCCACTTCTCACGGTCCCAGGGCCCGAAAACGGCCCCCGAGGGCCGAAATGAACGAAAGCGCCGCGATGGCAGACATCATATCGTCCGAGATCCAAGGGGAGCGATCGGGGCTTCTGGGGACCCCGCTCCGAAAGAGCCACGTCCGCGAGAGGAGGTCCGGGGTGACTGGGGGAGGCCCCTGGCTTCTGCGTGGGCGGCCGGTCGGGCCGCCGAACAGAGTGTCGGGGAGGGAGGAGGGGGGGCAGCGCCCAGCAGCCAGTGAGGGGGACAGTGGCGAGAGGGGGAGGAGCACGGGGGCAGGGCTACAGTCGGCCCTGGTCAGTAGGTCGACCCTGCCAAATCAAGGGCACCCTTGCGTCCTGTGTCTCGCGACCCGTGCCTTCTGCATTCCTGTGGCAACGTGGCCCTCGGAAGATTCTTGCGTCCTCCCGCGTGTCCTGTCCAATGATGTTCGACCGTAGGAGGAGGCGGAGGAGGAGGAGGAGGAGGAGGAGGAGGAGGGGGAGGAGGAGGAGGAGACGGAGGAGGAGGCGGAGGAGGCGGAGGAGGAGGCGGAGGAGGAGGCGGATGATGATGATGATGATGATGATGATGATGGTGGTGGTGGTGGTGGTGGTGATGATGATGATGATGATGATGATGGTGGTGGTGATGATGATGATGATGATGATGATGATGATGATGATGATGATGATGCATGATGATGATGATGATGATGATGATGATGATGATGATATGATGATGATGTGATGATGATGATGATGATGATGATGATGATGATGATGATGATGATGATGATGATGATGATGATGATGGATGATGATGATGCTGCTGCTGCTGCTGCTGTGATGATGATGATGGAGGAGGAGGAGGAGGAGGAGGAGGAGGAGGAGGAGGAGGAGGAGGAGGAGGAGGGGGGGAGGAGGAGGAGGAGGAGGCGGAGGAGGAGGTGGAGGAGGAGGAGGAGGAGGCGGCGGAGGAGACGGAGGAGGAGGAGGAGGAGGAGGGGCAGCTGTGCGGGCGCTCCCGGCGCCCGAGGCGCCCTGGCCGAATACCTGCCCTGCTCGAGGGAGGCGGCGCGGGGGCGCGGAGGCAATGACGCCTCGCGCGGCGCGAGGGCGCGACGTCGGGGGGCCGCGGGCACAGCCGCGGGGGCGCCGAGGGCACAGCGGCAAGAGCGCGATCGTCGCGCGGACCACAGGGTGCCCGTCGTTTTCATCCGACGGGGTCCGCCGAGGTGCAGCCACTCTTGGGGAACAGGGGCGCGGTGTGGACCCCAGACATGGTCTGCGCGGCGTAGTGCAAGCGCTGTTTGGGAATCGGTAGCGGCCGTCGTCGTCGTCGTCGTCGTCGTCGTCGTCGTCGTCGTCATCTTCTCCCTGCCTCCTCTCCTCTCCCCCCTCTCCTGGTAGCAGAGGAAGGGTATCAAGGAAATGTTGCCCTCTCTGGCCGGCTTAGTAAGTTTTGCACCTTTCCCCGCCGCCTCCCTCGCGATTGCCCGCTCGGAGGGTTGGTGCTGCAAGCATCACCACCGTGGCTGCACCACGAGTACCACGAGCACCACCGCGACCAGGACCAGTGTCCGTCGTGCTTCCGTTTGTAAGTGCTTCGCAGTTAGCGCGCTCGGCCTCTTGTACGACTCGGTCCCGAGAACAGCGTCTGGCATGATAGCGTGCAGCTGTCAGGAATGAGCCCTGCGCTCGATCTCCATCATTTTGTTCTGAGGTCCCCGGCACCGTTTCCGATGCTTTTCGAGGGGCTTCCGCCATTCCGCCGACCCACAGACGATGTGAGGCCTGGTGGGCCTGTTGGTGGGCGCCCTGAAGCCTCGTCGGAGTTTCCTGGGCGCCTGCTGGCTGTCTCTTGGACGCCCTCGCGTGCACGGGCTTGGTGCGCGGGAGGAGCGGCGCACGGGGCTCACTTATCCTTCGCTTCTCGGAGGGGAGCACAAAAAACTCGAGACGCTTCGCCAATTCGCACTGTGCCGTTGCCCCGGTCACTGCTCTTGCCGCCTGACCTGGTGGCCGCAATCAAAAAAACCCACCAGGCTGGGCTGCCGCCAGGCTCGCAGCATCCTGGCCTCGGGGGCGAACGTCCCCACACCCCAGGGCTGCCCAGGACCCCCGCTGACGGCGGTAACCTTACCTCATTTACAGCGGCGGTTAGCTGCGACCCTGGATCCCCGCGGGGAATGACTGGTTCGACGGATGAGGCAGTGCCCAACGGCGGCCTCCGGCGTACATCAGGCGGGCAGCTGTCGTGCAGTTCTACCCTGGGTTCCCCCACCTCGCTGGCGATGTTCTTTCCCACCAGCTTGGCCTCACGCAGTGCTTCAGCCGGCGCCCGCGCAGCTGTGCTAGGTTGGCCCCCTGCAGTCGCGGTGGCTTCCTCGTGGTGCGCGGGATGACGGCCTCTGGAGTTCGGGCCGCTTCGAGTGGTTCAGCCTTCGCAGCCGCGGCCGCTCCCCCGGGCCTGTCCCGCCCCCCTAGGCTGGGTTTTCGACGTTCCTCGGCGGAGCAGCTCAGCTGGCTCGCACACGCCGTTGGCGCGACCTGGGCTTGGCGCCCCACTGGCGACTCGCCCATCGCATACCACCCCTGGGCGCTCAGACGGCACGTTGGACACGCAGCCATCAGCTATCGTCCTCACGCTTCGTGTGAGTCTTGCCTCACGGCACATCTTGGATTCACCAGCAATTTGCTGAGCAGCAAGTGCCCGAGCTTCCTGGGCGCCCTCAGCTCGCCGTTCCCCCTCGCAGTCAGCCGCTGCTGGGTGAGTGGGCCGGCCTGCTTGCGGCGCGTTTGGTTGCTAATTCGGCCGTTTTCGTGACCCGTAGCGCTCCTGACCCCGCTAGCGCCTTCGCTGGTGGACGCGACCGAAAAAGTAACCCCACCAGCCTTTGGCCAACTCGCGCACACAATTTGCCTCGTGGAGGCTTCTTCCAACCTGGCTCTGGCCACCCTGGTACTTTGCAGTCCCTAGGGTGCTCACCATTTGCATCCAATTCAGCTGTTTGCAGACCCTGGCGGTCGGCCCCCCTGGCAGTCAGCCCCTCTGCAGTTCGTTGCATGCGTGCAACCCCTGGCAGTGCAGCTTCCCTGGCAGCCGCCGCCAGCTCCCCTCCTCTCGCCGGCCTGGCCGCCGAGGTGCCGCGTGAGGCTCCGGCCCGCCGCTTCAGGTTAATTTGTTTTTGCGCGGGCCGCTCTGACTCGACTCGCCGCTGGCGCGCTCGCCTGCCGTCGCTGACAAAAGTAGACCCGCCAGCCCTGCACACTGGTGCCGGGCCCCCTTTGCCCACTGGCTTGATTGCCCGCGCCCTTCAGATTCCCACCTGGCGGCCTCTTGCTTTGCTCACGCTGACTGCGGCTGTTAGCCGCCCCCCTCCCGCCGCCCCCTTTGCCCCGCCCCCGAACCGTCCTGGCCGCCCCTCCTCCTGCAGGCGTCCCCTCGCAGGAGGCTTGGGTCCACCATGTCTCTACTTGCCTTGCGGCTGTTAGCTGCGAGCGCCACCCACATTGCGCCCGTGCCCTCGGCGCTTACCCCGACGCGCTCGGGCCAGCAGGCCATGGACTCATTGGACCGACTCGCCCGTCTTCCTCCTGCGGGCGGCTGTCCCCCCGCAGGTGGTGCACAGGCCCGTCCGCCGGTCTCAATATCTCTGCGGCTGTTAGCCGCGACCCCCCTCAACAGGATGGCCTGGCCCTCATCGCGTCCAGGGGCGCTTGCGCCTCGCGTTGCCTCGTTGACCGATCTTTCTGGCCCGTCCACCCTCCTGCGGCTGTCCCCCCGCAGGCGCGGCGCGGGCTTAGTGGCTACACCCTGCACGTTGCTTATATATATATATATATATATATATATATATATATATATATATATATATATATTATATAATATATATATATATATATATATATATATAATATGACCGCCCGCCACGGTGCACCGTGGCCTCGGCGCTCCCCCTGGGGCGTTGGGGCAAGCTGACAATGAACATCCTGGATCGACTGTCCCCTCCTCCTCCCTCCCGCGGTTGTCGCCCCGCTGGAGGCGCACGGGCCGCCCTTGACAATATTTCTGCGGCTGTTAGCTGCGACCCCATCCACAGTGCGGCCCTGACCCTCAACGCTCCCTCCGGGGCGCGCGCGCCAGGAGATATATCGATCATTCCGAGCTGTCTGGCCCGCCCACCGTCCTGCGGCTTTCCCCCCGCAGGAGGTGCATGGGCTTGTCACCTTAGCTCCTGCGCCCTGGCCACGTCCGCGCTGACTACATGGCCCTCGGCGCTTTCTGTGGCTTTGGCTCAGCGACAGCAAGCGCGGTGTTTTTTTGGGGGCAGATGCTATCGACGGCACTGCGTTACTCTGACCCGCACCTGCCGCCCCGCACGTCGGCTGTACCGTGGTACGTTGGCTGAGTGGATGGCTGTTCGTTGGTGTCAGTGCCTTTTCGTGTGGCTGCTACGTAGTAGGTGCACATGACCCGTATTGTTCGTTGATTTGATTGGCGTTGACTTCTTCATCGGGGCGATGGTTGCTCGTGTCCTTCGCGAACAAGTTTGCTGAGGTTCTCTCCGCCCTTGGGCTCGGCGTTCTTGTTCTTCGCTTTCGGCCTCTGAGCGTGCTGCGTGCCCGCAGCTTCTGTATTCAGCCGTTGCTTTAGGCCTGCTTGACCCTTGCGACGGCGCGCGGCCGTGCCGCTTGCGCTCGAGAGCGAAAAAATAATCCCGCCAGCCCATCCAGAAACGATGCCCAGAGGAATTGCTTCGATCAGGGAAGTGGGCAGCACGCAGAGGAAGAGTTTCCCAGTGGAGGCCTCTTGGAGCGTCTGGGGGGCCTCCTGGTGGTCCCGGGCGCCTCTTTGAGCGCCTTGGGTGCCTCGGAGAGCTTGGGGCCTCTTGGGGGTCTCTGGGGAGCTTCTTGGTGGCCTCTTGGGCGCCTGTTGGGGCGCCTCTTGGGGCCCTTTTGGGACGCTCTTGGGAGTCTTGGGGGCGCTCTTGGGGCCCTCTTGGGCCATCTTGGAGCCATCTGGAGGCCTCGGATGGCCACCGTAAGCGGAAAGGCGCGAAATCCAAGCACGTTGACTTTCCAAAGGTTTTGGAAGACTTTTGGCCTCTTCGAGGCCTCCTGGGGGAACTCTTCGGCCACTTGGAGCCGTCTTGGAGCGGTTTTGGGGCCTCTTGGAACATCGTGGGAGCCTTCTTGGGACATTTTGAGCCATCTTCGAGGTCATCTTGGGCTCTCCCAGGCGCTTTTGGAGCCATCTTAAGCAGTGCCCCCCCGCCCAAGAATGCCAAAATGTGGACCAAACCGTAGTAGCATGAATGATTTTGGCGTTGTCGCCGAGGTCTCCTGGAGCGTCTTGGGTGCCTATGGGGGGCCTCTTGGGGCCTCTTGGGGGTCTCTTGGCAGCCTCTTGGGGGCATCCTGGGGGCCTTTTGGGGGCCTCGTGGGGCCTCCTGGCCACCTTGGGGGGTCTTCATTAGCGCCGCCCCTCCAAGAGGCCAAACTGGGGCCCAAACCTTAGTAAAACCAGCGATTTTGGCTTCCTCGCTGAGGCTTTTTTAGGACCGCCCTGACCGCTTGTGGGACTCCCAGTCCAGGTCCAGGGGAGGGGGTAAGGGGAGGGGTCAAGTTAGCCAGCTCGAACGAGCCGGGGGGCTCCGTCCACTCCCACCCGCCCTCCCGCAACAGAAAAACAAATGCGTCGCGTCCGACGCCTGTCGCTCATCTTATATCGCGGGCGGCTAGACGTTCAGCGCGCGACATGAGCTGCGTCTTATTCCTGCCGCGTATTGAGCAACGTCGACGAGAAGCAAGACCGCGCGCGATGTACGTCGGGCCTCGCTCCGGCCTCTCATGTTGCATCGTCGGCGACAACATGTCCAGCGCGCGAAGTGCGCCGCGTCTCATTCCAGCACCTCGGGGGGGGCCCTCTTTGCCGCGGCCGGATGGGTCCGGGGGTCGATTTTGGCTTGCTTTGTGCGCACCAGAGGTCACTGTTGCCAAAGGTCTTTCTTACGTGGACGCGACAACGGGCGCGCCGGCAGCGAACCGCATGTGCTTGAGGCATTCAGATTTGCCGCCCGCCCAGCTCCTCCACCCGACGGGCCGCGACGTCGACGACAAGAAAGTCCATGGTTACCCAAGCGATGTTCATTCCGTCTCGTTCGTGCTACATTTTTCGCAACTCGACGACATGTTGGTGAGAAAAAATGGAGTTTGTGTAGATTTTTGCCAATTCGGACGGCGGGGCTGCCATCGGCGGGCTAAGTGGGGATGTGGGGTTTTTAATCATATGAAGTAATGATATAATTCTGACCCGAAGGGAAAAAACGGGGTGGAAAAGGAAACGCCCTAAACCACCTACGCCCTAAAGGGCTGGTTGGATTAGTTGCGCGTCGCGCGTGGAAAACAATGCTCCCAAAGTGACGTTGCAGATGGTCGACATCACCGTGTCACCTTGGGCTTCGGAAAACGAGGGAGAAGGATGTTATACTGATAAAATAGATAGTGACGACGGTGGGAAGAAAAAATATCCCGGCAAAGCAACCTAACAGCGATGTGTAGAAGCATATCTGAAAGCATTCCCCTTAAGATTCAGATGAAAATCCAGTTGTAGAATTCTGCTGTTCTCGCAGTCGTAGTCGCATTCGCGATGACAGTCGCAGCGGCAACGGCAGTCGCAGTCACAGCCTCAGCCTCAGCCTGCCTCAGCCTCAGCCTCAGCCTGCCTCAGCCTCAGCCTGCCTCAGCCTCAGCCTCAGCCTGCTTCAGCCTCAGCCTCAGTCTGCCTTCAGCCTCGGCCTCAGCCTCAGCCTGCCTCAGCCTCAGCCTGCATCAGCCTCAGCCTCAGCCTCAGCCTGCCTCAGCATCAGCCTGCCTCAGCCTCAGCCTCAGCCTGCCTCAGCCTCAGCCTCAGCCTGCTTCAGCCTCAGCCTCAGTCTGCCTTCAGCCTCGGCCTCAGCCTCAGCCTGCCTCAGCCTCAGCCTGCCTCGGCCGCAGCATCAGCCTGCCTCAGCATTCAAAATGTGGCCCAGGAATGGAGTTCTGGGAACTAGAAAAACACGAAGTGGCCTACAGTTGGCTCCGGGCATTCAAAATCATGCCCAGGAATGGAGTTCTGGGAACTTGAAGAGCACGAAGTGGCCTACAGTTGGCTCCGGGCATCCAAAATGTGGCCCGGGAATGGAGTTCTGGGAAATCGAAGAGCACGAAGTGGCCTACAGTTGGCTCCGGGCATCCAAAATGGGGCCCGGGAGTGGAGTTCTGGGAAGTCGAAGAGCACGAAGTGGCCTACAGTTGGCTCCGGGCATCCAAAATGTGGCCCGGGAATGGAGTTCTGGGAGCACCAAAAGCGAATTTGCGAGGATGTCCTAAGCGATTTCGGGTTCGGCGGCAGCCTCCCGGCAGCTTCCCCGGGTCCCGCCCACACCCCCCTGAGGAGTCATGATGCTCTCTTTTGAGACCACTAGAAACTTATCAGCAAAAGCTGTTAGGTAATATCGAGGACAACGGGACGGTTTGTAATGTTGTCCGGGCTCCGTTTGAAGTTCCCCTCGTGCAGCGGGGGGGGGTGTCTTGGGGATTCCCGGGGCCTTGGGGGGGTCTCGAGCTTATGGGGCCGTCTTCGGGGCCTGCTGGGCCGAGGTGGTGGCCTCTTGGAGCTTTGTCGAGGCTCCCGTGTGGTTTTTTGGGCCTTTTTTTTTTTTTTTCTCAGCCATCCTGTGGTGTGGGGTCATTGTTTTGAAGAGACAGCGCCCCGCGTCGCCTCATCCCACCCTCCTCCCGCTTCTCCGTCCTCCCATCGCTGCCTCTGCCCTCCGCACCAGTCAACCATGTCGGCGCACTCCTCACACATTTCGTGGCCCCATAGTGTGCTCCGCCGAATGCCCCAGTGGCAGGGTCCGCCTGCAGTTCCACCTCCCAGTCGGCGCGCCCCTCACACGTTTCGTGGCCCCATGGGGTGGTCCGCCGAAGGTCCCAGAGGCAGGGTCCGCATGCAGTTGCACCTCCGTGTCGACGCACCCCTCGCACGTTTCGTGGCCCCATAGCGTGCTCCGCCGAAGGCCCCAGTGGCAGGGTCCGCATGCAATTCCACCTCCATGTCGGCGCACCCCTCACACTCTTTTATTGGGTCTCAGGACCCCCTGAACCAGGCCATTGAAAACCAGGACCTTGACATACCCACCTGGAGAGAACGAGCGCCGACGAATGCCTTGACCCGCTGCCGCAGCTTTCCGGGGCGCGTCAATTGCCTGGTTGACCCACTTCCCCACGATCAGCAAGAGCACGCCGACGGCTTCCCTACGGCGTGCGTGCCGCTGATGTTGTTTTTGCTCCCCCCAGGGGAAGAAGGGGAGCAGGGCATCCGTCCAGACGGGGGAGCAGCCGCGGTCCGAGCCACGGGGATAGTATTCACTGCCCATGGAGGGACAGGTCAGAAGAGAAGTCCGATGTTGCCAGTGCTTTTTCTCAATCGAGATGTCCCTCGCGAGGCAAGATCCCTCCGCTGCCATTTTTGTGTGTTTTGTTTGTTTGTTGTTTTTTCTTATATATATATATATACATTTATATAAGTAGTCGAAATGCCCCCTGCGGGGCTCACACCTTGTATTTTACAAGGGGAAGTCTTGAGCCTCAGATAATGCCACTGGCCCCCGGTTTAGAAGAACAGCGGCTCTCGCTTGATACTTCCTCACAGTTTATTCAGTATCGCGATTTCGCGGGGGATTTTCTTACAATTTGTCGAGGAATCGCGCTTTCGCGTGGAACTTCATCGCCAAGGTAAGGAAGGTATTCCTCCTGGGTGGGTGCGATTGAGGGTTCGGAATATACATGTTGAGTGACACGCGAGCAGATAAGAGGGAACAGTCCGAAAATGAAAGCTCGGTTCCAAATAAGAGCTATTGTTGATGCCCTCCTTCGCACCCTGTTTTTTAGAAGGGAAAGTCTTGAGCCTCAGATTGTGTTGCTGGCCCCTGGTTTACAACAACAACGGCTCCCGCTTAATACTTCGTCACAATTTATTCAACATTGCGATCTCGCGCGGGACTTCATCACAATTTATCCAGGATTCGCGCTCTCGCGCGGGACTTCTCGCAATTCATCCAGACGCCGCGCTTTCGACACTCGGGAATTACCCTCCAGCTTTGGTCTTCTCACCATTTACTTGGGAATCGTGTTGTCGCGAGATTTCTTCACGATCTATGCAGGACTAATGCTTCAGCGACCCTCGCGCTCGGCCCGGCCGTTTGGGCCTGCCCGCCCGACCCGCTCGTTTGGTTCTGCCCCTTGTTTTCCTTCTCCTAAGCCCCCTCTCCCGTGTTTTTCGGGCTGCGCTATCGACACGTGGCAGGTAAGGAAGATATACCCCCAGGGGGGTACGATAGAATACGGAGAGGGCGGGTATCGAGGGTCTGGGATAGACACGTTGAGGAGGAGCAGGAGGAGGAGGAGGAGGAGGAGGATGAGCAGGAGGAGGAGGAGGAGGGGGGGGAGGAGGAGGAATAATAATAATAATAATAAACATTATAAGAAAAAGAGGAGGAGGAGGAGGAGGAGGAGGAGGAGGAGGAGGAGGAGGAGGAGGAGGAGCAGGAGGAGGAGGAGGAGGAGGAGAAGGAGGAGGAGGAGGACAGTGATGAGACTGCCCGTCGTGATCAATAGGGAGCGAGAGAGCTGCCGCGACCCGGTCTCGCACTCCCTGGTCCAGCGTGCACCCACTTGCAGCTCAAGGCAGTCTGAGTTTCTTATTCTTCAGGAGGGAAAAAATGCGCATAGACACAATAAATCGTCGATTCCCCAGAAAATATGGGAAAATATGGGAAGTGGGGGGGAAGACAAAAACCGAGATATGGGAAAATATGGGCAATCTTTTTATTTATGTGTATTTATTTGTGTGTCCCAGGGCCCCTTCAATTCTGGCGAAGCTCCTGCATGCTGTGATCCCGTTCAGGAGTGGGGCCTGAGGCTTTTGACAATGGCCTTTTGAGAGGTGTCGGAATCCGCGCCTGCTGGCACCCAGGACGACGGCTACCACTACAGGCTTGACAACTACCACTGCAGCATCGAACCACAACCGTTTTGATTGCGATGAGTCGTACGCCACGCGGGACTTCGATTGGTCACCCCGGCAGAAGGACTGCATTCATCAATTATTAATATGTTGGTGTATCAGTTTTGTTCCCATGTACGGCTGGGATGGGTTCTTAACCGACAGTAGAGGAACGGGCGAAGGGGAAGAGGATGAGCAGGATCTGAGGCTGCAAACCCTCTTGGCGTCAGAGGAATCATGTCCGATATCTTCGAAGCCGTGGTCCGACGTCCTTGAAATATTCGACGGTCCAGGCCTGGCCGAATCAGTGGAGCGCTTCTGTCGTTCTCCTCCGAAGGGACGACGTCGCGGACCTCCCTGCGTGGTCGGGGAAAACAGCTCGTCGTCATCTCCGTCTCCTCCACCTCAACCTTCTCCTCCTCCTCCTCCTCCTCCTCCTCATCCTCCCCATCCTTGTCAGGTTGCCCGAGCGCTGAGTGTGCTGTGGTAGGAAGCAGTACAGGTCAGCACTGCTGCGAGGAGAAGGGCCAGGGCTTGGACGACCCGCGAGATCTCAGGACCTGAGGTTGAGGACGGGAGCTGCAGCCATCCCGCACGAAGTTTGACAGCCGGAACTGAATTCACGCATCAGGCTGTCTCGCCCCTGTGCGGGCCCATGGGTGCGCTTAGGGCCAGAGGGAGGCCACGGGGAACAGATTGGCACGCGGGATTTTGTCGCCCCCATCCCTCTCCCTCGTCCACTCGCGTCTCCGCTCCTCCTTTTCGGTCCCCCATCCCCGAGGAGGTCGGAGCTACAGTCGGAGCGAGGTACAAGATCGAGGTCGGTGCGGGGAGGGTACCCCAGTGCTCTGCGCGCTTGTTGGATGCCCTTGTGCATCCTGGGGAGGGTGCCCTTGGATGTTCTGCTTGTTTTGGGCCGACGGAAGGCCTCATGTTCTCGAGGGACGTTCTTCTGGCCTGGGTCCGACTGTGTGAGACGCGCCCCGCCAGAGGCCGCAGCCGCCATCCGCAGTTTGTTCCAGTCCGAACCCCTGGGCGTGCCGCCCCTCCTGCCGCACCCCTCAACGCGCCACCGGTCCTGCTCCTCCTCCTCCTCCTCCTCCTCTTCTTCTCCTCCTCGTCGTCGTCGTCGTCGTCGTCCTCCTCCTCTCCTCCTCCTCGTCCTCCTCCTCATCTCCTCCTCCTCCTCCTCCTCCTCCTCCTCCTCTCCTCCTCCTCGTCCTCCTCCTCCTCTCCCCTCCTCCCTCCTCCTCCTCCTCCTCCTCCTCCTCCTCCTCCTCCTCCTCCTCCTCCTCCTCCTCCCCCCCTCCCTGGCCCTCAGCCTGCGGGGGCGGCCACGAGGGGGGTGATGACCAAGGTGTGTGTGGGTGGATATCGTGGCGGGGGCCATGATGTCTCCACAGACTTCGTGGCGCCTCTCTTATCTCAATACAGTGCCGTTTTTAATACATGCTCCGCGTGCGGACCATGTATTAACAATGCAGGGATTTAGTATTAAAAACATCGATGAGTTCATGCATAAAGTTATTCATACATTAATCATGTAGTTAAAAGCATAGATCTTTAACATCCCATGTCTTAAAAACTGCCCTGTACGTCTCCGGCCCCCCCCTGGGCCGCGCACGTGCCGCCAGCCATGATCTGCGCACCCTCCTCTTGGACGTCCCCCTCTTGGACGCCCCCGAAGCCTGTCCTCTTGGGCCCAACACCCTCCGCCCACGGAGGAGTGGTGCTGCGAGCACGAGGGCCGGGGCTGCGACGACCGCTCCAAGCCCTACGACTGCGACGCCGGCCTCAGCAAGTGGAAGTCGGGCTGGTCCGAAGGCTCCCCTGGGCCTGTCGCACCCCCGTCCCCCACCGAGAGTCTCCAAGCTGCGGGACTCCCGCCCCGAGGAAGAGCCACCCCGACCCCCACGCCTGGTCTGGTGTTTGCAGCGCAGCCCCGTGCGACTGCCGAACGTCGAAGAAGAGTCCAGCGCGGTGCCAAGAAATTTGCGCAGAGCTTCGACAGTTCATATGCTTATACTGTTTTTTTACATCCAGAACTGTCCTGTCCCTGCTCGACTCCTTCTGCCTCGCGTCCACCAGAGGGCCTCGCTGTGCATGTGGCTCGTCCGCTGTTGAATGCCGCCAAGCATTCTCTTCAGGCCGAGCTGCGGCCTGGGAGCCGCTGCGTTCGGCTCGACGGTGCGCGGCACCAGCTGGTCCTGAGACAGGACGCCTCTGCGGCGTGGCGAGTCCCTCCGTCTGCTACGCCTAAGAGTGACCTTTCGCCAGAGTGACCTTTGGTGCGGGCCCACAGGGGTCCCACCGGCAAGGGCTGGCGCGCTTGCTTGCCTCACCCGCGGCCCCCTCAAGCCGCGCACCAGAGGTTACCCTTGCCCAGAGGGCACCCTTGCGTGCAGCCGACTCCGTGTTAGGATGCAACTCCTGGGAGGTTACATTTAGCATTAAGTCGGGCCTGTCCCTTTACAGGGGGAAGATTCAAAAACAGTCAAAAATAGTCAGGGGACTATTTTGTGAGTATTTTTTTTTTAAAGATTTTTTTGGGTATTTTCATTTTTCGCCGCAAATCCTCCTGTAGGAGGACAGGCCCGACTTAGATTTAGCATCGGCGCTGGTGTATCCGTGGTCGGAAACCTGCCCCATCCGGCATCATCCCGTTTGGCTCCGCCGGATCCCGCTCACTCCGGCTGAATGTGGGCTGATCTGGCTTTGTGGCCCCTTCATCGGGCTTGCCCCGGACCGTTCTTGCGAAGACCCTCCAGAGGTTGCCTCCGAACTCCGTCCGCCGAGCCAGAGCGCGAGAGAGAGAGAGAGAGAGAAAGAAAACGAGACAGCTGCACGTCAGACCCCCCAGGTCTTCGCCAACATCGGCCCACCTACCCCGATCTCCGCCAAACCCTCCTGGAGTGGGGATAGGACCCGCGCGACTCGAAGGAACAGGCGCATGCCCCCACCTGGAGGGGCAAGTCGGCCTGTGGGGCCGAGGCCACGCTACCGGGGACGGGGATCGGTTTCTCGATGCTCATTCTGCGCGTCCCCGGAGCCGGCGCGCTCGGGTCCACGGCGCGGCCGTACCCGAGGCCGAGACGCCCCTGCCCGGTGGCGCCGCCCCTCCGAGTACAGGACGCGCCGAGCAAGAGAGAGAGAGAGAGAGAACAGAGAGAGATAGAGGCACGCTGGACCTGGAGCCGCCTGGGGGGCGGAGGTGGCCCAGCACTGGTCCTGGCCAGCAGGGATGAGGGGGGGACGCGGCTCGAAAAACTGGTCGGTCTCGATCCTGGGAAGGGTCTGGGGACCGATTCTGAGCGGATTCGTCTTCGCCCCCCCCCTCTGGATCGAGTTTCTCACGGCCCAGCCAGCGCAGACCCCACGGCCGCTTCCAACGTTGGACGCTGAGGCACGACTCTGTGCAGGGCGCGCTGATGCGACGGCAGCTCTGGCGCGGGCGTTCAAGTTTGACGCCCCCTTCGGCCCGGAATTTGCTGGCATCGAACGATCAGCGCTAGTGGACGGTCGCCGCGATCCATGCGGTGGCAGAAACCAGTGCCCACGTTTTCGCGACGCTGAGCTGGCGTACTCCGGGGTAGCATTTTGGGGCGGCCTCCATGACAGCACGTGGCTGCAATCTGCCTCAACGGAAGAGCGGGTACGGTATGTAAATCACATGATCATTCGTACCCCATCCTGGCATTCAGACGACATCCGCATTCTGAGCGCCTGAGAGAGCTATATCCGTGGTTAGCGGCCTAAGCAGGCATAAACGCTCTCGCTCGAATGGGGCTTAATCGGGCTTCGTGACCTCCCAGGAGCTGCCTTGCAGTTCTGAGCTCCAGGAGAGACGCCCTAGGCCATCCTCGGGGTGGCATTCTTCCAGAGGGGCATGAGGTCATGATAATGACACGTTTCAGGATTTCACGCTTTTCCAGGACCTTTGAGATGTCCTGGCCGTCCACACGGGCGGCAGAAGCCGAGGGCCGCCGGATGCTCTGGAAGTCCTGGAACGTTTCCCGAGCCAATCCTGTCATGACATTGTTCAGGAGGGGAAAAACACACAGACACAATCCATCGTCGATTCCCAGGAAAACATGGACAGTGGGGGGTAAGAAACAGCCAAGAACATCTGGAAATATATGTGGGGAATCCTGGGATTCGTGTCTATTTCTTGGTGTGTCCCTGGGCTCCTTGAATCGTTCTCTTCCTATTGCGAAGGCCTGACGGCCGGTGCCGCCGACCCTGAAGAGGACAACGACGTCGGCGACGAAGTGGGCGGAGACGGAGGCCGTGGAAGAGGAGGAGGAGGAGGAGGAGGAGGAGGAGGAGGAGGTGAGGAGGAGGAGGAGGAGGAGGAGGAGGAGGAGGAGGAGGAGGGAGGAGGGAGGAGGAGGTCTTGGTGTGTCCCTGGGCTCCTTGAATCGTTCCCTCCCTATTCTTTTCATGGATCCCTCGGGGCTCCCCTCGTGCGCGTCGCCAGGGGGACCCTCGCGGGGCCAGGGGGCGGGCGCCGCCCTTGCCTCCCCGGCGCGGCTCGCGGCGCCTCTGCGCGCGTGCGGCCGCTCCCCCGCCCCCCGCCCGGAGGCAAGAAGGCCTGGTGCTGCCGGCACGAGCACAAGGCGTGCGAGGATCGGCGACCACATCTCAAGCAGTGGAGGAGGAGGTGGACGAGGAGGAGGAGGAGGAGGAGGAGGAGGAGGAGGAGGAGGGGGAGGAGGAGGGGGAGGGCGAAGAGGAGGAGGAGGCAGGTTCAGGTGAAACAGGGGCGAAGCGTCCTGGCGTGCCTATAGGCCTACCAAACAGTGTTCTAAGCACATGTTTTGTGGTTTCCACGAGATGTTCTCAGCTTAGGACATTTCTGGTGGGGACTGTCTTGTTTGAACACATCGGGTCTATGTTCGAAGAACATTGTTTGTTCTTTCAACATCTTCGGGTTCTAAGAATTTTTCGTGGTAGGCCTATAGGAATGCCAGGACGGTCGGTCCCTGCTCAAACATCGGTGTCGTTTAACCGGTCCCCATCCCCATCTCCCCCCCCTTCGAGACCCCCACCAAATGACTACCCCAGTTGGGGATGCATCCCTCGAAGCCCGAAGAGAGCGACCTACATCCCCATCTGGGGGGGGGCAGATCGGCCAGCGGGGCCCAGGCCACGCCGCTGGGGATGGGGATCGCTGGAACGATGCTCAACAGGGGGTGCGGTTGCGCCAGGGTGTGGCTCGCGATCGGCGCCGTCTGGGCCTGGGGGGCGCGACGCTGTCCTCGTCGGGCCTCCCAGGGGACTGCGGCCGAGCCCTCCGTCGGGGCCCCCGCCCGCCCGCCGGGGTGCCCCCCCAGAGTGCCGGCTGCGAGCCACGCCCTCTGCAAGCCATGCCCCTCGGAGTCGACGGGAGGAGCAAACGGGCTCCGAGCCCTACGACTGCGAGGCGGGCTTCGACAACTGGAAGGCCGGCTGGTCCGAAGGCCCCCGCCCCCCCCCGTGCTCGGAGGAGGCGCGCCTGCACGAGCACGATCTGCCAGAGGTCTGCGCGGATTTCCTCGTGTCGGCGCTGGACCCCCCTGGCGGCGCCTCGGGCCCCGCCCCTGGCGCGCTCCGTGCGCGAGGGGGAGGGGCCCAGCGCAGTCCCAAGAAATACGCGCGGAGCTCCAACAAGTTGTGTGTTGTGCCGTTTTTCCGCCCTCGATCCTCGGTCCTCCGCCGATCCTCGATTCTCGATCGATCGGTCCCTCGATCCCTCGATTGCAGGGGAGGAGAATGAGCAGGAGGAGGAGGAGGAGGAGCAGGCGGAGGAGGAGGAGGAGGAGGAGGAGGAGGAGGAGGAGGACGAGGAGGAGGAGGAGGAGGAGGAGGAGGAGGAGCATTCTGTGAACTCTTCGAGAACCCTGCACCGCGGAATGGCGCGAGGCAGTGCGAGAGCGAGCGCGAGGCTCGGGGACTGTGCAGGGCCCGTCGCGCTCGAGGCGCCCTCGGAGAGCGCCCCACGAAGCCATCCGCGCTCCCCGAGGCACCCCGCGGGGGCGGGGGACACTACGTGTAAGTCGGGCCTGTCCCTCTACGGGGTGACTGTTCAAAAATAGTAAGAAAATAGTCTGGGAACTATTTTTTGAATATTCTTGGGCATCTTTTGGATATGTTTTGAGTATTTTCTATTCTTCGTCGAAGATTCCCCTGCAGGGGGACGCGCCCGACTTAACACTGCGTGGGGTTGTACTGCGCGAGGGCGACAGGGCGAGAGGCTTCGAAACGCCTTGCTTGCTGGCCGTTTTCCCTGTCCTGTTTCAATATGTGTGTTACGCGCGCGCGCGCTCTCTCCCTCTCTATTCCCCCCCTCTCGCCTCATTATGTTTGAACTCCCTTACTCCGGATTCGTGCTCCCCGAATTCTTGTACGTAGACCTACTATGCTTGAATCTCGGAAGCCGCCCCTGCAGACTTTCAGAAGCTCCGGATATTCTGAGTGTCCAGCTCTCTGGATCTCGGTGCTTCGACATTCGTGAGTGTGCCTTTGTACGTTTTATATCCTTCGGCGGTGAGCCCTGGGGGGGAGTGAGAAGGGGAGGACCTTCTCAGAAGGCTCGGAAGTCCCCCAGTCTTTGAGAAGTGTTCTAACCCTTCCCCGAGGACGCGGATGACCTCTCAGAGGGTCCGAGGGCTTCCGAGAAGGCCCGCCGCCTCCTGAGGAGGCCCGCCGCCGAGCGGAGGCGGCCTCTGTCTGTGCTGCCGGGCCACGGTCTGGAGCCTGTCGCCGGGCCACTGGGGCCAGGGAGGCCTCCGTGCCGGGGGCAGGTCGAGGGCTTCTAGGAGAGTCGGCGGCGGCGTTCGAAAGTGGGGCCCTTCTCCTCCTCGCTTCCCCCCCTCGCTCGCCGCCGAGTGGAGGCGCCTCTGCCTGTGCTGCCAGGCCCTGGCCCGGAGCCCGTCGCGGGCCCGGGGGGCCAGCGGGTTGGTGCCCAGGGAGGCCTCCGTGCCGGGTTGAACATTATTTCTTCTTAAGAATAATTATTGTTGGGACCCCTGGTGCACGACCCCCCCGCCGCGCCTAGGCCGCAGCCTCATTTTCATAATTTTCGTGAGGAAGCCTCAGGCAAAACGATGTGGTCCAGATCCGGTTGTTTTGTTGTCCCTCGCTTTCCCTTGCAAAAAAAACACTATAAAATGAAATTTCTTGTTCTAACATATCCAAACTTCAAGAATCCCTTGCAAAACATAAGGTAAAGTGGACATTCGCGCGCGCAAGACGAAATCCTTCCAAAACCTTAGTTTTCGTAGCGATTTTAACATAAAAACATCAAAAAACCAATGGTTTTTCAAAAACAAATTGTCGAAATTTCATCCCGCGCGCTCTTGCGGATTCGTAGGAAACCCAACACTTTTTAAACATTTCTGTCAAACGGGCTTTTGCGAGCAACTTTTTCGAACTTCTGCAACAACGGTTGCGCACCTGCCAGGGCCATCATCCCTGTCAAATAATACCATGCGGGACACATTCGTTTTTTCTTCGCGCGCGCACGCCGTCGTCGTCGGCCGCGGGGCCCTGAATAGTAGCCACGGTCGTCCGCATGCCACGAAGTGAAGTGTCCGAACGTCATAGGGCGGGAAGCTGGGTGTGGGTGGTGGCGAAGAGTCGTTTGGAAATTTGGTAGAGCTTGAACCGGCCCCCCCACAAAGTGGGGGTATTGCCCGCCTCCTATGAAAACCCTGGCACTGGTGAGAACGGAGTGTCCCCACGTGCTAGTAATTGTTGTTGTTGTTGTTGTTGTTGTTGAACATTATTAATTCTAAAGAATAATTATTGTTGGGACCCCTGGTGCGCGCCCCCCCGCCGCGCCTAGGCCGCAGCCACATTTTCATCATTTTCGTGAGGAAGCCTCAGGCAAAACGATGTGGTCCAGATCCGGTTGTTTTGTTGTCCCCCGCTTTCCCTTGCAAAAAACAATATAAAATGACATTTCTTGTTCTAACATAACCAAACTTCAAGAATCCCTTGCAAAAAAATAAGGTAAAGTGGACATTCGCGCGCGCAAGACGAAATCCTTCCAAAACCTTAGTTTTCGTAGCGATTTTAACATAAAAACATCAAAAAACCAATGGTTTTTCAAAAAAAAATGTCAAAATTTCATCCCGCGCGCTCTTGCGGATTCGTAGGAAACCCAACACTTTTTAAACATTTCTGTCAAACGGGCTTTTGCGAGCAACTTTTTCGAACTTCTGCAACAACGGTTGCGCACCTGCCAGGGCCATCATCCCTGTCAAATAATACCATGCGGGACACATTCGTTTTTTCTTCGCGCGCGCACGCCGTCGTCGTCGGCCGCGGGGCCCTGAATAGTAGCCACGGTCGTCCGCATGCCACGAAGTGAAGTGTCCGAACGTCATAGGGCGGGAAGCTGGGTGTGGGTGGTGGCGAAGAGTCGTTTGGAAATTTGGTAGAGCTTGAACCGGCCCCCCCACAAAGTGGGGGTATTGCCCGCCTCCTATGAAAACCCTGGCACTGGTGAGAACGGAGTGTCCCCACGTGCTAGTAATTGTTGTTGTTGTTGTTGTTGTTGAACATTATTAATTCTAAAGAATAATTATTGTTGGGACCCCCTGGTGCACGGCCCCCCTGCGCCGCCTAGGCCGCAGCTACATTTTCATCATTTTCGTGAGGAAGCCTCAGGTAATTCGATGTGATCAAGATCCGGTTGTTTTGTTCCCCCCCGCTTTCCCTTGCAAAAAACACTATAAAATGACATTTCTTGTTCTAATATAATCAAATTTCAAGAATCCCTTGCAAAAAATAAGGTAAAGTGGACATTCGCGCGCGCAAGACGAAATCCTTCCAAAAGCTTAGTGTTCGGAGCGATTTTAACATAAAAACATCAAAAAACCAATGGTTTTTCAACAAAAAAATGTCAAAATCTCATCCCGCGCGCTCTTGCGGATTCGTAGGAAACCCAACACTTTTTAAACATTTCTGTCAAACGGGCTTTTGCGAGCAACTTTTTCGAACTTCTGCGACAACGGTTGCGCACCTGCCAGGGCCATCATCCCTGTCAAATAATACCATGCGGGACACATTCGTTTTTTGCGCGCGCACGCCGAAATCTCCAAAAACCATTGGGTTCTTAAGAATTTTAGCACCGCGCATCATAAAATCACACGAATCGCACCGCAGGTCCTCGAAAAACATCCCATCATTGTGTATTCCCATCATCCCAGGAACTTGACCCAAAAATGTGACCAACTCCGCTCTCTCTGTCTCTCTCTCTCTGTCTGCTCTCTGTCTCTCTCTCTGTCTCTCTGTATTATGTATTGTATGGCACAATTGCACCATGCTGGGCACATGCGCGCCCCGAATAAGTGACCAAGTTCTGTGGGTGTGTACCCCACGCCAGTGTAGTAGCCACGGTCGTCCGCACGCCACGAAGTGAAGTGTCCCAACGTCATAGGGCGGGAAGCTGGGTTTGGGTGGTCGCGAAGAGTCGTTTGGATATTTGGTAGAGCTTGTAATGCCCCCCCACGAAGTGGGGGTATTGCCTGGTGTCGTATGAAAACTCTGGCACTGGGGAGAACACCACGCGTTCGGGTAAAATGATTGTTGTTGTTGTTGTTGTTGTTGTTGTTGTTGTTGTGGTTGTTGTGTTAATAATTCTTAAACAGTTATTATTGTTAGACCTCCCCCAGGCGCCCTGGCGCTCTCGCCTCGGCGCCGGCTACATTTTCATTGAAAATGAGGCTCACTCTCGAGAGGTTTGGGGGGCACCAAAACCGGCCCCCCAACAACAACAACGCTCCCGCTCGAGACTTTCTCCTTTTAACTCAGGGCCGGTGCTCTTGCTCGCCGCCGAAAGCCGCCGACCCAACAAAACCAGCGCTCCCGCTTGAGACTTCCTCCCGTTTTACCTTGGACTGGCGCGCTGCTTTTTCTCTCATCGGCACCGCCCCCGCAACAACAACGCTCCCGCTCGAGACGGTCTCTCTTTTTTGCTGAAGGCGGTGCTCCTCCTCGCCGCCGAAAACCGCCGACCTGACAAAACCAGCGTTCCCGCCAGATACTTCCTCCCGTTTTGCACTGGACTGGCGCCCTACTCTTTTTTGAATTGGCGCCGCTCCCAGCAAGAGCAACGCTCCCGCTCGAGGCCTTCTCCTTTTTCCTCAGGACGGTGATGTTCCTCGTCGCCGACAGCCCCCGTCCCGACAAAACCACGGCTCCCGCTCGAGGTATTCTCCGTTCTTACTCGAGGCGGTGTTCCTCCTCGCCGCCGACAGCCACCGTCCCAACAAAACCAGCGTTCCCGCTCGAGACTTTGTTTTGTTTTACGCTGGACTACCGCCCTACTCTCTTCAGCATTGGCGCCGCTCCCAGCAATAACAGCGGCCCTGCTAGAGACTTCCTCCCTTTCTATTCAGGGCCAGGTCTTTGTCTCGCCGCCGACAGCCCCCATTCCCACCAAGGCAATCCTGTCGCTCGATAGTTCCTTGTGCTTTACCCTTGGCTAGGGCTCCACTGGCGGTCTCGCATCGGCGCAGCAAGGCGCGGGCATGTGTCTTCGAGGCGGGATATGTTGAAATTCCTCGGAGGAGGTGTTGGCAGGACTTCGTTGGGCGGGAGATCTGGGAATGGGAATAACGGACCCCGCTATGGAACAATAGTCCCCCATGATGGGGATGGTTATCATGATGGTCGCATGCTTCGTGTGGACACATCGCGCATGAGGGTAAGCTGATTGTTGTTGTTGTTGTTGTTTTTGTTGTTGTTGCTGTTGCTGTTGCTGTTGCTGCTGTTGTTGTTGTTGTTGTTGTTGTTGTTGTTGTTGTTTCTGGTGCTGCTGTTGTTGTTGTGGTTGTGGCTGTGGTTGTTGTTGCTATTGTTGTTGCTGTTGGTGGTGGTGGTGGTGGTTGCTGCTGCTGCTGTTGTTGTTGTTGTGGTTGTTGTTGTTGTTGTTGTTGTTATTGTTGTTGTTTTTGTTCTCGCTGTTATTGTAGTAGTTGTTGTTGTTGTTGTTGTTGTTGTGGTTGTTGTTGTTGTTGTTGTGATCGTTGTTGTTGTTGCTGCTGTTGTTGTTGTTGTTGTTGTTGTTGTTGTTGTTGTTGTTGTTGTTGTTGTTGTAATTGTTGTTGTTGTTGTTGTTGTTGTTGTTGTTGTTGTTGTTGTTGTTGTTGTTGTTGTTGTTGTTGTCGTTGCTGTTGTTGTTGTTGTTGTTGTTGTTGTTGTTGTTGTTGTTGTTGTTGTTGTGTGTTCATTGGTTTGTTTGTCATCCTCGGGGCCATGATGCGGCGAGTTATACCCCCTCCCCTCCTCCCGTTCCCCCCCCCCACAGCGTAACGCTCCCCGGCTCAGTGCGTCCCCGGCCCTGCCGCAGTGCGTCTGACACCACAGTCAGGGGGGGCGCTACGTTGTGCCCTCCCTTCCCTCCCCTTCCCCCCCATAACGCCCGTTATGGCCGCGAATAAAAGAATGTGCTCGTCGGTGTTCGATCATGGACCCCTGGCCAACCGCAAGCATCCAGCTCTCGCGCCGAAAGCCGCCCGAGACCAACGAAGGCACCGCCGACGGCTGTCAGAACACCGCCGAAAACCGCCGAAGACCGCCAGAATACCGCCAGACGACCGCCGAAGACTGCCCAGGGCTGGTGGGTAACAAGGGGTCCATCGTCGAATGCGTATGCGTAACGTGTGCGTCGCCCCCCCCAGGGGCGGCGCGCCCGCCGAGAGATCTCGCAGCACGTCCGCGGCGGCGGGCGCCTTCTGGCCGCACCGCTCGGGAAGCGGTGTGCTACAAGGTGGCGCCACCATAGCTTCGGGTCGGACGCACGCTTCCAAGGAGGACACGCAGTACCAGTGCGTCCCTGTGCGTCCCTTCGTTGTGGATATGCTCCTGGACATCCGGCGCTCCGATCTTTTCGATGCCTGGGTCCCCCGTCCCCTCGACCCCTTCCCGAAGGCTGGTGCTTCTTCCCGAGCCGATTTTTCGTATCGACGGCCCAGTGCTGGCCTCCCATAGGCCTCAGATGGCGACAGGCGCCAGCCGCCTCGATCTGCCTCGAGGCGCCAGGTTCAGGTCAGGCATGTGTCCCCCTACAGGAAGAATGTTCAAGAATAGCAGAAAAATAGTCTGGTGACGATTTTTCGTGTGTTTGTTTTCACGCCAAACACATTTTTCTATTTTTTCAAACTATTTTTTATAGTTCCTTCAACATCCGCCTGCGGGAGGACATGCCCGACCTAACGCCAGGTGGGCACGGGCCCGTCGCCCGCGGCGGCCGCCGACCGACTGGGCTGCGTAGTGTGCCTGGGCCGCCCGGGCCGACTGACCGGGCGGCGCAGTGTGCCTGGGCCGCCCGGGGATGCCCCCCCTGGCGACGCAGGGCGACAAGCTCTGCACCTCTCCACCATCTGGAGGTGGGAAATGGGTATGGTCGGAGGTCGGAGATCGTCAGATCGATTGTGAGATCGATCGAATGAGATCGATAGTGAGATCGATAGTGAGAACAGCAATCTCCACTGTTGCCCATTGCTGGGCCCCTCCCCCCCCAACCTCCTTATCATCCGCAGGGTGGTCGTATAGGTATAAAGGGGTGTGGTGCTGATTCTGTGTGAAGGGGAATCTGGCGCTGTGCTTCCTCGCGGACAGCAGCGCCATCTGCGCGATGGGCACCATAATCACCCCTTGGTGCCACACCCATTTTTCCGACCTCCAGACACAGGCCCCGGCCAGGCCCATCCTGGGCCCGGGAGCGGTGTGCACGCTACCCTCCGCAGGCCGGGCCCCGAGGGCGCGGGCACCGCTCCGCGTCGGCTCGGAGTCGGCGGGAGTTCGACTCGGGCTCGGCAGCTCGGCTCGGGTTCGACCCGAGTTGGACTCGAGTCGACGGGCGCTCGAGGCGGCATCGACGCACGAGTGGAGCGAGTGGCCCCAGGAGGGCCCCCAGCCCAGGCATGCTGAGGTGGCGGCTGCAGCATCGGGAGGCGACGGGGCGAAGCGAAGACGCGTGCGCACAAGAAAGGGCGCGCGGCGGTCGCGCTCGTGGCACGAGGGCGGTCCCGCGAGCTGGGGAGCATCCCTCCTATACCAGACACTCGGTGCTTGTTTGCCCTGCTGCCGCAGCGCTCCAGAGCGACCCCAGAGATCGAACAAGTGAAGAGAGCTCCCTCCTCTTGGTCCTCGTCCTCCTCCCCTTCCTTCGTCCTCCTCCATCCTCCTCTTTTTTGTCGGAACTGCACTGCTGATTTGCTGTTCAGGCCACGGTTCATAGCACGAGTTGGCCTGTTGCAGCTCGGCCTATGCGGTGTTCATGGTTTGCTCAGCGACCGTTTGATTCGCGATGTGGTTGTGTCAGTCGTGGTGTTTTGCGTGGAAGAAAGAGAACCTGAAAAGAGCCCGGACACATCGGCACAGCTACATTCGTTGCTGAGATCAACCCATTCCAGGAAGAGGGTGGGAGAGGGAGGACTTACGCTTACACTGAAGTCGGGCCTGCCCCACTACAGGATGACTATTCAAACATAGTCAAAACAGGTCAGGGGACGATCTCGATTAGTTGTTTATCTTTGGGCTATTTTCGATTATTGCGAAGGCCTTACGGCCGATGCCGCCCACCCTGCAGACGGCGACGACGAAGACAATGGAGGTAGAGGAGTCCAAGGTGCCCTCAGATGGCTCGAAGACGGCGCCAGATGCCTGCAAGGTCGTCCGAAGACAGCTCAAGAGGCCTCCTCCAGGGTTCGGGAACGGCTCCAGAGAATGCCAAGATAGGCAAAGAGCGCCCTCAAGTGGCCCGAGAGGGTTCCGCGACGGCGTCAAGCGAGGTCCAAAAGCGCCCGCAGAGGCTGCCAAGAGTGCCGCCAGAGGCTGCCAAGAGAGTCTAAAAATGGCGAAAGGTCTCCACGGAGCCTTAAGATAGGCTGAAAGGGCCCGCAGACGGCCCCGGAGGGCCAACGGAGCCCCAGGACGCAGGAGGATGAGAGGCGGGGGGCTGCGTATCCGAGGGGGGACCCCCCCTCGGAGTAGGGGGGACCCCCCCCGGGAGCTCCTCCCGGACCCCCCCCCCTGGCGGGGAAGGGATCAAGGGAAGGGGCGTCCCTTCGACTGAAGGACGACGTTGTTCAATTTTTGTGTGGACTTGTGTAGGGAGCCCTCGGAAAGCAGAATGGGCGACGTCTCTGTGGGGAAGACGGGAAAGCCTCTCCCACACGCCGACAGGGTCGGCGGATTTTGACTTTGACTTTTGACTGTTTCAATTTTTCCTCCCAAATCCGCCCGTGGGGGGACATGCCCGACCTAAGCTTACACAGGATTCGATGATCTTGCCAGCGTTCTCTCGGCGTGATCCGCCCCCCCCGTCGCGTGCAGGCAAGAAGGTCTGGTGCTGCCAGTACGAGAGCAAGGCGTGCGGCGAGGGTTCGCGCCCCAAGGCCCGTGGCGGGGAGGGAGCGAGCCGGAGCTCGTGCCAGGAGATGGAGAGAGAGTGAAAGAGAGAGCGAGAGAGAGAGAGAGAGAGGGGGGGAGAGAGGGAAGGAGAGAGAAGGAGAGAGAGGAAGAGAGAAACACAGAGTGTGTGATGTAGAGTGAGAGCAGAGTGTGTGATGTAGAGTGAGAGAGAGAGAGAGAGAGAAAAAAAGAGAAACAACAGTAGCGAGAGAGGGAGAGAAACGCCATCTCTGCGAGGCCGTCTCGCCGAAGGGGATGGGCGCGCGCAGCGCAGAGTGTGCCCAGTGCAGCGCCTGCAGGAGACCGGTGCCGGGAGGGAGCGCTGCGGAGCAACGGGGGGTCGGTGGGGCCACGGTGTCGGCCAGGTTCCGCGGACGGCCGCCGTCCGGCGGTCGAGCGCTGACGCTCTGCGCCGCTGCCCGGTGGCATTCCCTCGCCCGTGCAGGCCAACGCCACCTTCGACTGTGCGGACGGAATCGGCAACACCAAGGACCGCAGCCCGCCTCTTCGCCTCTCCGTCGCGACGCCCTGACGAGCGCACGCCGTGCCGCTCCCAAGGCCAGGGGCTGAGGCGAGTCTCGGGAGGGGAAAAGACACACACCGACACAATGGATCGTCGATGCCTCCGAAAGTGTGGGAAAACATGGGAAGCGGGGGGGGGGGGGAAGACAAAAGCCCAGAAGACATGGGAAGGTGTGCGGAATCCTGTCAGCTTGGTGTCTGTTTATTCGTGTGTCCCAGCACCCCTTCAGTGTCCCCCTGGGGGCTGCGCTGGGCCCCCGGCGTCTCCTCGCCTTCTTGTGCTCTCTCCCCCCCTGCCCTCTTCCCGCGGGCCTGGGGCGCGCCCTCCTCGGGCGGGCGTGCACGGAGTGCGCCTGGAACGGTCCAGGGACGCACCGCCTTGCCTGAAGTCGGGCCCGTCCCTCTACGGGGGGAATGCTCAAGAATAGTAAAAAAAATGATCTGGGGACTATTTGTTGATCACTTTTTGACTGTCTGAGGGTATTTTTGGAGTATGCTTAAGTTTTTGCCCAAAACTCGCCTGCAGGGGGACACGCCCGACCTAAATCTTGCCCTCGTGCACCGTTCTCGAGCGGTCCCTCTGTGGATGCCAGGGACCGATCCGCCTGAGATCCCCAAGACGTGAATCGGTGACCTCTCCAGGAGGCACCATCTTCCAGCGGGCACGTTCTGAATGCCATGGGCTGGCGGATTCGGGCCAGATCACCAAGACGTGAGCCGGCGACCTCCCAAGGACGCACCATCTTCGAGCGGGCACATTGTGAATGCCATGGGTTTCGTGACCCTCCAAGGATGCGCCATCCTCGAGCGGGCGCGCTCTGGCTGACAGAGACGGATCTGCACTGGGTCGCCAAGACGGGAGCTGGTGACCCTCCAAGGAGGGACTCTGTGGTGCCATTATCATATCTGTCCACCCCTGGAGATCCATAACGACCGCTGTTAGGGAATCGCCAGACATCCTCTCAAGAATTTTCCATGTTTTGGTATTCCTCGCGCGCGGGGCCCAAACACATTCACGACCACCACCTCCCCCACCCCCTCCCTCTCCCAGGAAAGAGGGGAGGGGAAGAGGAACTTGGAGGAGGGAGGAGGCGTGGAGGTGGTGGTGGTGCATATTCTTGGGGCCCGCCTCGCGCTCTGTCTTGGTGAAGCTGGGTCCCGCAGGGTCTGCGCGGCCCTCCAGGAGGACCCGGCGGGCTCGCACAGGATGCCACCAGCGGGCCCGCGTGGTGCTCGGGAGGGCCCCGAGGTGGCCCCGAGGTGGCCCCAGGTGACCCCCAGCTGGCCTTTAAGACGGGCCCACCTCGGCCTGACCTCGGAACACCTTTGTTTTCTTGCTTCAAGTCGGGCGTGTCCCTCTGCAGGGGGAATATTCAAGAATAGCAAAAATAATCAGGGGACGCTTTTTTGATGTTTTTTTTGGGGCCATTTAAGGGTATTTTTTGAGTATTGCGAAGGCCTTACGGCCAGTGCCGCCGACCCTGAAGGGAGATGAGAACGACGACGACGACGACGACGACGACGACGACGACGACGACGACGACGACGACGACGACGGCGGCGGCGGCGGCGGCGGCGGCGGCAACGACGACGACGACGCTGACGTGGGCTAGAATCCTCAGGGCTGGTTCTTGGGATCTCTTCGGAAGTCTCTCGGGGGCCTCTGGGTAGGAAAATGTAGGAATTGTGGGGCTTCTTGGTAGACTCTTGGGGGCCTCTTGGGAGCCTCTTGGGGGCCTCTTCGGGCTTCCTGGGGACCTCGGGCCTCTTGGGGCCTCTGGGGAACCTCTTGGGGCCTCCTGTGAGCCTCTTGGGGCCGAAGGCTCGAAATGTCCGTTCGGGTCCCCCGTCTGGGCACTCTCCTGGAGCTGTCTTGGGGGCCTCTTGGGCCGTCTTGGAGGCGTCTTGGGCCGTCTTGGGGCCCTTTTCGGCCGTTAGGGGACCCTCTTGGGGGCCTCTTGGGCCGTCTTGGGGCGATTTTGGGGGCCTCTTGGGCCGTCTTGGCGCGTCGGGAAGCGAAAGAGGCAAGAACGCCACAATCTGTAAAAACGTATGGGAACTCCATTAATTTTGCCTCTTGGGGCTCCCGTGGGGAAGCTCCTGGAGGCCTCTTGGGGCGCTTTGAAGGCCTCTTGGGCCGTCTGGAGGCCGTCAAGGCGTCTTGGACAGATCGTTCAGCGATTCGGGGTTCTCTTGCAGCGATTCGGGGTTCTCTTGGACTGTCTTTGGGGTCTCTTGGGGCACTCTTGGCCCGTTTGAGGGCTTTTTTGGGCTCCGGGACTCCCCGGGGTATCTGACCCCCCCCCCGGGACCCCTTTCCCCCCCCACCTCGGCGGGGGAGGGATCGAAGGGAAGGGGCTTCCCTTCGACTCAACTACGACGTTGCTCAACTTCGCTTTGACTGGCGCGCTGAGGAGGTCCCTGGGAAAGGGGGGAGCTTCGACGAGCCCAGGAAAAGGGGGAGGCAGGGAAAGGGGACGACAGAGACGACGACCAACAAATGACGGAGATGACGACTTGAACGGACAAGCCCCTCACACACGCCGACAGGGTCGGTTAATTTTCTTTCGCCCCGAATCCGCCTGTAGGGGGACATGCCCGACCTAACCTTTGATTTCTTGCTTTCTGTCATCTCGAGGACCGCCGTGGGAAGTTCGTCCCAAGCCACCTTCGAGTAATCTTGAGTCGCTCTTGGGCTTCTCGGTGTCCACCTGGTAGCCGTATGCAGACTTAAGCTTGAGATAACCCGGGCCACCTCGGAAAATCCGGTGCCATGCTGGCGTGACCTTTGGAAGCGTCTTACGGCTATGTGGGGACATCTCGGAGCGTCTTGGCTGCTCTTGCAGGTACGTTGGTATCTCATGTCGGGGGCGACAAAGAGGGGGGTGATGACTAGGGAGGGGGATATCCTGGCAGGGCCAGGATATCTCCCCAGATTTCATGGGCCTTCTTCTGATTTCAGTGCGTTCCCTGGCCTCCCTGGTCCGCGCACATGCCTCGGGCCATGATTTGCACCCCCCCATCTAGGACGCCCCCCCTTGAACGCCCCCGATATTGGGCCATCTGCGGGTTCCGCTTTGAGGGCTGCTCCCGCGTTGCGGGTCGTCGCTCCTCCTTGGCTCTTGGCTTCTCTGGCGGCGCCCCCTGGCACTACCCCCCGCGCGCAACATTCAGCAACAGGGCATCCACAGAGATCAACATGACTGACTGGAGGATGACGGGGGACGCATTTGAGCCAGGGAAGTAGCTCGGCGGCGAGCGAGGGGGGGACGTGAGAAGGAGAATGCCTTCTCAGAAGGCGGCGGGGCTTCTCAGAATCCCTCGGGCCTTCCGAGAGGCTTTCTGTGTCCTCGGAGAATGCTTAGAACACTTCTCAGAAGGCCGGGGGGCCTCCGAGCCTTCTGAGAAGGCCCGCTCCCTCTTGCTTCCCCCCCAGGCTCGCCGCCGAAATCAACATGCCTGACCAGAGGATGACGGGAAACGCGTTTACGTGAGGGAAATCGCATGATGCCCTCTCGCCTGACCCTTTCGCGCTCTTCCCGTTCCCGTGCGGGCTCAGAGCTGACGCACCGTTGGCCCCCTGGGACATTGGCGCCTCCGCAGCTCGCGTGATCTTTTTGTTGTTGTTGTTGTTGTTGTGGTTGTGGTTGTGGTTGTGGTTGTGGTTGTGGTTGTGGTTGTGGTGGTGGTGGTGGTGATGGTGATGGTGTTTGTTGTTGTTGTTGTTGTTGTTGCCGTTGCTGTTGCTGTTGCTGATGCTGTTGCTGTTGTTGTGGTTGTTGTTGATGCTGTTGTTCTTGTTGTTGTTGTTGTTGTTGTTGTTGTTGTTGTTGTTGTTGTTGTTGTTGTGGTTGTCGTTGTGGTGATGATGGTTGTTGTTGTTGTTGTTGTTGTTGTTGTTGTTGTTGTTGTTGTTGTTGTTGTTGTTGTTGTTGTTGTTGTGGTTGTGGTTGTGGTTGTGGTGGTGGTGGTGGTGATGGTGATGGTGTTTGTTGTTGTTGTTGTTGCTGATGTTGTTGTTATTGTTGTTATTGTTGCTGTTGTTGTTGAATACTCATTTCTGAAGAATAGTTATTGTTGATCCCCCCACCGGTGCATATTGTTTTTCCTCAATCAAAGTGTGCCCCTCGACGCTCGCACTTTGTTTTTTGACAGGGAAAGTCTTCCTGCTCAGACTGGGCCCCTGGCCCCCGGGTTACAACAACAACGGCTCCCGCTTGAGATTTCCTTACAATTTAGCCAGGACCCCCGCTCCCGCGCGAGATTTCCTGGCATTTTATTCAGGAATCGCGCTCTCGCTTGGGACTTCCTTACAATTTATGAAGGATTCGCTCTCCCGGCGCTCTGGAGTCGCGCTCGTGCTGGAGACTTGGTTGCAACTTACTGAAGAATGGCCTCGCGTTGGAATTTTCTGCAATTTGCCCAAGCGCCGCGCTCCCGACACCCAGGCACCCATGAGTCGCGCCCGTTGTGGCCCCATGTGCATGCCCTTCGTGGCCCCGCTGTCGCCATTTGTGTCCCCCTCACTGTCCTACGTGGCCCAGTTGCTACCCTCAGTGGCCCCATAGTTGCCTTCTGTGGCCCCGCATTATCTGCACTTCGTGGCCCCCGCTCGTTCGCGCTCTTCGTGGCCCCATACGCATTCCCTTCGTGTCCCCGCTGTCGCCCTTCGTGGCCTACTTCGTGCCCTTCGTGGCCCTGCTGTCGTTCTCTCTCGCTCTCGCTTTCGCTCGTCGTCGCCGTCGTCGTCGTCGTCGTCGTCGCCGTCGTTTTCGACGTCGTCGTCGTCGTCGTCGTGGTCGGTCCCCTGTCCGTCCCTCTTGGGGTCAGGTCGACGGTCCGCGGCCGCCACGCCGATCAGCGCTGCCGCTGGCCAGGCCGACGGTCCGCGGCCGCCCCGCCGCTTGCCGGGGCCCGGCCTGCGGAGAAGAAAGGTATACCCCCCAAAAGGGGTTCGATCGAAGACAAAGAGGGCGGGTATCGAGGGTTTGGGAAACACGCGTTATTGGACACTCGAGCATATAAGGGCGAACAGTCTTAAACTTACTGTTGCTGTTGTTGTTGTTGTTGCTGTTGTTGTTGTGGTTGTTGTTGTTGTTGTTGTTGTTGTTATCGTCGTCGTCGTCGTCGTCGTTGTTGTTGTTGCTGCTGCTGTTGTTGTTGTTGTTGCTGTTGTTGTTCTTGTTGTTGTTCTTGTTCTTGTTCTTGTTATTGTTGTTGTCGTTGCTGCTGTTGTTGTTGTTGTTGTTGTTGTTGTTGTTGTTGTTGTTGTTGTTGTTGTTGTTGCAGTCTGTGCTTGTTGCAGAGTGGCCCTAGGAGTGGGCCGTCGACAAGCAGAGCTACTGCTGCTCCTACGCCGGCATTGGCTGCGGAGACGAGCCGTCGGGTGGAGACGAGCCGGGTGGAGACGAACCGTCGTGGTCCTCCGGGTAAGGCTTTCTTGCCCTGAGCAGCAGCTGGCGAGCGATGGGCAGCGTGGGGGGTTGGAGCCCTCTGGCACGGGGACGTCTGCCCCTGGGAGCGGCTGTACCTTGCAAGGGCGAAGCCCAGTGCAGAACAGACTTTTCCGCCAGTGGGGGCCCGCGTCGGGCGGCCGGACAGCTCATACCCTACGAAGGCACGTCGGGGTTTAAGCTTCCCAGCCGCCTTGGCAATAGGGGGAAAGGTTCACCGTCGGCCCTGATCAGTAGGTGGACCCTGCCAAAGCGAGGGTACCCTTGTGTGTCCTGCGTTTCGCGACCCATGCGTTCGGTATTCCTATGGCAACGTGGCCCTCGGAAGTGTTTTGTGTCCTCTCGAGTGTCGTCTCCAATCAAGTCCGACTGTGTACAGTAGGTTCGCGTTGTGTCGACCAGCGGCGACCCCAGCGCGGGCGTGTAAGGTTGAACGCCTCTTGTGGCCCAGAATCGGCCAATCCTTGAACCGGTCTTTTTGAAAGGGTGGATGTTTCAAATTTGAACGATCCCCGCAGTGTCAGGAATCAACGCTGGGGTCGACACGACGCGAACCTGCAATACATCACACGTTTTTGATGCCACGTTTTTTTGGCTACTGGCGGCCCGAAAATCAACAACAGCATGGAGCATCACACGTTTTTTGATGCCCACCCGTGGCCATAGGACAAAACACATTTTTTTTGTGCTGTTTTTTTGTTTTGTGTGTGTGTGTGTGTGTGCGTGCCTTTTATGGCCCTCGGTAGCCCAGGAGGAGGATCCCCGCTCCTCTGGGGGGCCCCGTCCTGGGGCTGCGGCCTCACGCCCAGCCCCTCCACTCCGGGGAGGACGCAGCGTCCCGACCCCCGCAGTCGGCGCTTACCAAGCAGCACTGGGCGCTTGCGGAACAGCCCGGCCCTGTTCTCACCGGGCGCGCTCCACTCCTCGCAAACGCCCAATAAGCACATGTCTGCTTCGATGTGATGTATCGTAGATCCCCCGCGGCGGATCCAGGCGATTCGCGAGAAGCTTCTTTGCGAGTCGTGGAACGCGCTCGTCGATGTTCGATCCCTCTCCTGGGTGCCTTCGCCGACCGGCTCCGCTCGTCGGGCTGCCCATGACGGGGGTGCTTCTCTTGTCTTCCCTCCGGCCTCGGCCGACGACCGGCGCCGCTCGTGGGCGACGAGCGCCTCCGTGCCCGCGGCCTCGCGCGCCGGCCCCCTGGGCGGCGACCCCGCGGAGGCGGGCTGGTTCTGTGCGTGGATGGCCCGCGCAGAGCGCCTCCGTCCAGCCGCGCATCCGCGAGGTCGCGCCCGAGAATGCGGCGGCGAGCGAGGGGGGGGGGAAGAGTGAGAAGGAGAGGGCCCGCGCTCGGAAGGCGGCGAGAGGGACACAGAAAGCCTCTCGGAAGGCCGGGGGACCTCCGAGCCTTCCGAGAAGGCCCGCCCCTTCTCGCTTCCCCCCAGGCTCGCCGCCGAAATCAACATGGCTGACCAGAGGATGACGCGAAACGCGTTTACGTGAGGGAAGTCGCATGATGCCCTCTCGCCTGACCCTTTCGCGCTCTTCCCGTTCCCGTGCGGGCTCAGAGCTGACGCACCGTTGGCCCCCTGGGGCACTGGCGCCTCCGCTGATGATCAGTCTTGTTCCAGCTCGCGTGATTTTGTTGTTGTTACAGTCTGGAGCCTTCTGAAAAGGCCCGCCCCTTCTCGCTTCCCCCCCCCCAGGCTCGCCGCCGAAGAGTCCAGCTCGCGAGGGCGCGGCGCGGATATGGGCACGGTCGCCGCTCGTGGGCCCCTCTTCTGGACAAGAGCACGTCGGATCATCCCCAGGGATGGGGGGGGAGGAGGAGGGAGGAGGAGGGAGGAGGAGGGAGGATGAGGATGAGGAGGAGGAGGAGGAGGAGGAGGAGGAGGAGGAGGAGGAGGAGGAGGAGGAGAGGAGGAGAGATGAGGAGGGGGAGGAGGGGGAGGAAGGGGAGGAGGGGGAGGAGGGGGAGGAGGGGGAGGAGGGGAGGAGGGGGAGGAGGGGGAGGAGGGGGAGGATGGGGGGGGGGAGGGGGAGGGGGAGGGGGAGGGGGGGGGAGGAGGGAGGGGGAGGAGGGAGGGGCGGGGGGCACGCCACGCGCTGGGCGTGAGCGCTGGTCGCTCCCTTTGCCTCAGCGTCTCCTCCCGGGTCGGCCGCAGGTCGCACTCGGGGGACCGATCGGACCCCTTCGACTGCTACTCGGGGTACGTCTACACGAATTGGAAGAAGACCTGGTCTTCGTCAAAGAAGAAGTGGTCATTGGCTCAGACTGTGCAGGAGGAAGGGGGGGGGTTTGAGGGAGGGAGGCAGCAGCAGGAGGATGTGGAGGTCATCGCCCTCGGCGTAGCATCTCGGGAAGTGGCTCCACTTCTTACCAAGCCCCAGGCCATCAACGGACGCCGTTCAGGCTGCTTGAGCAGAAGGATGACATGACCTGGGAGCGGACGATAGGCAAAGACGCGGCGATTGGAACCAACGGGCGATGCAGCGGGCGACTAGGACCCACGGGCGATTCGGCGGGCGATTAGAGCTTGCGGGCGAACCCACGGGCGACTAGGACCCACGGGCGATCAGAACCCACGGGGGCGGGGATCGGCCTGGGCAGGTTCCGCCCTCGGCGCCTCCCGCGCCGCCTCGGAAACGGCCCCGTCGCCACGAGAGAGTCCTCCCGGCGCGCCTCCCCCGCCCCCCCGCCCCCCGCGCCGCGCGCGGCGCTTCCTCTCGGCCGCAGCTTCGGCGGCCGCGTCGGGGGAACGGCCCCGCCCCCGCTCCGCGGCGGCCTCCGCCACGTGCGCGCCCTCCCGCCATGGGCCCGCCCCGCGCCCGCGGCCGCCGCTTTCCCCCCCCCTCCGCCGGGCACTTCGCGCCTGCCGTCTCCCCGCCCGCCCGAGCGCGCGTGCGGACGGCCCCCTCGCCGCGCCGCGGCGCAGAAGAAAAAAAAACGTGGGGAGAACGCCCTGGCCCCGACCATATATAGCTGTCTTCGGCGGCGCGCCCCGGGGGGGAGGCGGCGCGGGGCGGGCCTTCTCAGAAGCCCCCCGAATTAGCTTTCCGAGAGGTGTTCTGAGCCTCCCCCCAGGGAGAAAACCTTCCGGCGAGTCCATATCCGCGCCCTCGCGAGCTGACTCTTCGGCGGCGAGCGAGGGGGGGGGGGGGGGGAGGGAGAAGGGAGAAGGGGCGGGCCTTCTCAGAAGGCTCGGAAGTCCCCGGGCCTTCTGAGAAGGGTTCCCAAGCCTCCCTCCAGGGACACAGAGGACCTCTCAGAGGGCTGGAGGGCTTCTGAGAAGCCCCGCCGACTTCTGAGAGGGCCTTCTCCGTCTCACTTCCCCCCCCCTCGCTCGCCGCCGATGCTTGGCCAGTATGGAATGGCCTGCCGCGATCTGCGTGGAATGCCGCACTGGGTGAGCGCACATCCACTCTGCACTGCACTCTCCATCTGGGTGCTGGTCCGGCATGGGCTGGCCAGGGGCCCAGAGGCAGAGGCAGAATTCGGCGGCACGCAGTGTGCAGCGCGAAACCCGCACTTGGTGGAGGGAGGGAGGGAGGGAGCGAGGGAGGGGTTGGGGAGAAGGACGCCTCTTTCCCTGCTCTGCAGGACCAGGGCGCCGCACTGGCACGAACCCCGAGCGCCTGCGGGGCATCCTCCCTGCTGGCGCCGGGCATCTTCCCCGCGCTCCCCGGGCGGCGCCGGGGAGGGGGGGGGGCAGGGGATGCGGCCTGGCGCCGGCGGAAACTTTGCCCGTGAACGTGCGAAGAGAATCGAAGCTCTACGCAATCCTCCAGAGGATCATCCTTCAGCGCCAGCTCGCACCTTGTGCCGTCCGCGTTCTTCCAGCCGGCCACGTCAGCGCCAACGCCCAGAGGCATCGTGGAGCGCTGGTGCTCCTGTGGTCTCCGTGGCTCTGTGAGCTCTCTCCCCCGTGCGGGGGCGCGAGAGTCCGCGAGGCGCGGCGGGCATTGCCCGGAGGGAGAGAGCCCGGCGGCCCAGGGTCGGGGGCGGCAAAGAGGGGGGTGATGACTTGGGGGGGGTGGATATCATGGCGGGGGCCATGATGTTTCCCAGATTTCAGGGCGCCTCTTTTTATTTCATTACGTCCCTGGCCCCCCGGCTGGGCCGCGCACATGCCGCCGGTCATGATTTGCATCCCCCCCCTCTTGGACACCCCTTCTTGGTCGCTCCCGACAGGGCCAAAGAGGGGAGGGGCATGCGGAGGAGGAGTACCGGGCTGGACTTCGGTCGGGCACGTTCTCTTTCGGGGAGAATTTTGGACGAAAAATAGAAAATAGTCACAACATATTCCCAAATGGTAAAGCAGTGCTCAAGACATCGTCCCCAGACTATTTTTGGACTATTGTTGAATCTTCCCCCTGTAGAGGGACAGGCCCGACTGAAGGCTGGACGGCAGCCTCCCACGAAGAGGGGGGAGGGAGAGCATGCTCGAGAGCGAGCGCGCAGAATTAGGTCGGCCCTGTCCCTCGACAGGAGGAACATGCAAAATTAGTCAAAATATAGTTTTGGGGACGACCTTTGGCAATTTTTGACTGTTTTGCGCATGTTCTGTGACTGCTCTTCATTCTTCGTCCCGAATCCCCCTGTCGGAGGACGCGCCCGACCGAAAAAAGCAGAACGCGGCGGCAGTGCTCGAGACCGCTGCGCCCGTGCCTCCCCGCGAGCGCCACGGGGGGGCTCGCACGGAGCCAGTCCGGCAGGCACGAGCGCGCAGCAGGAGGGGTTGGAAGAGGTGCCACCGAGGAGGAGAACAAGGAATCACCCGGCGCGTTCCACTACTCGCAAAGTGCCTGCTCGCAAACGCCCGAAAAACACGTTTCTGCTGCGAGGTAGTTTATCGTGGAGCCCCCCGCGGCGGATCCAGGCGATTTGCGAGTAGCCACTTTTTGCGAGTAGTGGAACGCGCTCGTCCAAGAAAGGGCCGCGGGAGAAGCAGCGGCCGAAAAGGACACGCCAGTCGCGCATCTCATCTTGTGCCCATGCTCAATCTCGGAGATATTCTGAGGTGCGCTCTGGCCCGAATCTCGAGGCGGATGCAGCCGTGGCGGTGAGGCCCACCCCCTCGAATGGTAGGGCTTGGGGCTGCGGACAGACAGCCTCGGGAGGCAGTCCGCCCCGGTCCCAGCTCCGATTCCAGGGCGCGGGGAGCATGTGGAGCGCCGCCAAAGGAGGTGCGGGGGTGGCGAGATCGCCCCGGAACCCCAGGGGGCCTGTTGAGGCCTGCTCCAGGTCTCGGGGGGTCCGCGTTGCAAAAAAAACACGGAGGGCCGGGAACGGGGCGACTTCGCCGCTCTTCACAGAGATCTCTTGCGCCTGGAGCGCCGGGCGCACAGTGGGACCAGCGAGAGAGGCCCGCGATGGTGTTCGAGGGAGGGGGGCAGATGTGTTCACTGGCCTTCTCAGAATGCGACCGGGCTTCTCAGAAGACCTCGCGCCTTCTGAGGAGCCGTCGGTAGCTTAGGAGAAGGCTTGGAAGGCTGCTCGGAAGGCGGGAGGGCTTCTGAGAAGCTTCGCCGCCTTCGGGAAGGCTGGCCCCCTCCGCGTTCCCCCCCGGGCGCTCCGTCGAAACTGCAGTACATCAGGTCGTCTGCAGCGGCGCGAAGACCGCCGCGTTTCGTGCCGCCTCGTGGACAGGGCTGGAGCGCCGTTCTTCTCCGAAAGGTGTCGCGCGAGAGCGCAGTCGCGTGTTGCGCGCCGCGCGGCGCGAAGTGCAGAGCCTGGTGGCCTGGGGTCTGCGTACACACTCAAGCGTGAAAAGGGGCGCGCCAGCTTCCGTCGGCGTTCGTCGTCGCGGCCGGCCGGTCCCCTCGCTCCCCAAGCTCGGGTGCGGAAGTACCCGCGGAGCGGGAAAATCCCGTAGAGCTCTCCCTCTTCCCTCCCTCCCACTCCGCCTTAGATCGGTGGCGAGCCTGGGGGGAAGTGAGAAGGGAAAACCCTTCTCAGAAGGCTCGGAAGTCTCCGTGGGGGCACAGAACACCTCTCAGAACGCGCGCGAGGGCTTCTGAGAAGTCACCCCCGCCTTCTGAGAAGGACTGCTCCTTCGCACTCCCCCCCCGTCGCTCGCCGCCATTCCTCCTCCGCCCTGACCTCGTGCCCCCGCGCGGGTTGCGCCCGAGGCCATGCTGGAATCCCAGATTCCCTCCTCGCCCGCCCGTCCTCCAAGGTTCCCCAAGGGTTTAAGGACTGTTCTCCAACCGACTTGCGTGGATCGGGCCTGATACGTCGAGGCAAGAATAGAAAAGTCGAGGTCCAGATGAGCTGAGGTAGGTGCACAGATCTCCGGGGATCTTTGATTCAGATCTTGGAAGCTCCAGCGCGAGTCGAGGGGCATCAGAAGTGGTAAGCCTTTTACGAAGGGTGAAGGAAGGCCACGAACGGCGTGGGATAGATTTGCAGCTTGACCCCGCCTCACTCTCTTTCTCTCCCCTGGCCCCCTCCCTCCCTCCTCTCCCCTCCCTTCCTTCGACGCCCGACCATCGATGCACCAGCAGCAGAGATCATATTTGCGTAATTCGTGTTATTGTTTCACTCCGCGTCCGATATCGGACCGGGCCTCGTGCTCGTACGGGACCCTGCCTTGATGGGTGGAGGTGGGCGGGGGGCCCTGCAGGGGTGCCGAGGTGCTGCGAGCAGGACAGCTCCTTCTGCTCGGACGGCGGTGAGCGCCCGCACGGCGACGGCGGCGCCAGGAGCCCCCGCCCCCGTTTTTTTTGTATTTTTATTTTTTTTCTCCTCTCTCGGCTGCGCGCGGTTGAGCGGCCCTTCGAACGGGGAGACCTTCTGGTGTGCGGATTTTCGGGGGGGCGGGGGGCCCAGCCCGAGCGCACAGTCCGCTGCCGTCGCCCCGACTGCCGCGCGCCACAGGTCTTGCCCGAGGTCGCTTTGGCGTGGGGGCAGCTCTTCCCCCCTCCTCCTCCTCCTCCTCCTCCTCCTCCTCCTCCTCCTCCTCCTCCTCCTCCTCCTCCTCCCCTCCTCCACCTCCCCTCTCCCCCTCCCCCCCTCCTCCCCCTCCTCCTCCTCCTCCCCTCCTCCGCCTCCTCCCTCCTCCCTCCTCCCTCCTCCTCCCCCCTCCCTCCCTCTCCCTCCTCCCTCCTCCCTCCTCCCTCCTCCCTCCTCCCTCCTCCTCCCCCTCCTTCCCTCGCTGTCTTTGAGGATGGTCGAGGAGTCTGGTTGCTGGGCGTTTCGGGCCCGTCGGAGGCCTCCAGCGCGGGGGAGGAGCAGGGGGGAAGAGGGAGGGAGGGAGGATGGAACGAGTAGGGGGGGCAAAAGAGGAGCGGGCAGAGGGAGGAGCGTGGAGCGAGGATGGAAGGTGGCGGGTACTGAGGGTGCTGGTCATACGGGCCGTTCCAGGGGCTACCCACCATGCTACCCTCTTCATCCCAGACAGTTCCAGTTCCCATGGCAGGGCCGCGGGTCTCTGTCTCCCAAGTCGCCAGCGCCTCTGGAGACTCAAGACCGTGCAGCTTGTCAGCGATGTCGTGGGCATCGGGGTGGGCAACGGCGCCACCGCCGAGGTCTGGGGTGCGACCTCTGGGGCCGCATGAAACAACCTGGGCTGGACCTAAACGCCGGTTTCCTGGACTTCGGCTGTGTCTTCTTGTGCTTCGTTTTGGGAGGGAGGTGCCGGAACACAGGTGGAGCAAAACGAACAGCAAAACGAAGAAGAACGTTAGGGTCCAGCCCTGGAAGCAACCCCAGCGTATTCGCAGTCAGGGGCCCCTGGCTCAGCCGCCACCCCCGACCCATTGGCCAACGTGTGACCCTAAAAGCAGCTTCCGCCGCCTCCGACCTGTCTGCAGGCGGGTCCTGTGGTGGCCCTGCCCAGATGCTCTCCAGGAGGCAAACCGCGCCTCAACACAGAGTGCTGGGTCTTACAGCGCTGAGCGTCAATGTCGAGAAGGAGGATGATGAGGAGGAGGAGGACGAGGAGGGGGAGGAGGAGGAGGATGATGAGGAGGAGGAGGAGGGGGAGCGTGGAGTGGGAAGACGGTTGAGGATGAGGAGGGGAGGGGGAGGGGGAGGAGGAGGAGGTACGAGTTTGTTTGCGTGCACCCTCCTCCCATCCTCCCCGTCTTTTGATTCGATTCGAATCGATCCATCACTTTTGCCTCGCTTAGAGGATGAATGGACCGGTCGAGCTTCGTATGACGGATCCAATCAACTCTGCCCGATCGATTTTTCGCCTCGTTCTCCGCACTGCGTCTATGAAACGATGCTTCAGGGCTTTCGTTCGGATCGGTCCTCTTTGCACTACACTATCCTCTCGTTCGTTCCACCCCAGCGTTGTGAGACAAAGACTGCATCGCGCTGCAGCCATACCAGCCTATCCGTGTCTCCAGGCCGAACTTCGATTTCTAGGCAGCAAACTTATCTTGCCACACAATTTCTTCATATGCCAAGGTTCTGCGTGTTGGCTCCCCTATTCCAGGTTGGCCCTCGCGTGACTCTGGGTTTGTGTGGTACCTCTTGCCGACACATCTGCACCCGAGGCTTGTCTCCGTTGCGATGGACAAATCCCGCTGCAGCCATGCCGTCGACAATCACACGACCGCTCGGCTGTACGACTGCTCGGCTGGAGCGGACCGGTGGCGCTACGAGTGGTCGGTCGGCAAGAAGGTGTGGTGCTGCCTGCAGGAGGGCAAGGCGTGCCAACGGATCGTCGCCGATGACAGGCTTGTCGGGAGGGGGGGGCGGAGGGAGGGAGAGGAGAGAGGCGAGGAACCATACCCCGAATCATATTGAGGACAGGAATGTAATAGAATCCGCTACCTTTCTTTTTTACCGCATATGCTTGTATGTGCGAACATGCTCGGGATTCTTCACAACGGGGAACTCGTGCAGTAGCAGGCAGTGCTGAAGCTGTTGTATGATTACCTGTCAACCGCAGTGGAAGCCTGGAAAACCATGTTCCGAATGTGTGTTCCAGTCGCGACACCCCGAACGCGAAGTCGCCCTTTAGCAGTGCCCAGGGAGCGGCGCCGAATGCAGGAGCGGGCCCTTCAGAAGGGAGGGGTCGCCCGCGGTGGACTCGTCGTTGGATGCAGGGAGGCTGTGCGGCTGAGCCCCCCTCCTCCCTTTGAGCGGGGTCGGGTTTAAACCTCTTCGCTCCCCGGGTCGATGCTCCCCCCTCACCCCCCTCGGGACTTTGGCGGCACATGGCTTTCAATGCGTGCAGAAGCGGGCATTCTTTTCCCCGACCAGTGCCTGCACCGGGGAGTTCTCGCTTGTGCTGCTCCGGTAGAGCTGGACGGGTGCCCCGTGTTTTCGCCACGTCGGTGCGCGTGCCCGCTCGTGGGCGCCTTTGGGCGCCCCGTGCGTTTGGTGGGCTTCTCGAGGTTTCGCCTCACTGGCGCCCGTGCCCGCTCGCGGTGCCCCGTGGGCGCCCCCCCTATCGGCTCAGGTGCTGGATCTCCTGAAATTCAGGACAGTGCAGCATCGAGGGACACAGCCCTTCATCGCTGTCATCCGTCCTCTGCCTGCGGATCTCCTTCGGACGGGCGGTTCGGCCTTTCGGCTCCTTGCCTCCGCTCACGCTCTGCGCGGGGTGGGTCTCCCGAGGACTCGCCGCGTTGGCCCGTGCCCGCTCGTGGGCGCCTCGTGGGCGCCCCCCGTGAGTTGGGTGTGTTTCCCGAGGGTTCGCCCCGCGGCCGCTCGTGGGCGCCCCGTGGGCGCCCCCTTGTGCGCTTGCATCACATGGGCTTGCGCAAGAGGCCTGCGCCGCATAGCTTGCAGCGCGTAGCTTGCGAAACATAGCTCGCGCGACGCAGCTCGCACCACATGATTTCATGCGCGACGTGGCTTGCCGCACAGCTTCCTTTGGTCAGCTGTCGCCACAGAGCTCACGCTGCACAGCTTACATAACATAGTCACAAATATTGCGCAAGAAGGCTTACACCGCACAGTGGACGCTATGTAGCTCACGCCACATAGCTCGTTTTTCGCAGCTAACCAAAGAATTGGCTCTGCAACCTCCCCCCAGACTTGTCGACACCCACGAAGATTATGCAATTTTCAGTTTATTCTGCTTTATCGTTCATCTTGCATGATGTTGTGCGCGGTCTCTAGCTCGTTGCACACGGTTATTTTCCAATGGTCTTTTGCTCTAGAGTGGGACGAATTCAGCACGCGCGCGCATGGCGACATCATACAGTGCTGAGATGAAACGAAAGCCATGCCAGTCTAGCAATATTTCCCAGAAGTCGCATTTCAATTTTACCACGCGGTGCATCCGCGTGGATCCAGCATGCGCCAAGTGCACGGATCCCCATCAACTATTACTTTGCGGGCCAACCTGCCAGCGGCCGTCGCGTGCGCGTGGAATTCCTTCGGCATACGGATTTCAAGGTCGAATCAGTCAAATACGTCCAGCAATAGTCTGAAAAGGTTTCTTGGTTATCCGCGCGCGCTTTCCACCATCAGCCCCCATCAGCGCCGCCGCATCACGTCACCGTCGTCGACAATCGTCGCAATTGCCGCCATCATCGTTCAAACGCCTTCATCTTCCACACATGGACATAAGCATGATCATCGGCGTTGCCAGTATCGGCGCCGGCACTGGTTTTGCCGTCGCCATCATTACCACTGCCGCCACCTTCGTCGCCTTCATCATGGGTGTCGCTGTTGTCGTCGTCATCATGGTGCCGTGCCCGCCCGAGCTACCGACCCGCATTGAAGCGCCCGCGCGCCAGCGCGGCCTTCTGACATGCGCTGGGGCGCTGCCACCGGTAAGCGCCATCGTGGCCGCACCGACTGTGCCAAACCAGTTGGCTTTTCTGCGCGCGAGTTTGTGCTCTCCAGCGCGGCCGCAGAGATGTGCCAGCCATGGCCAGACAGTCATCGCAATGGCCGCCGCATGGGTTTTGAAAACCAGGTTGCGGGTGGGTGTGGGTGGGTTGGATGATTTGGCGAGCAGTAGAATTTACAACCGAAGAGTTGCAAACATATTCGCACGCATTAGTATGCACCACGTGTCTGAAGCCACATAGCTCACGCCGCAAAGCTTGCACCGCATATTTCGCACCATTTAACTTGCACAACGCAACTCCCACCCCCAGAGTGCAATAACTGATTGTTTGGGTTTCGCGCTGGCTATCATGGTGGACGTGCTCGGTGCTATTGCGAATGCCATATTCGGCAAAGAATGGGGCGCGCGTGCGCGGCGCAGGCGGGAACCACATTGCGAAACCGTTCGCCCTCCATCATCGTCGTCGTCAAGAGATTGAGCGGAAAAGACCGCACACTATGCAAATCATGGGCCCGCCTTCCATCATCGTAGTCGATGGGGGCTTCCTTTCTCGAGGGGCATAAGAATTTGTTAATGTTAGCCAGCGTGGGCACCGCACATTGGCTCCTTGCATTCGCGTGGTGTGATGCAATGTTTTTTGCGGTATTGTTGTGGACGGGTTCGTGCGCGGGGCGCATGCCGGGTCGAAGCGGGTGCGCCGCGCGGTGACATGAAAATGCTCGTTTTGTGTCAGATGTCTGGAATGATATGGCTGCCATTTCATTGCAATGCATGCGCGCGGGCAAGCAACTGCAATATTTGTGATGAAGAGCAACAGTCGTTGTGCAATCCATGCGGTGCAACCGTTTGTGGTGCGAAGCCACTTTGCTGCCAAAATGGAGGTTGCCAAATCAATTGCTCGCGCAATCATCCACCCGCGCCCGCAACTTGGTTTGCAACACCCATGCGGCGGCGATTGTGGTGACTGCTTGGCCGTGGTTGGCACATTTTCGCGGCCGTACTGGCGAGCGCCACCTCGAACACAGAACGGCCAATTGGTGTGGCGCAGTCGGTGCGGCCGCGATGGCGCCTACCGGTCGGATCTCTGCGTCGCGTGTCACAGGCCGCGCTGGCGCGCGGGCGTTTCAGTGCCGGTCGGTGGCTCGGGCGGGCGCGGTATCAGCATGACGACGGCAACAACGGCATCGATGATGATGTGGCGATGGTGCTTGCGATGATGGCGGCAAGGCCGATGACGGCGCCGATGCTGGTAACGCCGCCACCGATGATGCTGTCCATGTTTTGCTGATGGAAGTTTTGGGGGGATTTCGACATGCGCGCGCGGCCGACGCGCGCGCGTGGACCGCATGGTACTGTTTGACAGCAGTCGCGCCCCCCAGCAAGTGCGCGAAACCGTCGAATGATTTTTTACATCCGTTCGCGAGAGGCCAGCGTTGTCTCATTGTGTTAGTCAGAAACAAAAGTGCCCCGTCAAGAACGAACAAGTGTGCGCGTAAATTTTGTTGAGCAAAAGTGGGGCAACCGCCATTTTTTTTTTTTGTTTGTTTTGGTTGTCCCAAGCTTCGCTACTGAAATCCTTTGAGCGAACGAAAAAGGCTTACACATATTCTGACACGCGTGCGCGACAACGCGCGCGTTGTTGTTGTTGTTGTGGTTGTTGTGGTTGTTGTTGTTGTTGTTGTTGTTGTTGTTGTTGTTGTTGTTGTTGTTGTTGTTGTTGTTGTTGTTGTTGTTTGTTGTTTTTGTTGTTGTTATTGTTGTTGTTGTTGTTGTTGTTGTTGTTGTTGTTGTTGTTGTTGTTGTTGTTGTTGTTGTTTCTTGTTGTTTCTTGTTGTTCCTCTTTTCCCTTCCGTCATGTTTTCGGCAATTGATTCTGAATCATTCTGTGTTTTAATCGACGAGTATGCGTTCATAGTCTTATTCGAGAGACTTGCGCCATTCCGCCGATCCCTAGAAAGAAGCGGGGAGTCCACGGTTGAGGCGTAGTGGGCTTTTATGGGCACTATCATGGGGGTGCTTCTGGGCGCCTTGGGAGCTAATTGGGGGCCCGGTGGAGCCTCTTGGGCGTAGTTTTGAAGCGTCTTGGGGGCCGTTTTGTGGTCTCTTTTGGGCCTTCTGGGGGCCTCTTGGGGCTTTTGGGGGCCTTCTTTTGGGCCGCTCGAAGGCTTTTTGGGGCCTTCTGCGGGCCTTTCGGGGCGGAGAAGAAAGATTTTCGGTTCGTGTTCTCCCTCTTGGCCTCTCTTGGGGCCTCCTGGGGGCGATCTTTGGCCGTCTTGGGCCCCTGTTTGGGCCGTCTTGGATTGGAACCCTCTGGGGCCGTTCTCGGGCCCTCGTGGGGGCCTCATGGGCAGTTTCGGGGCGGTCTCCAGGGCCTCTTGGGCCGTCTACGCTAGAATCGATGACAAACCTAAGGAGAAGCATTGATTGTTGCCTCTCGAGGCCCTGTTGGCAAGGCTCTTGGGCCTCTCTTGGGGCGTCCCAAAGGTGTCTTGGGGCGTCTTGGAGCCGTCGTAGGCGTCTTGGGTCGATCGTTCGGCGACTTGGGACCGTCTTGAAACGTTTTCGGAGCCACGGAAGGTAGGTTTGGAAGCTCCGGAGTCACCAGGGGTGCGCCAGGAACCCCCGCCACCTTCTCCAGGGAGCCCAGATACTCCTCCTCCTCCTCCCCCCCCCCGAAAACGAGATTTGGACCCTGGGGAGGGAGAGGGGGGGATGGGGGACAGGCAATCATCCCACACGCCTTCTCACCCCGGGAAGCGGGAGACGGCGGATTTGACAGAGATGATGGAGGGGCGATAACGGCATTCCTTGGAATGGTACGAATTTATTTGCAAGATGATCGATGAGGCAGAACCATTTGTAAATTATAGTATCTCAGGGTGAGTCGATAAGGCCGTGGGGGCGGGTGGTAAAACCTGTCCTCTTTTTTGAATGGGAAGTCAATGCAAAACTATGCAAAACAATGCAACTCAACGCAATGCAATGCAACGTAGTGAAAAGAAAAGCAAAGCAATGCAAAGCGAATCAAAACCCAGCAAATCAACGCAATACAACGCAATGCAACGCAATGTAAATCAATCAAAGGCAATGCAATGCAATGCAAACCAATGCAACGCAATGCAAAGCAATGCAAAACCATGGAACTCAATGCAACACAATGCGATGCAATGCAAAGCCATTCAACACAATGCAACCTAAAGCAAATCGATGCAGGACAATGCAGAGCGATGAAAAACCATGCAAGGCAATGCAAAGAAATGCACCGCAAGGCGATTGCAATCAAAGCAACGCAAAGCCATGCAACACAAAGCAAAGCCATGCAAAGAAATGCAAATCAGTGCACCGCAATGCGACGCAATGCGAAGCAATACAAAGAGCTGCAAAACAATTCAAAGCAGTGCAATGCAACGCAATGCGACGGAACGAGATGCAAGGCAGTGTGATTGCAATGCAGCGCTATTGCGAAGCAGTGCAAGGAAGTGCGACGGTGATGCAGTGCGATTGCAGTGCGATGGCAGTACAGTGCAGCGCAGAATACGACTGCAGGGCACCGCACTGCAGGTCGATGGCATCGCAGCGCGGTTGCAGTGCAACAGAGGGGGGAAGGGCGCTGGTGCCACGGGGCGGTCGCGACGCACGAAGAGCGGGGCCGCGCCGGGCCCGCTCCCGGTCCCGGCCCCGTAGAAGAGCAGTAATTTATGCCCTGAGTGTCGGGGGCGAAAAAGAGGGGGGTGACGACTAGGGGGGGGGTGGATGTCATGGCGGGGGCCATGGTATTTCCCCAGATTTCATGGCGCCTGTTCTTGTTTCATTACGTCCCTGGCCCCCCCGCTGGGCAGCGCACATGCCGCCGGTCATGATTTGCACCCCCTCCTTTTGGACACCCCCCTCTTGGCCGCTCCCGATAATGCCCTGAGTGGAAGCCTTGTTCGGGGAATGTGGGGAGGTTTTGTATCGCAGGCCTGGAGGTTGACACGAACACCAATATCGGCGGTGTGCCTCCACCGAGGGAAGGAGATCCCGATCTCGGTGATGGTGGTAGTACTCTGGCTTCCAAGGTGTCCGAAATATTACCACTAACACCGAAATCGAGGATCATTGGTGCTGGTGCCATTTTCCAGGCCTCCAGTTGTAGGCGAAACGCCCAGCTCCCCCCCCTCCCGACGCGCCCGGTGGCCCGACGGGGAGCCTTATGGAGGAACAGGAACGGATGGACGGATGGACGATGCCAACGGTGGCTGTGATGACGATGGCAAGGTCGCTTACGATGACGATGACGAGGACGATGATGATGGCGGTGATTGTGGTTATGATGATCGTGATGATGACGAGTACTAATGATGACGACGAGGATGAGGACACGCGTGAGGAGCAGGAGGACTGACAATTAGGAGGAGGAGAGGGGGAGAGGGAAGGACGAAGGAGGAAGCGGAGGAGCAGGATGAGGATAATTTACTAGATGGTAGAGGATTTTTGAGGAAGGGGAATAGCAGGAACTGATGACGATGATGATGATGATGATGATGATGATGATGATGATGATGATGATGATGATGATGATGATGATGATGATCTCATGTTGATGATGCTGATGCTGATGACGGTGATGATGTTGATGATGATGAATAACGTGACGATGATGCTGATGATGATGTTGACGATGCGAACGATTACGGTGATGATGTTGGTAGTGATGATGATGATGATGATGATGATGATGATGATGACGATGATGATGATGATGATGATGATGATGAGGATGTTGTTGATGATGATGATTATGATGATGATATTGATGCTGGTGCTGATGCTGCTGCTGTTGATGATGACGATGATGATGATGAGGAGGATGAGGACGATGAGGATTGTGATGATGCTGATGATGCTGATTATGATGCTGCTGATGATGATGCTGATGTTGATGCTGATGCTGATGCTGCTGCTGCTGGTGATGATGGTGATGGTGGCGGTGGCGGTGATGATGATGATGATGATGATGATGATGATGCTGATGCTGATGCTGATGCTGATGCTGATGCTGATGCTGATGCTGATGCTGATGCTGATGCTGGTGCTGCTGACGATGATTCTGATGATGACGACGAGGGGGAGAAGGGTGAACGGATAATCGAGGAGGTCGGGTAGAGGAGGAGAAGGAAGAGGAGGGTGGAGGATGTGGTCTGGAGGAGGCTGATGCAGGCCGCCTGGTCGTGATAACCACTCGAAGCGTGAGTACGACTGCGACTCGGCAGCTGAGAACTGGCAGATGGCCTGGTCCGTCGGCAAGAAGGAGTGGTGCTGCCAGCGCGACAGAGGCGGCGGGAAGGGGAATCCACCGCCAGAATAGACTTTTCTGGGCGACGGTTCAGCACTACCGACAGCAGTTTCTGCCTACTTTTGAGCAGGACTCGCTATTGATGTCGCCGTGGGCGTTGTCTGCCTGAGACGCGAAGTCACCTGCCTAACAGCGGCGCTGGCGATTTTGGGCAACACTGTCCGCCATCGTGTCAATTTCTGTGTCAATTTCCTTGTCAGTCGGGCAATATTTATTGTTTTTCCGTGTCAATTTCGGGCGTGCCGAGACTCGCGATGGCCGTTGTTTCGGCGGCGAGCGAGGGGGGGAAGTGAGAAGGAAACGTCCTTCTCAGAAGGCTCGGAAGTCCCGGAAGTCCCCCGGCCTTCTGAGAAATTTTCTAAGCCGTCTTCGATGACACAGAAAGCTTTCAGAAGGCGAGAAGGCTTTGAGACGTCCCGCCGCCTTCTGAGAAGGCCTTCTCCTTCTCACTTCCCCCCCTCGCTGGCCGCCGATGATTGGCGGAAGGTCTTTCCCCTGCCTGGCCCGCTTCCTTCTGCAGGGGTCCTGGGCCACCGCAGAACAAGTATCGAGCAGAGTCCACCTCCGTATCCGCCGCCTCGGAGTCTTAGATGATGCCATATCCATATCCATATCCATATCCATATCCATATCCATATCCATATCCATATCCATATCCATATCCATATCCATATCCATATCCATATCCATATCCATATCCATATCCATATCCATATCCATATCCATATCCATATCCATATCCATACCCATATCCATATCCATATCCATATCCATATCCATATCCATATCCATATCCATATCCATATCCATATCCGTGTCCTCCTCCTCCTCCTCCTCCTCCTCCTCCTCCTCCTCCTCCCCCACCCCTCCCTGGCCGGGCCCTTCCTGGGTCCAGGAGCTGTGGATACGCCTTCCTGGCCAAGCCAGCCGGGCGTGGCGTATACACCGCTGCTGGGTTCAGGATGGGCCTGGCCAGTCTTCTTGCCCCTCCGCCTCCTGACCCCCGCCCTGTCTCCCCTTCTTGCTCCTGGACCCTCTTCGGTACTGCCCCCCAGACCTGTCTCCCTAATTCTTTCGGTGGAGAGACGGGCACCTCGCAGCAAAATCCGCCAGAATTTCCCGCAGCTTTTTTTGCCAGCGTCACGGCAGATTTCGGACAGCGCCATCAATTTCTGACTGCAGACTTCCGCCAGCGCCACGCCTCTTTTCCCGAACCTCTGGGCGGCGTCCTCTGCCCTGCTCGTCGCGCGCCTCGGGGTCCAGCGCTGGCGGGAGAGTGTCGCCCGTGGACGCCAGAGGTTTGTGGCGATGCGTTTGTCCAGCCTCCAGAGAGAGAGAAGCGGGTGCACGAGGTGCTTGTCGGACCGCCCTCAGACGACGAGCCGATGCTTGGGTCATTCCCAGACATGTGACGTCCTGATTTTTTCAATCCGGGGTCCCAGGACCGTGCGCTGGCGGACCGTGCGGTGACGTCTCTTGGGGTTCTGGGGTTACCGCACGGTCTGTCACCGCACCGTTTCGGGACTCCGAAAGGGTGCGCTTCGCGTTCCCTCCGGAACGGGCGCGGCGCCCGCTGCATTCCGGCCAGGGAGCGTTCCGCGGAAGTCTCCTGGAGCCGCCAGCCTTCTCAGATCCCCGCGTTTCGTTGTTGTTGAACATTATTTATTCTAAAGAATAATTATTGTTGGGCCCCTTGGTGCGCGCCCCCCCTGCGCCGCCTAGGCCGCAGCTACATTTTCATCATTTTCGTGAGGAAGCCTCAGAAAAGAGGGTGTGTACAGGATCCGGTTGTTTTGTTGTAATCCGCTTTCCCTTGCAAAAAACAATAGAAAATGACATTTCTTGTTCTAATATAATCAAATTTCAAGAATCCCTTGCAAACAATAAGGTAAAGTGGACATTCGCGCGCGCAAGACGAAATCCTTCCAAAACCTTAGTGTTCGCAGCGATTTTAACATAAAAACATCAAAAAACCAATGGTTTTTCAACAAAAAAATGTCAAAATTTCATCCCGCGCGCTCTTGCGGATTCGTAGGAAACCCAACACTTTTTAAACATTTCTGTCAAACGGGCTTTTGCGAGCAACTTTTTCGAACTTCTGCAACAACGGTTGCGCACCTGCCAGGGCCATCATCCCTGTCAAATAATACCATGCGGGACACATTCGTTTTTTCTTCGCGCGCGCACGCCGTCGTCGTCGGCCGCGGGGCCCTGAATAGTAGCCACGGTCGTCCGCATGCCACGAAGTGAAGTGTCCGAACGTCATAGGGCGGGAAGCTGGGTGTGGGTGGTGGCGAAGAGTCGTTTGGAAATTTGGTAGAGCTTGAACCGGCCCCCCCACAAAGTGGGGGTATTGCCCGCCTCCTATGAAAACCCTGGCACTGGTGAGGAGTGTCCCCACTGCTAGTAGTTTGTTGTTGTGTTGTTGAACATTATTAATTCTAAAGAATAATTATTGTTGGGCCCCTGGTGCACGGCCCCCCTGCGCCGCCTAGGCCGCAGCTACATTTTCATCATTTTCGTGAGGAAGCCTCAGGTAATTCGATGTGATCAAGATCCGGTTGTTTTGTTCCCCCCCGCTTTCCCTTGCAAAAAACACTATAAAATGACATTTCTTGTTCTAATATAATCAAATTTCAAGAATCCCTTGCAAAAAATAAGGTAAAGTGGACATTCGCGCGCGCAAGACGAAATCCTTCCAAAAGCTTAGTGTTCGGAGCGATTTTAACATAAAAACATCAAAAAACCAATGGTTTTTCAACAAAAAAATGTCAAAATCTCATCCCGCGCGCTCTTGCGGATTCGTAGGAAACCCAACACTTTTTAAACATTTCTGTCAAACGGGCTTTTGCGAGCAACTTTTTCGAACTTCTGCGACAACGGTTGCGCACCTGCCAGGGCCATCATCCCTGTCAAATAATACCATGCGGGACACATTCGTTTTTTCTTCGCGCGCGCACGCCGAAATCTCCAAAAACCATTGGGCTTCTTAAGAATTTTAGCACCGCGCATCCCTCCTTCTCTCTTCTCTCCTTTCCTCCTTGTCCTGCTCCTCCTCCTCCTCCTCCTCCGGCGGGGGGCGTGAGGATCCGGCATCGCTCACAACCATCGGGACAACCATCGGGACAACCATCGGAACAACCATCGGGACAACCATCGGGACAATCATCGGGACAGTCATCGGGACAACGATCGGGACAAGCACAACCATCAGGACAACCATCGGGACAATCATCGGGACAACGATCGGGACAACCACAACCATCAGGACAACCATCGGGACAACCATCGAGACAACCATCGGGACAACCATATCCTCTCTCTCTTGTGTATTCCCACATCCCTCAGGAATTTGCCCTAAAGATGTGATCAACTATCTTGTGAGTACGTATCATGTGTATCATGTGTATCATGTACCATATGCATCATATGCAACAGATGTTCTGTGGAAGGCTTAACAACTTCTGTGGGTTAACAAGGCTTAAGAACTTCTGTGGGTGTACGAACGTAGGCTTAACAACTTCTGTGGGTGTGTACTCCACGCCAGTGTAGTAGCCACGGTCGTCCGCAGGCCACGAAGTGAAGTGTCCGAACGTCATAGGGCGGGAAGCTGGGTGTGGGTGGTGGCGAAGAGTCGTGTGGATATTTGGTAGAGCTTGCATTGCCCCCCCACAAAGTGGGGGTATTGGCTGGCGTCGCATGAAAACCCTGGCACTGGTGAGAACACTGAGCGTTCGGGTAAAGTGATTGTTGTTGTTGTTGTTGTTGTTGTTGTTGTTGCTGCTGCTGCTGCTGCTGCTGCTGTTGTTTTTTTCTTTTTTCTTTGTTTATTGTTGTTTTCTTTATTGTTGATGTTTTTGTTTGGTTGTTGCTGCTGCTGCTGTTGCTGCTGCTGCTGTTATTGTTATTGCTATTGTTAATGTTGTTGAACATTATTTATTCTAAAGAATAATTATTGTTGGGCCCCCTGGTGCGCGCCCCCCCTGCGCCGCCTAGGCCGCAGCTACATTTTCATCATTTTCGTGAGGAAGCCTCAGGTAAAACGATGTGATCCAGATCCGGTTGTTTTGTTGTAATCCGCTTTCCCTTGCAAAAAACACTATAAAATGACATTTCTTGTTCTAATATAATCAAATTTCAAGAATCCCTTGCAAAAAATAAGGTAAAGTGGACATTCGCGCGCGCAAGACGAAATCCTTCCAAAACCTTAGTGTTCGGAGCGATTTTAACATAAAAACATCAAAAAACCAATGGTTTTTCAACAAAAAAATGTCAAAATTTCATCCCGCGCGCTCTTGCGGATTCGTAGGAAACCCAACACTTTTTAAACATTTCTGTCAAACGGGCTTTTGCGAGCAACTTTTTCGAACTTCTGCGACAACGGTTGCGCACCTGCCAGGGCCATCATCCCTGTCAAATAATACCATGCGGGACACATTCGTTTTTTCTTCGCGCGCGCACGCCGAAATCTCCAAAAACCATTGGGCTTCTTAAGAATTTTAGCACCGCGCATCATAAAATCACACGAATCGCACCGTAGGTCCTCGAAAAACACCTGCACGACTTTTCAAAATTTCTACCCGCGCGCGCTGTCCTAACAACTTCTGTGGGTGTGTACTCCACGCCAGTGTAGTAGCCACGGTCGTCCGCAGGCCACGAAGTGAAGTGTCCGAACGTCATAGGGCGGGAAGCTGGGTGTGGGTGGTGGCGAAGAGTCGTGTGGATATTTGGTAGAGCTTGCACTGCCCCCCCACAAAGTGGGGGTATTGGCTGGCGTCGCATGAAAACCCTGGCACTGGTGAGAACACTGAGCGTTCGGGTAAAGTGATTGTTGTTGTTGTTGTTGTGGTTGTTGTTGTTGTTGTTGTTGTTGTTGTTGTTGTTGCTCTTCTTCTTCTTCTTCTTCTAGTTGTGGTTGTGGTTGTGGTTGTGGTTGTGGTTGTGGTTGTGGGTGTTGGTGTTGTTGTTGTTGTTGTTGTTGTTGTTGAACTCTCATTCTTGAAGAATAATTATTGTTGATCCCCCCCCCCACCGGTGCACATTGTTTTTTCGATTGAAGTGCCACCCCCGGGGCTCGCACCTTGTTTTTTCTCAAGGAAAGTCTTCCTGCTCAAACTGTGCCCCTGCCCCCCGGGCTACAACAACAACGGCTCCCGCCTGAGACTTCTTCGATTTTTACTCAGGACCCCCGCTCCCGCCTGAGACTTCCGCGCAATTTACTCAGGAAAGGCGCTCCCGTCTGAGACTTCCTCGCAATGTAATCAAGACCCCCGCTCCCGCCTGAGACTTCCGTGCAATTTACGTGGGAACGGCGCTCCCGCCTGAGACTTCTTCGAATTTTACTCAGGACCCCCGCTCCTGCCTGACATTTCCGCGCAATTGACTCAGGAACGGCGCTCCCGCCTGAGACTTCCTCGCAATTTAGTGAGGACCCCCGCTCCCGCCTGAGACTTCCGTGCAATTTGCTCAGGAACGGCGCTCCCGCTTGAGACTTCCTCGCAACTTAGTCAGGGCCCCCGCTTCCGCTTGAGATTTCCTCACAATGTACTCAGGACTGCGCTCTCGCGTGCGACGTCCTCACAAATTATTCTGGAATTGCGTTTCGGCGCTCAGGAACCACGCACGCGCCAAGGACGCCTTCACAACGTGGTATCTTCCCTCTTCCTTCGTCCTTCCCCCTCCCCTTCCTCCCACTCTCCCTCGTTCTTCCCCTCCTCCTCTTGCAGGGCCCGCGCCAATTCCAATGGCGGGCAGAGAGATGTACGCCCCCGAAGGATTGTCCGCCCGTTCCGGTTTGCCCGTACGTCTAAGCCCGCCGGCCCCAGCAAAGAGAAATAATCCCCCCGAAAGGGGTGTGATCGAAGACGAAGAGGGCGGGCATCGAGGGTGTAGGGTATACGTGTTGAATGACTCGCGGGCAAGTAAGAGCGTACAGCCTTAAAATGGTTGTTGTTGTTGTTGTTGTGTGTGTGTTGTTGCTGCTGTGTTGTTGTTGTTGTTGTGGTTGTGGTTGTTGTTGTTGTTGTTGTTGTTGTTGTTGTTGTTGTTTTTGCTGCTGCTTTGTTGTTGTTGTTGTTTTGAACATTATTACTTCTAAAGAATAATTATTGTTGGGACCCCTGGTGCACGCCCCCCCCGCCGCGCCTAGGCCGCAGCCACATTTTCATCATTTTCGTGAGGAAGCCTCAGGTAAAACGATGTGATCCAGATCCGGTTGTTTTGTTCCCCCCCCGCTTTCCCTTGCAAAAAACACTATAAAATGACATTTCTTGTTCTAATATAATCAAATTTCAAGAATCCCTTGCAAAAAATAAGGTAAAGTGGACATTCGCGCGCGCAAGACGAAATCCTTCCAAAAGCTTAGTGTTCGGAGCGATTTTAACATAAAAACATCAAAAAACCAATGGTTTTTCAACAAAAAAATGTCAAAATATCATCCCGCGCGCTCTTGCGGATTCGTAGGAAAACCAACACTTTTTAAACATTTCTGTCAAACGGGCTTTTGCGAGCAATTTTTTCGAACTTCTGCGACAACGGTTGCGCACCTGCCAGGGCCATCATCCCTGTCAAATAATACCATGCGGAACACATTCGTTTTTTCTTCGCGCGCGCACGCCGTCGTCGTCGGCCGCGGGGCCCTGAATAGTAGCCACGGTCGTCCGCATGCCACGAAGTGAAGTGACCGAACGTCATAGGGCGGGAAGCTGGGTGTGGGTGGTGGCGAAGAGTCGTTTGGAAATTTGGTAGAGCTTGAACCGGCCCCCCCACAAAGTGGGGGAATTGCCCGCCTCCTATGAAAACCCTGGCACTGGTGAGAACGGAGTGTCCCCACGTGCTAGTAATTGTTGTTGTTGTTGTTGTTGTTGTTGTTGTTGTTGTTGTTGTTGTTGTTGTTGTTGGTGTTGTTATTGATGATGATATGTTTGTTGATGTTGTTGTTTTTTCGGCGGCGCGCCCGGGGGGAAGCGAGAAGGGGCGAGCCTTCTCAGAAGGCCTCGGAAGGCCTCCTCCTCCTCGTTCCGCCTCCTCAGTGAGCCTTCTCAGAAGCCCTTCTCAGGAAGTTTCTCAGGGGGCCTAAGCAGCCTTCTCAGAAGGCCGTGGGGCTCCAGAGAAGGCGTGGAGAGCGTCGCAGAGAGGCCGGAGAGCCCTCTCCGTCTTCGCCCAGGGGCGGCGCTGCGAAGGACCGCCACCGCTGCTGGGGGCGCTCCAGAGAGCTCCGCCTTGGCAGCAGTGGCGCGTGGTGGTTCCCAGGGGTCGCCCTGGCCTGTGAGAGGGGAGGGACGGCGGGGGTGAAGGGGGAGAGGGCCCCAGAGATCCAGCGCATCAAAACAAAAACCAAGACGGATTTGTGTTCGCCGTGTCTTTGGCCTCTGCAGGCCCTCGCCAGAGTCCGGGGCAGGGAGTTCTCTTGGTGCGCAAAGCCCAGCCATATGCAGTTATGGGTACCGCAGTTATGAGGATCGTCTTCGGTGTTGCTCCCCAAAGGGGCTACAAAACATGTGAGGGGTGTGCCTCCGTAGCCATTTTGGCTCAAGCCTGTTTGACTCAAGCCGTCTTGGCTGAGGCCATTTTTTCCAGAACCAGCTAATCGACCGTGCGAGCTCGGCTCGGCCCACCCGCGCCATGGCCCAACGCGCCTCGCTCGGGGCTGCTGCTGGCCTGGCGGCCGTCGCCTGCTTGAAGCATGGCCAGTCCTTCGTGTCCTCGCAGGTTGCGCCCCGCGCCGCCGTCGAGGAGACGCTGCAGGCCTCCTCTGCCGAGGCTGTCCCTGCACTCCGCGGCGCCGCGCAGGCCCAGCAGCCCAGCCCCACGGGGGGAGCGGCGGCCCTGGCAGCGCCGGCAGCCGCCGCCGCCCTCGCCGCGGCGGTCGGGTCCAAGCGCCGCGGTCGCGCCAGCAAGCTGGCGGCCGGCCAGGCCTCGTGCGTTGTGCCAGTCCACTCGCGCGCCAGCGTGGCCCGCCGGGCCCTGGACCAGTCGAGCCGCTACGCGGACCTCTCGCTGACGGAGGAGGACCTGATCAAGAACGGCCAGCACGTGCTGGTGGCCTACATAATGAAGCCCAAGGCGGGCTACGACTACCTGGCCACCGCGGCGCACTTCGCAGCGGAGTCCTCTACAGGCACGAACGTGAACGTGTGCACCACCGATGACTTCACTAAAACGGTGGATGCCCTCGTGTACTACATCGATCCTGAGAACGAGGAGATGAAGATCGCCTATCCTACGGCTCTGTTCGATCGTAACATCACTGATGGGCGCGCTATGATGTGTTCCGTGCTGACCCTGAGCATCGGGAATAATCAGGGTATGGGCGACGTCGACTACGGCAAGATCTATGATATTTATTTCCCGCCGCAGTATCTGCGCCTGTTCGACGGGCCTTCGTGCTGCGTGATCGACATGTGGCGCATCCTGGGACGCGGCACGGTCGGCGGTGGCCTGGTGGTCGGCACCATTATCAAGCCCAAGCTCGGCTTGCAGCCGAAGCCCTTCGGCCAGGCGTGCTATGGCTTCTGGCAGGGCGGCGACTTCATCAAGAACGATGAGCCGCAGGGCAACCAGACGTTCTGCCAGATGAACGAATGCATCCCCGAAGTCGTGAAGGCCATGCGCGCGGCCCAGGAGGAAACGGGCCAGGGCAAGTTGTTCTCCGCCAACATTACGGCGGATGACCCGAACGAGATGATCGCACGTGCCAAGTACATCTTGAACCAGATGGGCCCGATGGCGGAGAATTGTGCTTTCTTGGTCGACGGCTACGTGGCTGGCGGCACTGCGGTGACCGTTGCGCGCCGTAACTTCCCGAAGCAATTCCTGCACTACCACCGCGCCGGCCACGGCGCAGTGACCAGCCCGCAGACGCAGCGCGGGTACACCGCCTTCGTGCACACCAAGTTGTCGCGCGTCATCGGTGCCAGCGGCATCCACACGGGCACGATGAGCTTTGGCAAGATGGAGGGTGACGCTTCGGACAAGAACATCGGCTTCATGCTGCAAGACGACGTCGCCGACGGCCCCTACTACCGCAGGAGTGGGAGGGCATGAAGCAGACCACCCCGATCATCTCGGGTGGCATGAACGCCTTGCGGCTGCCTGCGTTCTTCGAGAACCTGGGCCACTCGAACGTTATCCTGACGGCCGGCGGGGGGGCCTTACGGTCACAAGGACGGGCCGAAGCAGGGCGCGATCTCGTGCGCCCAGGGCGAGGAGTCGTGGAAGTTGTGGAAGGCAGGCACCTACGGCGACGTGAGCCTGTCGGACGGCGTCGTCGAGTACGCGAAGACGCACGAGGAGCTCAAGGGCGCGTTCTTGACGTTCCAGAAGGATGCGGACCAGATCTACCCGGGCTGGAAGGAGAAGCTCGGCTACACGGGCGAGTCCTCCGTCCAGGCGGCCAGCTTCAATTGGCAGAAGAAGGAGTTGGCCGCGGCGTTCGTTGGCGCCAGCAAGGCTCGCAAAGCGAGCTCTGTGACCCGCCGGGCCCTGGACCAGTCGAGCCGCTACGCGGACCTCTCGCTGACGGAGGAGGACCTGATCAAGAACGGCCAGCACGTGCTGGTGGCCTACATCATGAAGCCCAAGGCGGGCTACGACTACCTGGCCACCGCGGCGCACTTCGCGGCTGAGTCCTCTACAGGCACGAACGTGAACGTGTGCACCACCGACGACTTCACAAAGACTGTGGACGCGCTCGTGTATTACATCGATCCTGAGAACGAGGAGATGAAGATCGCCTACCCGACGGCTCTGTTCGACCGCAACATCACCGACGGCCGCGCCATGATGTGTTCCGTGCTGACCCTGAGCATCGGGAATAATCAGGGCATGGGTGACGTCGACTACGGCAAGATCTATGATATTTATTTCCCGCCGCAGTACCTGCGCCTGTTCGACGGGCCGTCGTGCTGCGTGATCGACATGTGGCGCATCCTGGGTCGCGGCACGGTCGGCGGTGGCCTGGTGGTCGGCACCATTATCAAGCCCAAGCTCGGCTTGCAGCCGAAGCCCTTCGGCCAGGCGTGCTATGGCTTCTGGCAGGGCGGCGACTTCATCAAGAACGATGAGCCGCAGGGCAACCAGACGTTCTGCCAGATGAACGAATGCATCCCCGAAGTCGTGAAGGCCATGCGCGCGGCCCAGGAGGAAACGGGCCAGGGCAAGTTGTTTTCCGCCAACATTACGGCGGATGACCCGAACGAGATGATCGCCCGTGCCAAGTACATCTTGAACCAGATGGGCCCGATGGCGGAGAATTGCGCCTTCTTGGTCGACGGCTACGTGGCTGGCGGCACTGCGGTGACCGTTGCGCGCCGCAATTTCCCGAAGCAATTCCTGCACTACCACCGCGCCGGCCACGGCGCAGTGACCAGCCCGCAGACGCAGCGCGGGTACACTGCATTCGTGCACACCAAGTTATCGCGCGTCATCGGTGCCAGCGGCATCCACACGGGTACGATGAGCTTTGGCAAGATGGAGGGTGACGCTTCGGACAAGAACATCGGCTTCATGCTGCAAGACGACGTCGCCGACGGCCCCTACTACCGCCAGGAGTGGGAGGGCATGAAGCAGACCACCCCGATCATCTCGGGTGGCATGAACGCCTTGCGGCTGCCTGCGTTCTTCGAGAACCTGGGCCACTCGAACGTTATCCTAACGGCCGGCGGGGGGGCCTTCGGTCACAAGGACGGGCCGAAGCAGGGCGCGATCTCGTGCGCCCAGGGCGAGGAGTCGTGGAAGTTGTGGAAGGCAGGCACCTACGGCGACGTGAGCCTGTCGGACGGCGTCGTCGAGTACGCGAAGACGCACGAGGAGCTCAAGGGCGCGTTCTTGACGTTCCAGAAGGATGCGGACCAGATCTACCCGGGCTGGAAGGAGAAGCTCGGCTACACGGGCGAGTCCTCCGTCCAGGCAGCCAGCTTCAATTGGCAGAAGAAGGAGTTGGCCGCGGCGTTCGTTGGCGCCAGCAAGGCTCGCACAGCAAGCTCTGTGACCCGCCGGGCCCTGGACCAGTCGAGCCGCTACGCGGACCTCTCGTTGACGGAGGAGGACCTGATCAAGAACGGCCAGCACGTGCTGGTGGCCTACATCATGAAGCCCAAGGCTGGCTACGACTACCTGGCCACCGCGGCGCACTTCGCGGCGGAGTCCTCTACAGGCACGAACGTGAACGTGTGCACCACCGATGACTTCACTAAAACGGTGGATGCTCTCGTGTACTACATCGATCCGGAGAACGAGGAGATGAAGATCGCCTATCCGACGGCCTTGTTCGATCGCAACATCACTGATGGCCGCGCCATGATGTGTTCCGTGTTGACTTTGAGCATCGGGAACAACCAGGGAATGGGTGACGTCGACTACGGCAAGATCTACGACATTTATTTTCCGCCGCAGTACCTGCGCCTGTTCGACGGGCCGTCGTGCTGCGTGATCGACATGTGGCGCATCCTGGGCCGCGGCACGGTCGGCGGTGGCCTGGTGGTCGGCACCATTATTAAGCCCAAGCTCGGCTTGCAGCCGAAGCCCTTCGGCCAGGCGTGCTATGGCTTCTGGCAGGGCGGCGACTTCATCAAGAACGATGAGCCGCAGGGCAACCAGACGTTCTGCCAGATGAACGAATGCATCCCCGAAGTCGTGAAGGCCATGCGCGCGGCCCAGGAGGAAACGGGCCAGGGCAAGTTGTTCTCCGCCAACATTACGGCGGATGACCCGAACGAGATGATCGCACGTGCCAAGTACATCTTGAACCAGATGGGCCCGATGGCGGAGAATTGCGCCTTCTTGGTCGACGGCTACGTGGCTGGCGGCACTGCGGTGACCGTTGCGCGCCGCAATTTCCCGAAGCAATTCCTGCACTACCACCGCGCTGGCCACGGCGCAGTGACCAGCCCGCAGACGCAGCGCGGGTACACCGCCTTCGTGCACACCAAGTTGTCGCGCGTCATCGGTGCCAGCGGCATCCACACGGGCACGATGAGCTTTGGCAAGATGGAGGGCGACGCTTCGGACAAGAACATCGGCTTCATGCTGCAAGATGACGTCGCCGATGGCCCCTACTACCGCCAGGAGTGGGAGGGCATGAAGCAGACCACCCCGATCATCTCGGGCGGCATGAACGCCTTGCGGCTGCCTGCGTTCTTCGAGAACCTGGGCCACTCGAACGTTATCCTGACGGCCGGCGGCGGGGCCTTCGGGCACAAGGACGGGCCGAAGCAGGGCGCGATCTCGTGCGCCCAGGGTGAGGAGTCGTGGAAGTTGTGGAAGGCAGGCACCTACGGCGACGTGAGCCTGTCGGACGGCGTCGTCGAGTACGCGAAGACGCACGAGGAGCTCAAGGGCGCGTTCTTGACGTTCCAGAAGGATGCGGACCAGATCTACCCGGGCTGGAAGGAGAAGCTCGGTTACACGGGCGAGTCCTCCGTTCAGGCGGCCAGCTTCAATTGGCAGAAGAAGGAGTTGAGCTGATCGTTCCAAGATCCATTAGATGATGCAACCGTTTCGCGTATCCTGTTGGTCATGCGTATTTGATTAAAGGTTTTATTAGTAATTCATTTTCGTGTTCATTTCGAGCGCTCTATTTTGGCGTACCTTTTTCGAGTCGGCCAGCTTGCTCTGGGCAAGCGGCTGGTTAGCACTCAAGCCGTGCCTCGTAGGGCCGGCGTTGTAAGCATGTCAGCGATCTGTGTGCAACGTGCACAGTAGTCGCGCCCCTTCTTATTGTCGGTGAAGCTTTCGCACAAGTATTTTGCCGACTGTCCAACTTCGTGTTTGACATGCCGAGTGCAAATCAGACCTCTGATGGGGTGGGCATTTGCCAGAACAGAAACAAAAACATGTGAGGGGTGTGCCGCGATGGGCGGGGAACCGCACGCGAATCCTGCCACTGGGGCCTTCGGTGGAGCTCACTATGGGGCCACGAACGTTTGAGGGGTGTGCCGAAATGGGTGGGGCCCGCATGCGAGGACGGCCACTGGGGCATCAGGTGATAGGTGGAACTAGCTCCGTATAGGGCCACGAAACGCGTCAGGGGTGTGCAGAAACGGGCGGAGAGCCCAACTCGAGGACGGCCACTGGGGCATTAGGTAGAGCTCTCACGGGGGCTGTGAAACGTGTGAAAGGTGTGCTGGAATGGGCGGGGGGCCGCATGTGGAAACTGTCACTGGGGCCTTCGGTGGAGCTTCCGATGGGGCCACGAAGCGTGTAAGGGGTGTGCCGAAATGGGCGGGGAGCCGCATGCGAGCGCAGCCACTGGGGCCTTCGGTGGAGCTTCCGATGGGGCCACGAAGCGTGTCAGGGGAGTGCCGAAATGTGCGGGGAGTCGCATGCGAGCGCAGCCACTGGGGCTTCAGGTGGAGCTCCCCGTGGGGCCACGGAGCGTGTGAGGGGTGTGCCGAAGTGGGCGGGGAACCGTATGTGAGCGAAGCCACTGGGGCCTCAGGTGGAGCTCCCTATGGGGCCACGGAGCGTTTGACGGTGTGCCGAAGTGGGCGGGGAACCTCAGAGGACGGCGATATGAGGGCAGCGGGAGGAGGGCGGACAGGGGGAGTTGCCTCTATAAAACGAAGGCCAAACACCACAGGATGGCTGGGAACACAGAACCGACGCGGGATGAACCGCCAGTCCTGGGGAGTGGGTCGAGACATCTGGGGACCTTGTGATGAACAAATCAAGACATCGGACCTTCTGGATAGTGTGTCCGTGGGAGGAGGAGGAAGAGGAGGAGGAGGAGGAGGGGGAGGATGAGGAGGAGGAGGAGGAGATGGGACGGAGGATGAGAAGTGGAGGAGGAGAGGAGGAGGAGGAGGAGGAGGAGGATGGAGGAAGTGGAGGAGGAGGAAGAATGAGGAGAGGAGGAGGAGGAGGAGGAGGAGGAGGAGGAGGAGGAGGTGAGAGGAGGGGGAGGAGGCGGGGGAGAAGGAGGCGGAGGAGGAGGACAAGGATGATGATGCGGATGAGGAGGAGGAGGAGGAGGAGGAGGAGGAGGAGGAGGAGGAGGAGGAGGAGGAGGAGGAAGGGGAGGAGGAGGAGGAGGAGGAGGAGGAGGAGGAGGAGGAGGAGGAGGGCGAGTTGGAGGAGGGGGAGGATGAGGAAGAGGAGGAGGAGGAGGGAGGAGAAGAAGGAGTAGGACGATGAACTGGAGGAGGAGGAGGCGGAGGTGGAGGAGGAGGAGGATGAGGAGGAAGGGTAGGAGTAGGAGTAGGAGGAGGAGGAGGAGGTGGAGGACGGAGGAGGAGGAGGAGGGGGGCGGCATGATGATAATGCTGTGATGATGGCTGATGGTTAGATGATGATGATGGTGTGATGATGGTGCTGCTGATGGGATGCTGCTGATGATGCTGATGCTGATGATGATGATGCTGATGATGATGCTGATGCTGATGATGATGCTGATGATGCTGATGATGCTGATGATGTCGCTGATGATGATGATGATGCTGATGCTTATGCTGATGCTGATGATGATGATGATGGTGATTATGCTGATGATGATGATGATGATGATGATGATGATGATGATGATGATGATTATGATGATGATGCTGCTGCTGATGATGATGATGATGATGCTGATGATTGTGATGATGATGATGAAGATGAGAAGGATGAGGATTAGTATGAAGAGGACGAGGACGATGAGGAGGAGGAGGAATAGGGCCACTAATAATAACAATACTAACAATACGAATATGGATAATGCATTTTCGAATAATAGAAGAAGACTACTACTAATAATTATGTTACTCAGAGTAATCACAATACTAAGAATAATAAGGCTAATGCGAAGACGAATGAGGCAACTACTGATGATACTAATACTGATGATACTGATACGAAGAATAGTCATCATACTGATAACGATAAGAATAGTGCTAATACTACTAAGAATACTACCACTAATCACAACATTCATAATGTTATGGAACGGAACGATAATAATACTATGAAGAAGGATCAGAAGAAGGAACACCAATAATAATACTAATAGTAATGGTAATAGTAATACTATTACTACGACTAATGATAATACTAATACTAATCGCAACACTAATCATACTAATCGTACTACTAGTAATACGACTAATACTAGTAGTAATAATAGTACTACTAATACTATTATCAACACTGCTAATACTATTAACACTAATAGTCATAGCAATAACAATACAAATAGTGATAATCCCACTCGTAATAGTAACAACAATAATAACACTAATGAGTATAGTACTCGTAATGACAATAATGATAATACTAATAACAATATGAGTACTAATAATAATAGTAGTAATAATAATAGTAGTAGTAATACTATTAATACTAGTAGTAATACTAATACCAATAATAATAACAACAATAATAATAGTACTAGTACAAATAATAATAGGAATACCAACAATGCTACTATGACTATTGATATTAGTACTATTGCTACTAGTAGTGCTAATCATAATAATAGTAATAATAAGAAAAATAAGAAGAGGAGGAGGAGGAGGAGGAGGAGGAGGACGAGGACGAGGAGGAGGAGGGGGGGGGAGAGGAGGGGGCAGGCCAGGCGCCCGCGGCACGTCTGACACCCACCCCTTGCCGCCCCACCGCCTCCCGTGCGTGCCGCGCTGCCGCACGCAGGGCTGGCGTGCACTGCACGGCCCCAGGGCCCGATGCCTGGCCTCCAGAGGCCCAGCGTTCGGGGGCGGCCAAGATCGGAAGTGGACAGAACCCCCAACAGTGACACGTCGATTGATGAATTGTCCGTTTTCGGTTCTCGAGATGGCGCCGTGGCCGTTATTTTCCAGGCTTGCGCCCGCCAGGTTTGGGCCTCAGGTCGTTTTCACTAAACCAGGGTCTGTCCATCCCCGACAAGAGGGGAGTCATGACTGCAGGCGAGGTCGACTAGTAGGCCGACCCTGCCAAATCAAGCGTTGCCCTTGCTTCCTGTGCTTCGCGGCCCCTGCCGTCTACCTTCCCATGGCAACGTGGCCCTCGGAGGGGTCTCGTGTCCTCCCGCGTGTCCTCTCCGACCAGTCCCGACTGCGCGTCCCCTGGACCCCCCTGGGCCGCGCGCATGCCCCAGGCCATGACTTGCGAACCCCCCTTTTGGATGCCCCCCTCTTGGACGCCCCCGAAGGGCGGCGCAAACAGCCGACCGCCCCGATCTCTTTGGCTGGCAGCGGGGGCGGCGGCAGGGCCGCCTGCGCTCCGATTCCAGGCTGTTCGACTCGCGGGCTCTGGGCCCGCGGTTCCGATTCGATTCGTGTCGGCTCGACTTGCCGGCATCGGCCAGGGCCAGCCATAGCCAGCCGCGGCGACCAGTTTCGCCGGCCCGTCTGCGATTCGATCCAGCTGAGGCCTGCCGGCGGCGGCGGCGAGGCCGACGGCGGGCGGCCTCGGCGGCGGCGGCGGCGGCGACTCTGGCGGCGGCGGCGGCGGCCCGCGATCTTCGGGGCCCCCCAAACCGTGTGGCGGCGGACCGCGCGGAGATCTCAGAACCCCCAGCGACTTCACCGCGCGGCCTGTCGCCGCACGGTTTCGGGGCCACGGAGGCCCCAGCCGCTCGAGACATCCTCGGATAACGGCTCAAGGCCCACAGCCGCGCGCGTCGGGGAGCAAACAATGACACGAAGATGAAAGCCCGGAGGTCCGCGCGGGTTTCTCGCATCGGCGATAGACCCCCCCCTCCCTGGCGCGCGCGCCGGGGGCGGCGCCAGAGGCGCCACCAGGGGACCCCAGTGCCCTACAGTCGGACCGAGGTATAAGAGCGAGGTGGGTGCCCTAATGTTGTGGAGGACGATCAATGGAGAGGCAGCATGTTGCCAAATAATTTCCAGATGTCTAGGACATGCCTTAAGCATGTTTTAAAACATGTAAAACATGCTCAAACCATGTTTAGAACATTTTCCGACATGTCAAACACATTTTTAAGCTCAATGATAAAGCTGTTAGGGTGTCTATTGTCGTGGCATCCACAACCCTAATGTTCTTCGTGCTTGTTGGATGCTCTCGTGCATCCTGGGGGAGGGCACTCTCGAATGCTCCTCAGCCTGGGCCAGCGGAGGGTCCCATGCTCTTGAACGATGTTCTTCTGTCCTAGGTGTAAGTCGGGCCTGTCCCTCTACAGCGGGAATATTCAAAAATAGTAAAAATAGTACTTGTTGCTTTATTTTTTACTATTATTTTATTTACTATATATACGTATGTGTATATAAATGTATGTATATAAGTATTTATATATATATAAAGAAAGGTAGTATTATTGTTGTTATATATCACATATAATATACCATTTTGGTGCATTGTTTTGACTTTTTTTTTTCGTCCAAAGTCCCCCTGTAGGAGCACAGGCCCGACTTAATCCTAGGTCTGGCCGTACCAAGCTCAACACAGCGGACAGAAAAGGGGCCACAGAGGGGAGGTGGAGGAGGAGGAGGAGGGGGAGGAGGCAGGGCAGGAGAAGGCAGCCGATGGGGGAGAGCGCTTTTTCCTGGCGCACCGATTCCTCAAGGGGGGCAGGCGGGGATATGAGCAGAAAGCAGCCACGGAGGTCCGCGCAGGATGTGTCGCATCGGCTGCAGTGGCGACCCCGCCGCCCCACCGAGACACCGCCCGGTGCCGCGCGGTGTGGTCGCCACAGGAGGAGGAGGAGGAGGAGGAGGAGGAGGAGGAGGAGGAGGAGGAGGAGGAGGAGGAGGAGGAGGAGGAGGAGGAGGAGGAGGGGAGGAGGAGGAGGAGGAGGAGGAGGAGGGGAAGGAGGACGGAGGAGGAGCGAGGGCAGGAGGAGGAGGAGGAGGAGGGGGAGGGGGAGGGGGAGGGGGAGGGGGAGGGGGAGGGGGAGGAGGAGGAGGAGGAGGAGGAGGAGGAGGAGGAGGAGGAGGAGGAGGAGGAGGAGGGGAGGAGAGGAGGAGGAGGAGGAGGAGGAGGAAGGAGGAGGAGGAGGAGGAGGAAGGAGGAGGAGGAGGAGAGGAGGAGGAGAGGAGGAGGAGGAGGAGGAGGAGGAGGAGGAGGAGGAGGAGGGAGGAGGAGGAGGAGGAGGAGAGGAGGAGGAGGAGGAGGAGGAGGAGGAGGAAGGAGGAGGCGGAGGAGCGAGGAGGAGGAGGAGGAGGGAGGGGCGCGCTCCATAGCGTACCGCCCTGTGGTGGGTGGGCCACCGAGACTCCACCCGGCCAGGCGGCTGCAGCCCGAGCCTCCACGGGCTCTTCGAGGCCGCGCCGCCGGGGCGGCGGCCCGCGGACGGCGGCGGGGCGCAGGCGGTGGCGCTGCCAGGGGCGCCACTGCGGTTCTCCAGGGGGGGGGGGGGGGGGGGCGGCGGCGCGCTGGGCCTCTTCCTCCTCCTCCTCCTCCTTCCTCCTCATCCTCCCCTCCTTCTCCCTGTACCGACTCCACCTCCTCCTCCTCCTCCTCCTCCTCCTACTCCTCACTTTCTCCTCCTACTCCACTTCCTCCACCTCCACCTCCTCCTCCTCCTCCTCCTTCTCCTTCACTTCCTCCTCCTCCTGCTCCTCCGAACTTGGGCTCGGTGATCAGGGCTATGCAACGGCCCTTCGTCGTGGGCGCCGGGTTGAACATGGTTTCCGCTGTGTTGGAAGAGGCGCAGCTGCTGCCGGCGCGAGGCTCGCCTGCTCTGGCCAGGCCGCCTGCGTGACGCCCACCTCTGCTAGGGAGCTTGGCTACTTCTGCGTCGACCAGGACTCGGCGGTGCAGGGGGTGCGACGCTGCGAGTTTTCCCAGTGCGCACGCATCGGGCGATCGCCCTCCGCCTGGCCCTGCAGCCCCGAGGCGCGCTGGACACGCGCCTGCGACGCCCGCGACCCTACACCGCTCGGGCGCTGGTGGGCCGCAGCTGCCTGCCCCCGCCTGGCGGGAAGCGCTCGACGACCTCAGGACTGTCGACACGGCGCGCGCCCTCGATGCGGCCTGCCGCCGCGCCTTCGATCGCTACGAGGACGAGCTGGCGCAGCACTTCGGCCTCGTGGAAGGGAAGGAGGCTAATCGCTACCGCGGCAGGAGCGAGGGCGCCCGCTTGGCACAGGTGCAGCTGCGCCGCCAGCGCGCCCACTGGCAGCTCTCTGCCAAGCCTGACCCTTCCGAGCAACCCTGGAGCTGGCTGGCGGAGCGGTCCGAGAGTGGCGCGTCCTCCAGCGGGCTGGCAGCATGACCTGCGCGCGGTGCCTGCAGGCGCGGCTCTTCCGCTTCAAGCCACCAGTCGCTGGCGCTGACCCGTAATTCTGGCAGGCCTGGCGCAACCTAGTACATCTCCTCCAGCACGTGGGCTCGGAGGATCCCGAGCAGCTGCTGTCCGACCTCCACCGCGCGGCGACGGCAGCGGAGGGGCGTGCATCTTACCGACGCTATAAGCCCTGGCTGGACTGCGCACGTGACGCCACCTCCGCCGACGGCATGCGCAAGGGCTTCCGCTGGATGCGCGAGGCCGCGCCCCAGGCCGCGGCGCGCTGGCAGCCGACTGCGGGCATCCAGTCAGCGCAGCTCGTCGTCGAGGCCGCCGCCCGCCCGTGGCGCGTGCTCTGGGGCGAAACCGCTGGGCTCGAGGCTGTGTCGTGGCCTGCTGAGCTGGGCGCGTCGCCCGCCCTGCCAACCGTCGAGGAGCTCCGCCAGGTGGGCCGCGCCTTCCCGCGCGTGACGGGGGTGGGCGGCGACGCGTTCCACCCGCGGGACGTGGCGCTGTTGTCCGACGCAGTGGTGGAGGCCTGCGTTGAGGTGTGGCGCCTGATGCGGGCCCTGGGCCACGCGCCGCGCGCGCTGGCGGCCATGCAGACGGTGCTCCTACCCAAGCCCGATGGCGGCGTCCGCGCCGTCGGCCTCTTTCTTGGGCTCTTGCGGCCCCCTGGCAGTGGGCCACGCAGCGCCGCCGCTGCCGCGTCTTCGGCACAGCTGGTCAGAGCTGGGAGACCCGCGTGTGGGTGCAGGCCGCGACGGCGGAGGTGGCGTCCCACCGCGGCCAGGCGGCGTGCGCGGTCCTCATGGACCTCGCGAAGGCGTGCGAGCACATCCCGTGGGCGCTGCTCGCCCAGCGCGCCAAGGCCATGAATTTCAACTTCGTGCTGCTGCGTCTCCTCCTCCAGCTGTACGGCATGCCGCGCGTCGTCTGCTCTCGGGGCGTGGCCGTGCCCGCCTGCGCCCGTCGGTGTGACGTGGTGGCAGGCTGCGGCTCCGCCGACCTCTGCATGGGGATGTTCCTGGTGCCGCGCCTCGACGCCATCGTCGCGCTCCGCGCCGTGGCGGTCAGCGGCGTGGTCGACGACATCCAGCTCGCCCAGACGGGCCTGGCCAAGCGCGCGGCTGCGCAGGTGAGCGACGCCTGCGCCCAGCTGCGCAGCGGGCTCTTCGAGGACGGCCTGGCGGTCAACGACGGCGAGGGCGTGGTGCTGACCAGCGACGCCGACTCAGCCGCGAGGTCACGCGGTGCTGCGCGGCTTTGCGAAGCAAGTGCCGCAACTCCGCCAGGGCCCTGGGCTTGGGCCACAGCTGCGGCCGACGCCCAGGAGGCGCCGCTCGGGCCGAGGGGATGGCCGCGGTGGCGCGGCGCGCAGCGCACGTTCGAGTGATCCGAGCCGCGAGAGGCAAAACGCAGCAGCTCGTTTCGCTCGTCCTCTCGCCTGGTGGCACTTGGGGTGGTTGTGTGACTGGTGGGGCGCGGAGTGGCATCGAATCTATGCAACGTGCTGCGCGCTCGGTCCTGCTCGTTCGCGAGCTCGCCGTTCGCTCGCCCTTGACCTCCATCTTTCCCCCTCGGCGCCGAGGTCGGTCGGCCCAGCGTGTGTGAGCGCAGTGGGCCCTGTCCACATGCTGGCGCAGGCTGTCTGGGAGTCGTGGATTCCTCGGGATGCGGTCGCCCGATTTCTGTTTGCCGCGGGCGCGGCTTGCGAGGCCCGCGCCGGCTTGGCAAGCGATTGGGCCCTGGTTCGTGGGCCGATTCCTGCTGCCCTGGCCTGCTGCAGACGTCTTGGGTGGAGACTCGGTCCTGGTGTCTGTCTATTAGTTGCCAGCTAGAGCTTCAATGTTGACCTCGCGGCCACTTGCCCTCGCGCCGCCCTCCGCCTCCCGCGCTTCAGCACCGAGCATTGGCTGCTGGATCGAGCTCGGCAGAACTCTGCCTACATGGCCGCCCTTCCCTCCCGACCCTATCCCCCCCTCCGCCGCCTGTGCAGCGGGGCGCTGGGGTCAGATTGGACCTCGCGGCATCGGGCGACCCTCCGTGCGATCGTGGCCAACGGCATTTGGGATCAGGCTCGGAAGCGTCGCCATGGTCTTGCGACCAGCCCGGTCTGCCCCCTGTGCGGCGTCGAATCCTGCCCAGGGACCTTTTTCGGCCAGGGTGTCTGGGCAGTGTTCGGCGACCTGGGCCATCGTGCGGGAGTGCGACCTCCCCCCCTTCCTTCGGGCCGACCTCGAGGCTCGCTCTGCGTGGGTCCTCTGGAGGCGCGCCCTGGTCCCCGATCCTCGGCCCTCTGTGCCTGGCCCCGCCCCCTCCCTCCTCGTCAAGTGGCACGCGCGTCCTGTGCAGGGTAGCATCGAAGGCGAGGCCTTCGGTGACGGCCCCTGCGTGTCTCCAGTGCAGGTTGACCCCCGACGCGCTAGAGTGTGCTGGTCTGTGGTCCAGGTTGATGCCACTGGCTCCCTGGTCGCCTGAATGTGCGGCTTGCTTCCAGGCCATGCCCGCGCCGGGCGTCGGACCTCGCGGATGCCTGCGCCCCCCTCATGTACTTGGCGCGTGCGGCGCTGGGGCCATGCCGCCTCCATTCGGACTGTGCGTGGGTTGTCTCGAGCTTTGCGCGTGGGCGCGCCGAGGCGACGGGCGCGCAGTGCGCGGCAGCGGATCTCTGGTCTCGAATTTTGGATCGGGTGGGCGACCTTGGAGGTGGGGTGGAGGGGCTCAAGGTTAAAAGGCCATGCTCGCCGCGGCCAAGACGGCGACGTCGAGCGAGGCATGGTCAAGCGCTGGGGCAATCACTTTGCTGACCGCGCTGCTCGAGAGGGCGCTTCCCTCCACCCTGCCGACGAGGCGGCGACGGAGCGCGTGAAGCGCACCTTCCGTCTCGTGACTGTCGTGGCCAAGCCCCCGGCTCGGGTCACGCGGGCAGTGGGCCCGGGCCAGCGAGCGGGATGCGCCGCGGAGCGGCCTCTTTCGGCGCGCGCAGCAGCGAGGGCGCATCCCCGAGCTGACGGCGGACGCGGCGCCGCCCGACGGCTCCCGCGAGCCTGTGCCGTGCGTCGAGGGCTTCTGATGCGCTCACTGCTACCGCGTCGCGAGGGCGCGCGACGCCTTCTTCCCCGCGGTGTGTGTGTGTGTGTGTGTGTGTGTGTGTGTGTGTGTGTGTGTGTGTGTGTGTGTGTGTGTGCGTGCGTGCGTGCGTGCGTGCGTGCGTGCGTGCGTGCGTGCGTGCGTGCGTAGTGTGCGTGTGTGCGTGTGGTTGTGTGTGTGTGTGTGTGTGTGGTGTGTGTGTGTGTGTGTGTGTGTGGTGTGTGTGTGTGTGGTGTGTGTGTGTGTGGTGTTGTGTGTGCGTGCGTGCGTGTGTGTGTGTTGTTGTGTGTGTGTGTGTGTGTGGGTGTGTGTGTGTGCTGCGTGCGTGCGTGTGGTGGTGCGGTGGTGATGTGTGTGTGTGGTGTGTGTGTGTGTGTGTGCCCTGGAGGGGGACGCCTTTGTTGCCTGGGTCGTGGGCCCCTTCCGTTTCTGCGCGAGGTGCGGGCGCCCGAGTGCGAGCGCCCAGCTCTTCGCGCAGCCTTTGTCTTGGGGCCGCCCCCCCCCCCCCCCCCCGCGCAGGCGCGCCCCCGTCTGGGCGCCCGCGGGCTGGGCAGCGCCCGCGTACTGGCCTGCCGCTCATGCCCTCGGCCAGCTGCCAGGTTCTGCCACGGCCGTTCGCGGACTTCGTCCTCGACGCCCTTGTCGGAGACCTGGTCGTCTTGGACGATGGCTCCGACGGCGAATAGGCCGTTCAGGCACTCCCTTCGGGAGGTGCTCGGGCACCCTTCCTTCCTTTCGGGCTCGCGCCCGTGTCGCCCAGCCGTGCCCGCGCGCCTGCCGCTGCGCCTGTTGAAACTCCTCCACTTCCTTGTCCTCCTCCTCCTCCTCCTCCACCTCCTCCACCACATCCTCCTCCTCCTCCTCCTCCTTCTTCTCCTCCTCCTCCTCCTCCTCCTCGTCCTCGTCCTCCTGACCCTCTCCTCCTCCACCTCCTCCGCCTCCTCCGCCTCCTTCTCCTCCTCCTCCTCCTCCTCTTCCTCCTCTTCCTCCCCCCTCCTCCTCCACCTCGCCTTCTCCGATCTGTGGCGGTTTTCGTCGGTTCGGCGGTTTTCCACTCTCGGAATGCCTTCAGGCAGCTGCGCATCGTCGAGAGTGTTCCGCGGGATACCCGCATCGTCCCGAGTTATGCCCATACCTCCAGCGTCTCGAGGAATTCAATGCGTTTTTTGTTTTGCCGTTCTCGGCCTTTCGGGGCCCTCGCTGGGCCCCAGGGCTATCAGAACACAATGCAGGGTGAAAAGCCAACCGTGGGGACAGGGTCGGGACTTCCGTGGTCCCAGTGTTGAAGAACTCAAGACGTTGGATGTCTGGTGACGGCGGGCGGCGGCCGGCGGCGGCGGCGGCGGCGGGAGCGGCCGCGGCAGCGGCGACCACAGCGGCGGCGACGGCGCCGACGGCACAGCGGGGCTTGCCGCGTTGAGGCGGCGGCGGCGGCCGCGGTCGTTTTCTTCTGCGGCGACGCGCAGGCATTTGTTTTTGAGCTGGGTGGCTGTTTCCACGCCGACCCTGCGTTTGATTGTTCCAATGCACAGTGGGCGTCGAAAGGGCCAGCGCGCCCGCCCTGGGAGAGCTCCACGCCCCTGGGGCGCCTCCTCATAGGGCCAGTGCCTCAGCGCATCGGAGGGGCGGGGAGAGGTCGTCGGCGCCGCTGTGCGTGGGCGCCGCCGCCCTGTTGGCCGCGGCGCTGCTGGCCATCGGCTGGGGCCGCCGCGGCCGCTGGGCGCTGCAGGAGCACCACCACGTCCCACTTCAGAGCTAACGCTAGGCGCCGCTCGCCGCAGCATGGGGACGGGAAGAGTGGAGGACTCGGCTTCGGAATCGGAGCGAGAACGGTGTATTTGTGACGGTTATCGTTTGAAGATCATGTCGCCACGATGCTGTAGTGGCCTCCGGCCAACGCCGCCGATCCTGGGCGCTCCCGATGGTGCTCGGGTTCGCTTGGAGGCCTATGAGGCCGGCTTGAGGCCCTCTTGGCGCCGTCGTAGGAGGCCTCTTGAGGAGGTCTTTCAGGTCATCTCGCCATGACATACACAAATCAACCACATCATGAGGCCGTCCAGAGAGGAGGCCTGCGGGGTCTCTGTGGCGTATGCGGAGGCTAGAGAAGCGCTTGCGAACAGGTGGAAGATGTCCGTACTGTGATCCCCGAGACATCTCGAGGAGAGGCGGACACGGACACGCACACACATACACACATCTCTCTCTATATATAGACATATCTGTCATTCGTCAGGGATTCGGGGCAGGATTTCATGTGGATGTTTTCTGGCGGGCAGGGGATTCGCGAGGCTTTGTCCTATACCAATGCAGATTTCATATCATCCGCGTTTCTTGCAGCATACCTCTGGCAGACATGTGATCGGTTTAATCAAACTCATGGTGAGCATGCCGAGGAAAAAACGACGGAGCGGAAGAGGAGGAGGAGGAGGCGATGGGCTCATGACCTGAAGATTATTCAGAAACCTCTGATGCCTGGTCTTCCCCGTCGAACCAAATCGTGGTGGTCGCACCAGGCCCCCTTGGCAAGCTGGCGGGGAGAAATGTAGAGTGAGCCTGATGTAGGAGGGGAGGGGGAGGCGGGGTAGGAGTGGAGAAGGGAGGGAAGGAAGGCATAAGGAGAGGATGCGATGAGGGGAATCAGGGGAAGGGAGGAGGAGAGGAAGGAGAGGAAGGAGGCCAGGAGGGATGTGCTGAGGCAGTTTATCATGGGGAGGAGATGAGAGCGGAAGGAGCTGACGGGCCTCAGTTTGTTATAAACGACGACATTTTTTTCCGATCTCGTGAAGGGCGGAAGACTGCAGTAGGTGCAAGGAGGGGAGGAAAGGTTGAGACAGAGGAGAAGGAAGGGTATAATGAGGAGGATGAGGATGAGGAAGAGGAGGAGGAGGAGGAGGAGGAGGAGGTGGAGGATGAGGAGGATGAGGAGGAGGAGGAGGAGGAGGAGGAGGAGGAGGAGGAGGAGGAGGAGCGGCGGGGAGGGCAGAAGCGGAAGAGGGGAAGAGGGGGAGGATACCCTTGGGGAGGGAGTCTGCATGGGAAGGAGGGGGAAGGAGGGACAAGATAGGATCGGGCACGACACACACAACAGATCGCAGAAAAGAACGAAAGAGGGAGGGTTGAGCGGAGGGGGGAGGCGGAGGATGTAGGGCGAGCGGGCGGTGGGATCTAGAGCAGCACCTGGCGGCCACGTTCCAGGCACCGCCCCGTCGCAGGCAGTCTGCGAGTGTGCCCCGAGCCCCCCTCCTCCTCTCCCTTCCACTGCCCCCCCTCCTGCCTCCCTGATTTGGAGGAGCAGGACAGGCCGATACGGATACCCTTCCCTCGCTTGCGCCTCTTCGTCGCCAGTCGCCTTTGTCGCCAGGGGCCTCCGTCGACATGGCTGGAGTCGCCTCGGAATCCTGGGCAGAACGGACCCTGGCAGAGGTCCGGTGAGCATCGGTATCGGTATCTTCTTGCCCACCTGGTGACATCCCCCGCCCCCCTGCTTTCAGGGGGTGTTCCCAGGCACGTGGGCGAGTGGGCCTTGGGTGGGCGTGGCGGCCAGCAGCATTTTGGTGCCGTTCAAGCCCGTCTGCCTGTCCCCCTCCCCGCTTCTGCGGCTCCTGTTGCTGCCCCTGCTGCCCTCGCTTCCCTTACTACCCCTGTCCTCCTCCTCCTCCGCCCCCTTCTCCTCCTCTTCCTTCTACAATTACACAATATGAAAATACTCTCCCACTTCCCCTGATGGCGTCCCGAAGATATCCGACCCCCCCCCGCGGACTGTTTTTTTACACACAGGTTTCCCGGGAAACGGGTTTTCGCCTGCGTTTTTTTCAAAATGCTGCTCTCGCTGAGGCGCCGGCCTCATTTCTGCTCCCGAATCGTTTCGAATCGTGCTCCCGCTGCAGCGTGGGCCTCATTTTCGGATCGGTGTTTGGCCTCCGTCGTTCAGGATGGCGTTCTCGCCCCAGCGCGGGCCTCTTTCTCGCGCGCCCATCCGCCCGCCACCACCGCGCCGCACCACCACCACCACCACCACCACCACCACCACCACCACCACCACCACCACCACCACCACCACCACCACCACCACCACCACCACCACCACCACCACCACCACCACCACCACCACCACCACCACCAGCACCAGCCACCACCACCACCACCACCACCACCCACCACCACCACCACAACCACGCACACACGCACGCACGCACGCACGCACCACCACCCACTACGCACGCGCGCGCGGAGCCACAGGTCCGCTACGACACGCGTCCGCGGATAGAGAAAATCAGCGCCATGGTAAGGGATGGGAGGGAGGGGTAGGACGTCAGATATGACGCGAGCGCACCTAGCTTGCCTCCTCCCCCTCCTCCTCCCCCTCCTGCCCCTCCTCCTCCTCCTCCTTCTCCTCCTCCTCCTACCAAGCAGAACCACCGCACCTTGAGCAGTGACTTGGTGCATGGCTTGCTGTCCTTCTCTGGGCCCACCCTTGTCCAGCTACTGCCCCTCCTCCTTCCCCTTCGCCAGACGGTGCTTGCACCAGGGGTTCTTACTTCTGTTACCTTGCGAATTAGCTGCTTTGCCGAGGTTTCGCTTTGCAGGCGGCCGTGAGCGCCGGGCTTGGCGCGATCTCGTTCGGGGGCGCCTCGTGGGCGCCCCGTGTGCGTTTGCCGAGCCGGGCTCACGAGCAACGCCGTCTCCCGGCCTGCCGAGCGCGCGTGCGGACTGATTCTGCCGCGTTGCGACGTGAAAGGTGTGCGTGTGCCCATCAGCAATTGTATGCCCTACGTTTGCCCCATCCGCCAGCGCAGGCACTCTGCCCAGCCGCCGACGTAAAACAAACGTGTGCCCTGGCCCCGCCGTGAGCGGGCCCGGCTTCCTCCTCCCTCCTCCCGCCGTCGCCGGGCGCTTCTCCCTTCTCCCCGGGACTGCGGATCGATGCGCATTTGTGCGTGCAACTTTTGCTCTTCCGCCAGCGCAGTGGCTCTGCCCAGCCGCCGACGCAAAGAGTGCGTGCAGCCGAGTTATCGCCAGGTGGGCGCGCGCGGGCGCCCCGTGGGCACGCCGCGCGCTGGCTCCGGTTGAGGTTCGCGCCGGGTCGGTGGCCGTGGGTTTCGCAAAGGGCGCCGCCGTACCGTGGGAGGCTCACGCCAAGAAGCACCTCGCTCGCCTCCTGGGTGCCCCTGGGCTTCTTGGGTTTCGAGGGTTCTGCCGTGGGAGGCGTGACGCTCCCACACCAAGAACCGATGGGCGTCCTGGGGTCTCCGGGTTGGGCTTCTGGTGGAAGGTTTCTCGTGGACTGGCCTCCACTGTCCTGGCATCGCTCGGACGTGTGCATTTTTTTCCGGCGAGAACCATCGAGGACCATCCTGGACCATCGAGCAACGAAAGCACGCACGAAACCGAAAAATGCACGGGAAGTGGACGTCCGAGCGACGGCAAGAACGCTGGCTGGGTTCTGGCGAGGATTGGCCTGGTGGGCGGCTGGGGGCGAACGCACAGTGCCCGCTGTGGATCGTAGCACGCAGGGTTGCACGGCACAGCTCGCAGCACGGAAATCGCACCACACAGCGTGCGCCGCACACATTGCGAAGGCCTTACGGCCGATGCCGCCGACCCGGGGTGCTGCCGATTCTGCTTGCAACGGAGGACTTTTTATGTTTAGAAGGAGAGCGCTCGCTCGAGATATCCTCATAAGATGGAGATGTTGAACTCGCTTGGGCACACAGGGTTGCATGGCACAGCTCGCAGCACAGAAATTGCACCACACAGCGTGCGCCACACATCTTGCGAAGGCCTTACGGCCGATGCCGCCGACCCTGTATGCAGCGACGACGATGACAATGGAGGTAGAGGAGTCCAAGATGCCCTCATATGGCTCGAAGACGGTGTCAGATGCCTGCAAGGTCGTCCGAAGACAGCTCAAGAGACCTCCTCCATGGTTCGGGAACGGCTCCAGAGAGTGCCAAGATAGGCAACGAGCGTCCTCAAGTGGCCCGAGATGGTTCCGAGACGGCTGCACAGCTCACAGCACGGAAATTGCACCACAGCGTGCGCCACACATATTTTCCTCTCGAAAGAGGAGAGACCCTACCCCCCCTCCCAGACTCATCGGCACCACCTGCGACATTGCAAATGACGTCTGATTCTGCGTCGTCGTTCGCTCTCCATCGGAATCCATAGCATTCCAGCCGAAAGGGTATCGCCCCCCCTTCACCCCAGTCAACTAACGTATGCGCGCGCACTTTTTCATCGCAAACGATCATTTTGCAATAATCCCTTGCAACATCTGACGCAACAACCACGCGCGCGCACATGCCCCTTGAGTGATGCACGACAGACCTTGCACATGTTCGGCCGCGCGCGTTTTTTGACATCATCGGGAGACCATATGAGCGACGCCAAATAACGGGGTCATCTGCGCCGACATTGGCGCGTAAGCTGCCCGCGTAAGGTCGCGCGTAAGCGCCCTTGCTTCAAATGTGGCGTGCCGCGCGGGCGGCCCGTGTAAGCCACCGCGTAAGATCGCTACGTCATCTCGCGTAAGACCCGTTTTTGATCGTCGGTCACATGGTTTGAGCAATCTCAACCAGAACCCGCATTCTCATGTCACCACACGGTGCATCCGCATTGATCTAACATGCGCCCAGTACGTGACACCGCTTCAATTTCTACCATGCGGGCCACGTGCGCGCTGCCACGCGAACGTGTCGCAATCCTGGCAAAACAAGTGGTTTACCAAACACCTCAAACAAATCTATTCATCCACGTATGGTAAGCCACATGGTTTTCAACAGAAAGCTTGCCAAGGTGATGAGTCATCGGCCTTGCCGTCGTCATCACCATCATCATCGTCATCATCAGCAGCAGCAACATCGGCATCATCATCATCATCGCCATCATCATACCATCACCATCACCATCGTCATCATCATCATCATCATCATCATCATCATCATCATCATCATCATCATCATCATCATCATCATCATCATCATCATCATCATCATCATCATCAGCATCATCACTGCCACCACCATCGCTACTATCATCATCGTTGCGCCATTGCCGGCGTCATCCTGATACCACGCGCACTCGAGCCACCGACCCGCACCGAAGTGCCCGCTCGCCAGCGCGGCCTTTGACACGCGCTGGGGCGTTGCCATCCGTAAGCGCCATCGCGGCCGCGTCGACTGTACCAAACCGACTGGCCGCCCTGCACGCGAGCTTGCGCGCGCCAGCGCGGCCGCAGAGATGGGCCAACCGTTGCCAAGCGGCATCGCAACTGCCGCCGCATGGTTTTTACAAGCCAAGTTGCGGGTGGGAGGATGCCGCGCGCGCACCCGCTGAAACCATACGGAAAAGGTAGTTTGTTGTAGCAGCCCTGTCAATAGAGACTTGTGCAGACCACACGCGCGGGTCTCCGCGCGCGCCTGTTGGAGTCCTTCCAAAACGATTGGTTTTTGAGCATGTCGATGCAGACAGGTTCAGCCACCTACGAACGGCCAATGGTTTGTAAATCCAGATGTGTAAGGAGTCGCTTCCTCACCATCCTGATCTGCGCACTCGTTATCGTCATCGCCAGCGTCACAGCCATCATCATCAGCACCCTCGTCCTCGTCATCATCACTGCCGTCGCCACCATCGTCGTCCTAGATATCGCAACCCTATTCAAAGTTCTGTGAGCGCGCACCCCAACATCATCCTAACAACACAAGCGATGTCACCATCGCCAGCGTCATCACCATCATCATCATCGTCATCATCACCATCTCCGTCGTCGTCGTCGTTGCCAACGTCGTCGTCGTCGTCGACTTCGTCTTCACCGTGGTCATCAACATCATTAGTGTCATCGTCATCGTTCTTGTCGCTGTCCATTTCAGCATTCCCAACAAATTGCGGGTTGGTGGGTGGCATGTTTGCGCACGCAGTGGATTTTTCGACTTCAAGATTGGCAAGTTAATTGTGCCACTGCGTTTGCATCATGTCTATTGCGCTGCTTGGGGTCCCCGCTGGTTTCTCGCGAATTGTAAGTTCCGCTTCGCCCGCTGGCTGTACCTTTCTGAGTTACAAGAGCATGTCGGCTCAGGCGCAGTGGCCTTAGTACAGTCTGACCGATGTACAAAATCGAGGTGGGTTCACGGAGGGTACCTTGGTGTTCTTCGTGTCTGTTGGACGTTCTTGTGCATTTTCGGGAGGGTACCCTTGCAGTTTGCTTTGGCAAGCGGAGGATATCATGTTCTTGAGGGGTGTTCTTCTGGCCCAGGTCCGACTGCATAATGGTCACGCGAACAGCAGCGAACCGCACGGAAGTGCCTTTCCTGCTCCGCCCCCTTTCCTTTTCGCCCCTCGACGTCTTCCCTCCTCCCCTCGGGCCCAGCGGCCAGGTGCAAGCGGGCTTGTCTTGGAGCGATGAATCCATCCGCCCTCGCCGCTGCTTGCGGAGGCAGAGCTGCCGCGGTAGTTCTTCGGAGGGGGGGGGTGGACGTCGTGTTAAGGGAGGAAGCCAGCCAAGGTGCCAGGAGCAGCATCGCCCCTTTCGAGCACCTCTACTCGAATTCTCTCTTTCTCGCTTACTGTCCCCTCCCCCTCACCTGTCTGTCTGCTTGTTCGTGTGCCATCCTATGCTTCGACGTCGCAGTGCGCTTTTGTTGTCACGTACCTTTTGTCATCATCGCGGGCACACTACAGGTTGGTTTGCAAGGGCGTCGTCTCTCGTGGACACGAGAGAGCTGCATGTGTCTGACCTGGTGTCGTCACGGGGCCCCGGGTTACCCCCTTTTGCTGTGCACGATGGCGTGCGGCGCGCCTCGGCAGTCACGGCGGACTGTTTCGGCCGTCTCTGCCACTGGCGTGGACCTTGGTGCGCTTCACATATCGTGAGGTTTGTGAATTTGTTGATGGCCTCGCAGTATCTGCCTCAGTGGTTACTCGGCACACGATTTTTGGCCTTGCGGCCGCGCTCGCAGCGACGCAGCGGAGTCAAAGATAGTCTCAACGCGGGCTCCTTTTCCTGGTATCTCCCGCTGCCTCCTTTCCTGGTCCTGCCTGATAAGAGAGCGCGCCTCGTCGACGCTTGTGGTCATTCTGTCCACAGCGCGCGGGATCGACGTGCGCGTCCTTCTTGAACAACAAAGTCTGTCTGCCTGCCTGGCAGCCTGCCTCTTTGCCTGTGCTCCTTTCTCCACATTTCGTCCCCTTTGCCCCGGTACCCCTACCCGGCTACCTGCGGTAAGCCCGGCCACCGTGCCAGCGCAACAGCACACCAGGAGGAAGCTGATGTAAAGACTCGCCGCATTTCACTGAACTCGCTGAGTTGGCGCGGGTGTTAGACAGCCTCCTCCCCCGCTCTCTCGTGCAGGCGTCTCGGATTCTCCTCGGGAGCGCTTTGGTGGCCTCTTGGGAGTCTGCGGGGGAGCCCATCGGAGGTCTCGGGGCCGTCCTGGGTGCGGCGGGTCTTCCGACGATTCCCGAAGAGGCTCGGTTGAGCAATCTTGAGGGCGTCAGGGCGGGTTTTGGGGTCGTCTGGGTCGCTTTTGTAGCGGGTCGGGGCTCCCTCGCTCGGCTGCGGCTTGATATTTCCTCACAATTTATTTCCAAATCGCGCTCTCGCGCGGGACGTCCTCGCAATTTATGCAGGAATCGTGCTCTCGCGTGAGACTTCCCCACCATTTCTTCAGACGCCGCGCCCTCGACACTCAGGAATCACGCTCTCGCTGTGGATTTCCTGGCGATTCATGTGGGAATCGCGCTATCGCTCGAGACATCCTCGCGATTCAGGCAGGACGCACGCTTCAGCAACCCGCCTGCTCGACTTGGCCGCCTAGGCCCGCCTTCCCGACCCGCCCGTTAGGGTCTACCCGCCCGATCTGCCCGTCTGGTTCTGCCACGTGTTTCTGCTCCTGGCCCCCCTCCTGCTACACTCTCTCGTGCTCCATCCTCCTCCTTCCCCTTTATCCCTTCCTTTCATCCGTCCTCTCTTCCCCTGCCTCATGTGCGTCACAAAATACACGTTGCATGTAAGAAAGATATATATATACCTCCAAGGTGGTACGATCGAAGACGAAGAGGGCGGGTATCGAGGGTTTAGGATTTACGTGTTGGATGGCACGCAAGCAGATAAGAACCAACAGTCTTAACCTTGTTGTCATGTTCGTTGTCGTTGTCGTCGTCGTCGTCGTGGTTGTTGTTGTTGTTGTTGTTGTTGTCGTCGTCGTCGTCGTCGTCGTCGTCGTCGTCGTCGTCGTCGTCGTCGTCGCCGCCGTCGTCGTCATTGTTGAATGTTAATACTAAACAATGGTTATTGTTGGACCCCCGCAGGCGCCTTGGCGCTCTCGCCTCGGCGCCGGCTACATTTGTATTGAACATCAGGCTCACGCTCGAGCGGTTTGGGGGGGCGTCAAACCCAGCCCCCCAACAACAACAACGCTCCCGCTCGAGACTTCCTGCTTTTCTGCTCAGGGCCAGTGCTCTTTGATCGCCGCCGAAAGCCGCCGTCCCAACAAAACCAGCGCTACCGCTCGGGACATCCCGTTTTACCTTGGCCTGGCGCGCTGCTCTTTCTCTCATCGGCGCCGCCCCCAGCAACAACAACGCTCCCGCTCGAGATTTCCTCCCTTTTGTACTCAAGGCGGTGCTCCTCCTCGCCGCCGGAAACCGCCGTCCCGACAAAACCAGCGCTCCCGCCCGAGACTTCCTCCCGTTTTACGCTGGACTGGCGCCCTACTCTCATCAGCATTGGCGCCGCTCCCAGCAACAACAGCGGCCCTGCTCGAGACTTCCTC
>CAUYUJ010015992.1:182946-190446 GCA_963575745.1 Prorocentrum cordatum
GGCACTTCCGGGGACCTCCCATGGCCCTTTTGGGTCTGTGCTGGGAGCCCTTGGGGGGCCTCTTGGTTCCGTTATGGGCTGTCTTGGGGCTCTCGTGGGCGATCGTGGGGCCCGGCTCGGCCGTCTTGAAGCTTTCTAGGGGGCCTTTTGGGGCGTCTTGAGGCGATCTCGGGGGCTTTGAAACCGTCTTGAAAGCTGATGAAATCCGAAAGGCGAATCTGCTAAAATTGTATGTTTTACGAATGGAATGGGACGATTTTTGTGGTTTGAAGGCCCCCTGGAAAGCTTTTTGGGGTGCCTTTGGGGTCCTTATGTTGGCATTCGGAAACATCGTGGGGGTGTTCTCGGGGCCCTCGTGGGACGTTTTGGCGCCCCTCTTGGGCCGTCCTGGGGCCTTCTTGGGCCGTCTTGGGGAGCTTGGGCCCGCTGGAGCCCCCTTTGGACCCATCTTGGGCACTTCCGGGGATCTCCCATGGCCCTTTTGGGTCTGTGCTGGGAGCCCTTGGGGGGCCTCTTGGTTCCATTATGGGCTGTCTTGGGGCTCTCGTGGGCGATCGTGGGGCCCGGCTCGGCCGTTTTGAAGCTTTCTTGGTGGCCTTTTGGGGCGTCTGGAGGCGACCTCAGGGGCTTTGAAACCGTCTTGAAAGCTGATGGAATCCGAAAGGCGAATATGCTAAGATTGTACGTTTGACAAAGGGAATGGGACGATTTTTGTGGTTTGAAGGCCCCTTGGAAAGCTTTTTGGGGTGCCTTGGGGGACTTCTGGGCCGTCCTGACGCAATTGGAGTTCCTCTGGCAAGGCGTTTGTGGAGACCCGGAAAGCCGGGTGACCTTTTCCAAGGACGTCCAAGGGAGCCCGAGAACCCCAGATCCCGGGGGTCCATTTTTTGGGGGGAGGGGAGGGTTTCCCCCCCCCCCCCCCTCCAGGCTTGTAAAAATATAGGAAGAGGATATATATATATATATATATATATATATAGATATATAGATGTATACAGATTCCCAGACAGTGTTTGCTTTTACAGGCTCTTATTCCTACTCTAAGGAAGTGCGCCTCGTATTCGGTCTGGCGGCTGTACTGTCGCCGTCGCCGCCCCGTCGCCGCCCCGTCGCCGCCTCGTCGACGTCGCTGCTCTAAAAACGCGCCTGCGGCGCGCTTTTACATCCGTCAGAACCTACTGGATCACATATAATGCACAACATGTATTGCGCCATATAAATTGCACAACATATATTGCAACACATCCATTGCACAACACGTATGGCAGAACCGCATATATTGCACGGTCACTCCTGGGCATGCCGCGGCAATGATCCACGCAGGTGCAGAGTTCGCATCTCCCAAGGGCGGGAGGATGAAGGGAGGATGGAGGGAGGAGGAAGGGAGGAGGGAGGAGGGAGGAAGAGGAGGAGGGAGGAGGGAGGAGGGATGAGGGGGGAGGGAGGGAGGAGGGAGGAAGGAGGAGGAGGGAGGAAGGAGGAAGAGGGAGGAAGGGGGAAGGAGGAGGGAGGAGGGAGGATGGAGGAAGAGGGAGCCTCCTGCAGCTTCCTGCAGCAGCTCCGTGCCCTCTCCGAAGGCCCCCCCCCCCGCCCCCCGCGGCATCGCTCCCCTCCTCTTTGGCATCGCTCGGGCGTGTGTGCTTCCTCTCGGCGAGGACCACGGAGGAGCATCTAGGAGCATCTGGCGAGCATGAAAAACTGAGCGCACGAGACCGACCACCGCACGGGGAACGGACGCCCGAGCGATGGCGAGGAGTTCCCCTCCCTCGCAGGGGGGAGGGGGCGGCAGAGCCACGCCCCTCATTTGAGCTCTCCTGCACCGCCACGGACCAGCGACCGCGCTCGTGCCGCGGCGCCGCGGCGCGGCCCTCCCCCCTCTGGACGGCCCCGCCGGGCGGGCAGCCCGGACAGCCGCTGTCTCGTGCCCTTTTTCCTTGCCGCTGCCGCTCTCGGAAGCGTGGGCGGGGACCTCTCGGCCACTTCCCCGCCTTGACCCCCCAGGAGGGCCAACATCGACTAGACGTAAGAGTGACCCTTCGCCGGCGTGACCTTTGGTGCGGGCCCATTGGGCCCCCCCCCCCCATCGCCGAACGCGATGCGACAGTGGCGTCTTGCGCGCTTGTGTTTGGTCCCCCTGGCTCGCTCTGGCGTGTAGCCGATACAAGCAGCACCGTGACGTCGACATCGAAGCTCCGGTCGAGGTTCCGAGCGGTCGAGATCGGTCTGTGGGTCTGGGGGCCATTCTTCTTAGCCCTCTGGGAGGTCAGGGCAGGGCCGCCTTCTCTTCCCCGGGTGTGTCGACGGCCCGGGGGCCCGAAGCCGACGCCCAGGGGCCCAGCGATCCCCAGCTCTCGGGCGATCTGTTGGCTTCACCCCGGGCGCTTCTCCTCGACTTCGGCCTCCGGGGCCCGCGTTCGGGGCCCAGAGGCCGACGCCATCCGGAGGGGCAGTTGGGCTCCGCACGCTCGACACCGTCTGGCCAACGTTTCGATGCACGCCTCCCTGAGGGGTCTCGTTGCCCCCGAAGCAGCACCCGCACCACCTGCCAGCGCCTGCTTCTCCCACATCCGAGCCGTGGCTGGGTGGCCAGTGCGTGCCTCCCCGGAGGATGTCTGGGATGGCGAAGCTGGGCGCGAACTAACTGGGGGGCGATACACAGGGCAGGTGCCCTCTTCGGGCCCGAAAGGCCCCCCTTCGGGCCCGAGAGGGCACCCTCTGAGGGCCCCCGAGGGGCCCCTGTTTCGGCCGCCCTCGCTGCCCCCTCCCTTCATCGCCCCCCATTTGACTGATCGCACCCCCTTGACTTGCGCCCACGAAGGCACCAGGCGTCCTGGTACCCTCTTCGGGCCCGAAAGGCCCCCCTCCCTGAGGGGCCCTGAGGGGCTACTTTTTCGGCAGACCTCGCTGCCTCCCTCCATTCATCGCCCCCCCATCCCAGACATCCGATGTCGCGATTTGCTCAATACGCGGTCCCCGGAAGTCTCGACCCCTTCCTCAGGACCGGTTCTTCATCCTGAGCTGTTTTTTGACGGTCCTGGGGCCTGGCGAGGGCCCTTATAGAGGCCGAAAATTGTGCAAAACCTCCGTCTTGATTTTTTCAATGCGTTGGATATCTGGGATTGACTTGCGCCCACGAAGGCACCGGGCGTCCTGAGCTGTCGTGCACAGCCGCGGGATCTCCAGGGCGCCTGCCGGGCGGGCGGGCTCCGGGGGCCATGACCGGGGCCGCCGACGCGCGGGACGCCGGGGCGTGCAGCCCCCCGCGGCGCGACGGCGCGCCGTCGGCGGTTGGGGCGGAGGGGCGGCGGGGTGTGTGGGGCGGAGGAGGAGGAGGAGGAGGAGGAGGAGGAGAAGGAGGAGGAGGAGGAGGAGGAGGAGGAGGAGGAGGAGGAGGAGGAGGAGGAGGAGGAGGAGGAGGAGGAGGAGGAGGAGGAGGAGGAGGAGGAGGCGGAGGAGGAGGAGGAGGAGGAGGAGGAGGAGGAGGTCGGCGGCGCGCCTGGGGGGGAAGTGCGAGGGGGCGGGCCTTCTCAGAAGGCCCGGGCGTCCCCAAGCCTTCTGAGAGGTGCCCACGCCTTGCTCGAGGGCACCGAGAGCTCCTCAGAGGTTGGAGTGCTTCTGAGAGGTCCCTCCGCCCTCTGAGAGGGCCTTCTCCTCCTCAATTCCCCCCTCGCTCGCCACCGAGAAGCGCATGCCATGAGCGACGGAAGAGAACGGGGTCGTCTTCGACGGCGTCAGCGCGTGAGCTGCCCGCGTAGGGTCGCGCGTCAGCGCCCTCGTTCTCAGTGTTGCGTGCCGCGCCGTTGGCCCGCGTAAGCCACGTCCCAGCATCGCTATGCCGTCTCGCGCAAGGCCCGTTACTTGTCGTCGCTCACTTGAATGAAGGCGGTGGACGGGCGAGGGGTCCTGTGTCCGTGCAGACTCGGCGCGCCCCGTCGCCAACTCGGGCTGCACTGGATTTATACCTGTGGGGGTACCTCCCTCGATCCGTGGATCTGGACGCGCCAGAGCCAAGGGATCCCTGATCCATGTTGGCGTGCGCCCGACCTGACATCCTCGCGTTGTGAACACATCTGTTTGATCGTTCCAGGTTTCTGGGGGCCCGCCAGGCCCCGGGGCCGTTGACAACAAGGGCCTTGGTGAGAAGCTAGGCCCGAGGAAGGGGTCCAGCCCTCTGGGGCCTTGACTGTTTTGCCTTCGTGGGCCCTTCCTGGCGAAGCGAGCGTGGAAGCATGGCCCCTGGCCGACCGGGGGCGGTGCTTATCTATCTGCGCTCCTCGCCGACGCATCCCGGCGCTGGGATCTTCTGGTCAGGCCGCCGAGGGCGGCTGGTGGATGCAGTCGGCCATGCGTTTGCGCCCGAAGCGCCGAATCTGGTTGGGCCTCGTCGTGCGCGCCACTTTGACGCTCCTCGTCGCCGGTGCGACTTTGTTGCTCCTGGCCGAGGTTGGCTCTCAGGCCACCAGAAGCGAGCTATCTGCACCGCCGCCAGTTTGTGTGCTGCCTGAGGTGGCCCTGGTCTAAGGTGCCCCCAGCTTTCCCCTGCACTCGGGAGCCCTTGGGGCCCTGGAGGCCTCCTTGGAAAGCCTGGGAACACCTTGGCCCCCAAATCCCCGAGGACTGGACAATGTTCGAGTCTCGGGGCCCAGGAACTCTCGACCCTTTCCCTGGGGCCGGCTTTTCGTCGACGGGCCGGGGGCCCGAAGACGGCCTGAGGAGGCCGAGAACGCTGACAAAAACACAGGGCTCCATATCTTCGAGTCTCTGGAGAGTCATCGACCTCCGATCTCCCATTGATCGTCGACACGGGGCCCGATAGCCCACCCCGCCCAGGAACGTGCGGTTTTGCTATCGGGAGCCTATCGCTGTATCGCCGGTTCCAGCTCCATGGTTGCCTCCCCCCTCTCCCCCTGAGCGCCCCCCACTTTCGTTCCCCCTCACCGCACCGTTTTGGGACCCCCCCCAGCTCCGCCGCTCCCTCGATGTTCGAGGAGGAGCGAGGAGAAGGAGGAGCGTGAAGGATGATCGGGGAGGAGGAGGAGGAGAAAGAGGAGGAGGATAATGATCGGGGAGGATGATCGGGGAGGAGGAGGAGGAGGAGGAGGAGAAGGAGGAGGAGGGATATCGAGAGTGATGATAGATGAGGAAAATCGAGGAGGAGGATCGAGAGGAAGGAGAGGAAGGAGGTGGACACCCTCTTGTTGCTGCCCCTCACGCGCTGTGGGGAGGTGTCCACGGGCGACCAGAGTGCCGCCACCGCCGCCCAGGTGCCTGGGGTCTCGGAACGCGCCGGTGCACCCTTCACCTCCGCCTCCGAGCTGCCTCCTCCCGCTTCCCCTTTTCTGCCCCCCACCTCTTTATCCTCTTTCTCCTTCTCCTACTCCTCTGCCTCCTCCTCCTTCCTTCCCCTTCTTCCTCCTCCTTCTCCTCCTTCTCCTCCTCCTCCTTCTCCTCCTCCTCCGCGTCCTCCGCGAGGGAGAGTCATGACTCGACGGCGATGGAGCAAAAAACCCGGGGAAGTCCCCAACCCTTTTAAGCATGTGGCGAGTATACATCGGAGTGCTCAAAACAAAAAAACATGTCATGATCCGCGTTGCCCTTGACCGCTTCGCCAAAGAACGCCGGGCCAGAGTCATATACTTCACATATGCGGCGTCACTCTTAAGAGTCAGCTCGTTAGCAGGAGAGCGACCACGATGGCGCGTGGAAACATGTGGAGGAGGGACGATATACATAATTCGTGAGAGTAGCTTCATCTTGAGCTAAACGTAGCATGTGCCCGCACACATTACAAGCAACAGGCAACTGAAGAAGGGATGCGGCATGGGCAACGAACTGCGACAGTTTCGCAGATCGCACTCCCCTGGGGGACGGCGAGGTCTAGTGGTCATTCGCGTAAGACGTCGCTCCGCTGGCCCTCCCAGAAGCCCACGAAAGCGGGGACAGTTTCGCAGATCGCAGCCACCCAGGGAGCGGCGAGATCTCGTGGTGATCCGCGTAAGACGTTCCTCCGTTGACCCTCCCAAGCGCCCACGAAATTGGCGACAGGTTCGCAGATCGCAGCCGCCCACGGGGACGGCGAGGTCTCGTGGTGATCCGCGTAAGACGTCACTCCTCTGGCCCTCTTCACAAGCCCACGAAAGTGGCGACAGTTTCGTAAAGCGCAGCCCCCCCAAGGGGCGGCGAGGTCTCGTGGTGATCCGCGTAAAACGTCATTCCGCTGGCGCACTTTCGCAGATCGCAGATCGCAGGTCAATGCCGGAGAAAGTGGAGGTGGGCAGCAAATGCCTCGGCTGATTGTCATAAGTGGGCCTGCAAAGCTTTGTTCTGGGAGCCCGACATACACACAGAAGCCCAACGACCATCACGCAGACAAGCAAGACCAAAAAGACGATGGATCGATGATGTACGCCAGCATGTGCAGACACATTTGGGCCTTACTGATGATACCAATGCCTGGACCGACTTGGCCAAAACACCAACGTGGAGTGAGCTGGAGCATAGTTTTGCACATTCTAAGAATACTTGCTAGCCATGTGTCTCTCCATCTTGTAGTCCATTGCATGTTTGCGGACGCTCCGGCCCCGACCCGCTTAGTCCCCTCGCGTGGACACTCGTGCGGGCACCGTTCACCGTTCACCCCCCCAAGGTGCGGCGAGGTCTCGTGGTGATCCGCGTAAAACGTCACTCTGCTGGCCCTCCCAAGAGCCCACGAGCTACACTTTCGCAGATCATAGCCCCCCAGGAGGCGGCGAGGTCTCGCGGTGATCCGCGTAAGACGTCAATCTGCTGGCCCTCCCAAGAGCCCACGAAAGTGGCGACAGGTTCGCAGATCGCAGCCGCCCACGGGGACGGCGAGGTCTCGTGGTGATCCGCGTAACACGTCACTCCGCTGGCCTTCCGGAAGCCAAAGAGAGTGGCGGCGAGGTCTAGTGGTGATCTGCGTAAAACGTACCTCCGCTGAACCTCCCAGACGCCCACGATAGCGGCGACAGTTTCACAGGGCGCCGCGAAGAGGAGATAGGAGACGGAATGGAGGAGGGAAGAAGACGGGAGAAACAGAAGGAGGAGACGCGACCACAGTGCTTTATTCAAGACGAGAACCCAACCAATGGAGGGTTGGGAAAAGTGAGGACGCTAGCGCAACCCATCCAGGAATCGGGCGGCGAATTCGATCCGAGGCTGCACGGCAAGCGAGGCCGTCTCCTGAGCTTGTGTGGTGCCCAGCCCACAAGAGTGATGATGATGTTCTCTTCCCCGCCTCTGAGGCTCCTGCCCCTCCTCCTTACCTTTGGTCGGTGGGACATGCATGGGCTGATTTTTTCGCCAAGCGGCGTGCTCAGTCAGTGAAAATGCCTGATGGCCACGCTCGTTTCATCAACAGGCCGTTGTGCGAGGTCCAATGGTATGCCTCCTGCCTCGCTTGGGCCGTCCAGGGGGCGATGGGGCTCGAACTGTGTCGGGGGTGGACAGAACCCCCACCCTGACACGTCGATTAGTGAA
>CAUYUJ010015992.1:191546-246546 GCA_963575745.1 Prorocentrum cordatum
AGTAGTATTAGCAGTAGTAGTAGGAGTAGTCGTAGTAGTAGTAGTAGTAAGTGTCGTATGTAGTTATTAGTATAGTAGTAGTAGTAGTAGTAGTATAGTAGTAAGAGTAGTTAGTGTTCAGTAGGGTATGAGTAGTAGTAGTAGTAGTAGTAGTAGTAGTATAGTAGTAGTAGAGTAGTAAGTAGAGTAGTAGTAGAATCGTAGTAGGTAGTAGTAGTAGTAGTAGAGTGTAGTTGTATAGTAGCAGTAGTACTCAGTAGTAGTAGTAGCGTAGTAGTAGTAGTAGTAGTTAGTAGTAGTAGTAGTAGTAGTAGTAGTAGTCGTAGTAGTAGTCGTAGTAGTAGTAGTAGTAGTAGTAGTAGTAGTAGTAGTGGTAGTAGTAGTAGTAGTAATTGCAATACTACTCATAGTAATACGAGTACTACTAATACTATTAATATTAATGCCAATAGTAATAGTAGTAATCATACTAATCAGAATATTAATGCTAATAATGGCAGTAAAAAGAATAGTAATACAAATGCACACAATTATAAGAGGAGGAGGAGGAGGAGCAGGAGGCGGAGGAGGAGGACGAGGAGGAGGAGGAGGAGGAGGAGGAGGAGGAGGAGTTCTGCGGTGTGCCTGGCCGCGCCAGCGGCTTCGGCGGCGCAGGCGGACGCGTGGCGCGCCAAGCTGGCCGAGGAACTCGGTGAGTGGAGCTGGCCAGAGCGCTGCCTTGGCAGGGGTTACTGCATCGAGGTCGATTCCGCCTCTTCCTCGTCGTCGTCGTCGTCTTCCTCCTCCTCCTCCTCCTCCTCCTCCTCCTCCCCCCTCCTCCTTTCAGAGGAGGGCGGGTTGAGACAACGGAGACTGGCCTTCGGGGGGGCCCCTTGTCGCTAAGGTGGACGCAGCTCGGAGAACTGGTGCGTTTGGACCCGGAGAAGTGTGCGGAGATCAATTGTGAGCTGCCGTTCTTTCGACCTTCCCTGCTCCGATCATTCCCCATCTCTGAGTTTGTCTTGTATCGCATGCCGTTGCTGCTGGTCGTGTCTTCTCTTGTCTGTGTGTGTGTGTGTGTGTGTGTGTGTGTGTGTGTGCGTGCGTGCGTGCGTGCGTGCGTGCGTGCGTGCGCGCGTGTGCGCGTGTGTGCCTGTGGGTTCCCCTCGGATCGGCCTTGGCCGCTTGGCGCGTCTCCTTCTAGTTCTTTCTCTCGGCGGCGCGCCCAGGGGGAAGTGAGGGGGTGGGCTTTTCGAGGCTTTTTTTTTGTTTTTGTTTTTCTCTCTCCTTTCTTTTTTTGTTAACAAAAAAACCTTCCCCGAACACGTAGAAACTTCTCAGAAGGCCAGAGAGTCTCTGAGAAGCCCCGCCGCCTTTGAGAAGGCCTCTTCCTTCTCGCTTCCCCCCTTGCCCGCCGCCGATTCTGGCCCTTCTCCCCTCCTCGGGGTGCGGGGCGCTGCCCGCGCGCCCCGCGCGCTTGTGCGCTGGAGAGCGGATCGCCGGCCTCATGGCCACTTCGATGTGTCATCCTCGGCGGTGGCGGCAACGCTCCGTCTTGGACTGCCCCAGGCTGGCTGGCGCCAGGATCATGCCCTGGGAGCACTCGGAGGAGCCCCCCCCCCTCAGGGGCAACGATAGGGGTGGGGGGATGAGAAAAGGGGGAGATGCATCGACCCCCAGTCGTCCGTTCATCCCCGCTAGGGGCCCAATAGCCCCCTCCGTCCAGGAACGCAGGGCTCTGCTGTCGGGGGCCTATCGCCGATCAATCGTCGATGAATCGCCGACTGGAGGTGGATGTCCCCCCCTCCTGTGCCAGTCCCCCCCCCGATCGTTGCCCCTCCCCCCCCGTTTTGCTGGCCCCCGCCGCCCTCGCCCAGCAGGCCTCCCTTGGGTGCTCGGGTCGCGGAGGTCGCTGCGTGTCGTCCCTTGGGCCTCTTTCTTGCCCTCCCCGCTCTTGTGCCTGCTGCGCCCGTGGTCGGCGACGGCCTCCTCCCTGCCGTGCGTTGCGGCGCTGGCTTGGGGCACTCCCAGTCGATCCCAGGGCGACTCAAGTTCGCTTTAACGTTGATTCAAGTCGACGGACGCTCGGTGCAGCATCGACGCGTGGGAGGAGCGACTGGCTCCAGGAAGGTCCCCAGATCGAGCACCGAACGTGTCCACGGCCCTCGCGCCGATCCCCCCGCCCCACGGCGCGTCGAACGGGCGGTGCCCCCGCTGCCCGCTGGCCTCGTGGCTCTCCTTCTGACCCCCAAGCTGACGTCAGCCTCCCTGCCTGCATGCTCCCTCGTCCAAAAATCGCCCAGCTTGCCTTGCCCGCCCGCCGCCGTTGCGGTTCGGGAACCTCCGCCTCGTCTGTGCTGCCCTGTCGCCTCGTTACGTGCGCGCGCGTTTTTTGCGCCTTCGCCTGGCCCTTTCTGTGAGGCCTCTGTCTCTTCCCTGGTTGCTGCACGCCTTCTCCTGCTGTCTGCAGGTTGTGCTTCGGCCCCTCCTTGCAGAGGCCCGCTCCTCGAGTCCACGCGCAGCGTGGCTCCCTCAGGGTGAGCCTGCGCTTCCTCGCCAGGGCGGCTTAGGGGAGTGTGCGCGAGGTGCGTTCTGAGCTTGGGGCACTCGCCGGCCGTGCCGGACTCCGCCTTTTGCGCCGCGCGCGGGCGGCCGACGGATGCCAGGAAGTCGGCGAGGACGCTGGCCGTGCGCTCGGCGGGTCCCCGCAAGGCTCAGGGGGGCGTAGCTTCCGAGGGGTGGAACAAAAAGAAACTGGAGCTTCCGGCAGGGGAGGTCCAAGGGAAGGGGGGGATGGGGGGGTATGGCTAAGCCCCCCCTTTGAAAACAGGGGGGCGGCTTCCGGAGCGCGAAGGGGGGAGGGGGAGGTAGCTAAGGGGCGAGACAAAAGGAGGTGGGGGTGTGGGGGGAGGGGAGGTCCAAGGGCGGGGGGGAGGGGGACCCCCCCCCCTTTGGGAGTGTACCACGGGCGCGCTCGCTCCAAGGTGACGCTGCCCCGCTGAGGCTCCGTACCTGCCAGGACCTGGCGCTTCCAGGGGGTAGCCCAGAGGTGCCTGCCAGGCCGCTCCCCTGGGGCGCCCGAGGGTACCTGCCAGGACCTGGCGCTTCCCTGGGGTGGCCCGAAGGCACCTGCCAGGACGCTTCCCTGAGGCGCCCGAAGGTACTGATGGGCTTCGGTGGACGCCGGCGCTGGCGCACGTTCCGAGGGTCGTCGACTGTGGCGGGTGCGCCACTGCGGGTTTGCGCGAAGTGGGAGGCTCCGTTCGTTGCCGTGCCGCCGCGCGGCAGCCTGCGCGCGCGCTGGCGTTCGGCGCGTGCGCGCGGCGGGCGAGCCCTGCGCCGCCACTGCGTGTCGCGCAGAAGGCACCAGAGCCGGAGAGGAATAAGCCAGGCCTCGCAAACATCAGCGAGCGAAGAACGGTATAAAATAAACTTTTTCGCCGTCGGGGACACCTGCCCCTGGGCGGCTGGAAAGTTTAGGCACCCCTACCGCCCAGGGGCAGGTGTCCCCGACGGCGAAACAGTTTATTTCATACCGTTCTTCGCCCGTTAAAAACAGTGTCGAAGTAGGCGTCGGGGAACAAACCATGGCACGAACATGAACCTTCCAACGTCTGCGCGGTTTTCTCGGATCGGCGCTGGGGCACCCTGGCGGCGGCTCCCGGCGCCCAGCGCCGACCTCAGAAATTCGCGCGGACCTCCGAAAAATTATGCTTGCGTAGCACCCCGCAGATAAGAGTGAGGGGGCGGTGGGGACGGCAGTCTGCGAGACTCTGGAGAAGCCCGCCTCAGGCGCCAAAGTTTCACAATTTCTACGACGAGCCAGCCGCAGGCGCCGATCTTTTTCTTCGAACCAATGAACCAATGTGGATCGGTCGCGGGTGGGTCGCGGTTTGGTCGCGGGTGGGTCGCGGGTGGGTCGCGGGGTGGGTCGCGGGTGGGTTTTAAGTGGGTCGCGGGTTGGTCGCGGGTGGGTCGCGGGTGGGTCGCAGTGTGGGTCGCGGGTGGGTCGCGGGGTGGGTCGCGGGGTGGGTCGCGGAGTGGGTCGCGGGGTGGGTCGCGGGGTGGGTCGCAGGGTGGGTCGCGGGGTGGGTCGCAGGGTGGGTCGGGGGGTGGGTCGCGGGGTGGGTCGCGGGTGGGTCGCGGGGGCGACGACGACAACAAACAACAACAGCAACAACAACAACAATCATTTTAAGACTGTTCGCTCTTATCTGCTCTCGTGTTATTCAATATGCATCTCCCAAACCGTGGATACCCGCCCTCTTCGTCTTCGATCGTGCCCCGGGTATATTCATTCCTTGCCACGTGTGGTAGGTGAAGCCCTTGAAAACGAAAGGCAACAGATAACGGGGGATAATGAGGACGAAGGGGTCGGAGGAATGGAGGGGAGGGGCAAGAAGGAGGGAGGACGATGATTTGCGCTATGAGTGGCGATTCAGTTTGCGCCATGGCTCGCGCCAACCACTCCAACATAGGTGAACAATAAGGTTCGCCATGGGTCGCGCCACAATCAGCGCCACGTACCACCCCCTTCCAAGAACATATCGTGGATACCCCCACGGGGGGACGTACAGCTGCGAACTGGTATCAGAAACAAGTTTCGTGGAACCTTGAAAAGAAGCGGGATGTTGGGAGAGTGGGGCGGAAGGATCGTGAAAACTGCAACCGTGTCGAGAGGGGCGCGGGGATGTGGAGTGGATTGGGATGGAGTGGACAAGAGTGGGGTCTCAGGAGGAGGAGCGGCAAGGAGTGGAGAAGAGGAGCCGGGAGGAGTGCGGAGGAGCGGGGGGCACACGGGGGAATCTGGAGGAAGGATGGGAATAATTTGGGAGAAATGCGGAAAGCGACTGGTAGGGGTGGAGATTGTTGGGGTGGGATGGGGTGGTTTGGGGAGGAGTGGGCGGAACGCGAAGAACAGAGAAATCGCACAAAGGAGTACGAACGAAATGAAAATGCAGATGAAGGGAAGGAGTAGAGAAGACTGGTAAAAAACGTTGAAAAGTGGGGGCAGGTGGATGCGAGCGGAGACTGGTGCGGAAACAAGGCGCGGGGGGATTGGAAGGCACCCGAAAGCCTCCTATGACCTCTGGGGGGCCTCGGAATGGCCCCGAGGACCACCGAGCAGTTCCAGAGGCTCCGAAAACCTGCGGGGACGCCCCGGGGGCCTCGTCGAGGCCAGTGGAGCACGCGCGTCTCAAAGGCGGGCAAACCGGGCCCCGGCGAGCGGCGGACCGTCGGTCTGGCTAGTGGCAGCGCTGGCGATGCACGCGCCGACCCGCGGCAACCCGACCCCGCGGGGGCCGCGAAGGGCATGCATATATGGGGCCAGAAAGGGCGACAGCGGGGCCACTGAGCGCAGAAAGGCCACGAAGGGCAGCGAGGGGGCCGCGAAGGGCGACGGCGGGGCGACGAAGGGCTTGCATATGGGGCCACGAAGGGCGCGAGCGCGCGGGGGCCACGAAGGGCATTTGATCCGGGGCCGCAGAGGGCGGCGACGGGGCCGCTAAGGGCAGCGCCAGGGCCACGAAGGGCAGCGAGGGGTCCGCGAAGGGCGACGGCGGGGCTGCGAAGGGCATGCATATGGGGCCGCGACGGGCGCGAGCGAGCCAAAGGGCGACAGCGGGGCCACTGAGGGCAGCCAATGGGCCACGAAGGGCAACGAGAGGGCCACGAAGGGCGACGGCGGGGCTACGAAGGGCATGCGCACGGTTGCGAAGAAATGAAAAGCGAGAACGCGATTCTCCAATACATTGTGAGGAAGTATCAGGCGGGGGCTGCGATTCGGTGGTAAATTGTTAGGAAGTCCCAAGCGAAAGCGCGATTCTTCAATAATTTGTAAGGAAGTGTCAGGCGGGAACCGTTGTTGGCGCGGGCCACGACGGGCGCGAACGAGCGGGGGCCCCGAAGGGCATGCGTATAGGGGCCGCAGAAGGCAGCGACGGAGCCGCTGAGGGCAGAAACGGGGCCACGAAGGTTAGAGCGGGGGCCGCGAAGAGCGACACCGGGACCACGAAGGGCATGCGTATGGGGCCACGACGGGCGACTGCGAGCGGGGGCCACGAAGGGCAGTCGTATATGGGGCCAGAAAGGGCGACAGCGGGGCCACTGAGCGCAGAAAGTGGGCCACGAAGGGCAGCGAGCGGGCCGCGAGTGGCGACGGCGGGGCGACGAAACGCATGCGTATAGGGGGCGCGACGGGCGCGAGCGCGCGCGGGCCACGAAGGGCAATTAATCCGGGGCCGCAGAGGGCAGCGACGGGGTCCCTCAGGGCAGAAACGGGGCCGCGAAGGGCAGAGAGGGGGCCGCGAAGGGCGACGGCGGGGCCACGAAGGGCATGCATATGGGGCCACGACAGGCGACTGCGAGCGGGTGCCACGAAGGGCAGTCGTATATGGGGCCAGAAAGGGCGACAGCGGGGCCACTGAGCGCAGAAAGTGGGCCACGAAGGGCAGCGAGCGGGCCGCGAGTGGCGACGGCGGGGCGACGAAACGCATGCGTATAGGGGGCGCGACGGGCGCGAGCGCGCGGGGGTCACGAAGGACAATTAATCCGGGGCCGCAGAGGGCAGCGACGGGGTCCCTCAGGGCAGAAACGGGGCCGCGAAGGGCAGAGAGGGGGCCGCGAAGGGCGACGGCGGGGCCACGAAGGGCATGCATATGGGGCCACGACGGGCGCGAACGACCGGGGGCTTCGAAGGGCATTCGTATATGGGGCCAGACAGTGCGACAGCGGGGCCATTGAGGGCAGCAAAAGGGCCACGAAAGGCAGCGAGAGGGCCACGAAGGGCGACACCGGGGCTACGAAGGGCATATGTATGGGGCCACGACGGGCGATTGCGAGCGGGGGCCACGAAGGGCATATAATGCGGGGCCACAATGGGCAGCGCCGGGGCCACTGAGGGCAGCAACGGGGCCACGAAGGGCAGCAAGCGAAGGCGACCGCGGAACCGGCGCGGGCAGCGAGGGGCCTCGAAGGCGGGCGAAGGGCAGCGAGCGGCGACTGCAGTCCCTGACGGGCTGGTTGGGCGGGCAGGCGCAGACGGGTGGGTTGAGCGGGCGGGTCGTTGATGCGTAAATTCTGCTTGAACCGCCAGGCAATTTGTAGCGGGAGCGCGATTCCTGAGTGTCGAGGAGCGGCATCTGAATAAATTGTGAGGAAGTATCAGGTGGGAGCCGCGATTCGGTGGTAAGTTGCGAGGAAGTCCCAAGCGAGAGCGCGATTCTTGAATAAATTGTGAGGAAGTGTCAAGCGGGAGCCGCGATCCGGTGGTACATTGCAAGGAAGTCCAAAGCGAGAGCGCGATTCTTTAATACATTGTGAGGAAGTATCCGGCGGGAACCGTTGTTGTTGTTGTTGTTGTTGTTGTTGATGTTGAGTTCTCATTCCTGAAGAATAATGATTGTTGATCCCCCCCACCGGTGCAAATTGTTTTTCTCAATCAAAGTGTGCCCCTCGACGCTCGCACCCTGTTTTTTGACAGGGAAAGTCTTCCTGCTCAAATTGGCCCCCTGGCCCCCGGGTTACAACAACAACGGCTCCCGCCTGAAACCTCCTTACAATTTAGCCAGGACCCCCGCTCCCGCCCGAGACTTCCTTGCATTTTATTCAGAAATCGCGCTCTCGCTTGGGACTTCCTTACAATTTATTCAGGAATCGCTCTCCCGGCGCTGTGGACTCGCGCTCTCGCTGGAGGCTGGCAACTTATTGAAGAATGGCCTTGCGTGGGATTTTCCTGCAATTTGCCCAAGCGCCGCGCTCCCGACACCCAGGCACCCAGGAGTCGCGCCCGTTGTGGCCCCATGTGCATGCCCTTCGTGGCCCCGCTGTCGCAATTTGTGTCCCCTCTCACTGTCCTACGTGGCCCAGTTGATACCCTCAGTGGTCCTATAGTTGCCTTCTGTGGCCTCGCATTATCTGCACTTCGTGGCCCCCGCTCGTCCGCGCTCTTCGTGGCCCCATACGCATTCCCTTCATGTCCCCGCTGTCGCCCTTCGTGGCCTACTTCGTGCCCTTCGTGGCCCTGCTGTCGTTCTCTCTCGCCCCCGCTTTCGCTCGTCGTCGCCGTCGTCGTCGTCGTCGCCGTCGTCTTCGACGTCGTCGTCGTCGTCGTCGTCGTCGTGGTCGGTCCCCTGTCCGTCCCTCTTGGGGTCGGGTCGACGGTCCGCGGCCGCCCCGCCGATCAGCGCTGCCGCTGGCCAGGCCGACGGTCCGCGGCCGCCCCGCCGCTTGCCGGGGCCCGGCTTGCAGGGAAGAAAGGTATACCCCCCAAAAGGGGTTCGATCGAAGACGAAGAGGGCGGGTACCGAGGGTTTGGGAAATACGCGTTATTGGAGACTCGAGCATCTAGGATGATCAGTCTTAGAATTATTATTGTTGTTGTTGTTGTTGTTGTAAACCGGGGGCCAACAACGCATTTTGACCTTCAAGATCTTCCCTGAGAAACAAGAGGGTGCGAGCCCCGGGAAGGGCATTTCAATCGAAAAAAGCAATGTGCACTGGACGGGGGGATCAACAATAATTATTCTTCATAATTAAGAGTTCAACAACGCAACAAGCAGAATCCTCACCACGGATTCTCACTTCAGCCACGCACCCAGGGACAATGAATGACCGTTCGGCCCCTCATTCTGATGTTGTTGTTTTTTTCGAAGATGTGGTTGGAGGATCGCGCCGCATCGCCGATGCATCGGTGACGAGGCTCGGTGTAGAGCCCTGTGTCGTCACCTGCGTGTTTCACAGAAAAGTATGCGGAGCGGTGGAGGAGATGCTGATCTGCGAAGGTGGAGCAAAGTTGGCGCCGCGCCCTCCCCGCTTCGATCTACATTTCTTGCTTCCTCTCCTGTTCCTGCCTGGCGTGATGCAGCAATATGGGGTTACACGGGGGGCCGCTTGTCCCGCCCACCCGCCCCAGGAACGCCGCCACTGAGCGTGTGCGCAATGAACCAAAGTGGGAAGGGTAGCGGGCTAACAGTCGAGTAGTCCTGGAAGCGGTTGGTGTCGGCCTACACGGCGACTTTCGGCGGCCCTGGCGTCTCAGGGAAGGGCGGGGAGCAGGAGAGAATCCATACGGCGCCATCAGCAATCGCCAACCTAAGGCTACCTCTGATGGCAGCTCGTCCATCGAACTCCGTTTGGGGAGATCCGTAGGCAGCTTTCTTATCCACAGTCGTTGCGATCGGCGTCGTCGTGCTCCTTCCCGTAGCATTCTGCGAATGCGTAGTCGATGATCGTGCCAGTATCGCTGGACGGACCCGTTTCCGAAGCAGCTGGCGTTCGACTGGTGCTCGATCCTTGGCCCTTGTGAGGGGCAATGGAGGGATGGAGGAGTAATCTAAGAAGAAAAAAGAGACGGGGAACGAGAGGCTTGGGGATGATGATGATGATGATGATGATGATGATGATGATGATGATGATGCTGATGCTGATGCTGATGCTGATGCTGATGATGCTGATACTGATGCTGATGATGAGGATGACGATGATGATGCTGATGCTGATGATGATGATGACGATGACGATGATGCTGATGATGATAATGATGCTGATGATGATGCTGATGATGATGATGATGATGATGCTGATGCTGATGCTGCTGATGATGATGATGATGCTGATGATGATGATGATGATGATACTGATGCTGATGATGATGATGATGCTGATGATGATGTTGATAATGATGATGCTGATTATGATGATGCTGATGATGATGCTGCTGATGATGATGATGCTGATGCTGATGATGATGATGATGATGCTGATGATGATGCTGATGATGATGATGATGTGCTGATGATGACGCTGATGCTGATGATGATGATGAGGGTGCGATGATGATGCTGAGATGAGCTACACTGCACATGATGATGCTGAGATTTCTGCTGCTGATGATGATGATGATGATGATGATGATGATGATGATGTGATGTGCTAGATGATGATTGACTGCTGATGATGAGATGATGCGGATGCTGACGACGATGATGATGATGATGATGATGATGAGGATGATGATGATGGATGATGACGATGATGATGATGATGATGATGATGATGATGGTGATGATGATGATGATGATGATTAATGATGTGGAGATGGTGATGACGATGATGATGATGATGATGATGATGATGATGAGGATGATGATGATGATGATGATGATGATGATGATGATGATGCTGATGATGATGGTGGTGATGGTGGTGGTGGTGGTGGTGGTGATGATGATGATGATGATGATGATGATGATGATGCTGATGCCTGATAATGATGCTGATGCTGCTGATGATGATGTGCTGCTGCGCTGATGATGATGATATTGATGAGGAGGCGGGAGGAGGAGGAGGGGAGGGAGAAGGAGGAAGAGGAGGAGGAGGAGGAGGAGGAGGAGGAGGAGGAGGAGAGAGGAGGAGGAGGAGGAGGAGGAGGAGGAGGAGGAGGAGGAGGAGGAGGAGGAGCAGGAGCAGGAGAAGGAGGAGGAGGAGGAGGAGGAGGAGGAGGAGGAGGAGGAGCCTCGCTGGTGGCCGATCGGCTCGGCGTGATCATTGGCAGTGCGGCGGCATTCATATGTATGCAGCTCGAGAAGCTGCAGCTGGTTGTGTCTAAGGGTAAGGGCGTCATCATGTCAACTAACACGGAAGTTGCAGATGTTATCCAGAGGAGATTGCAGACATGGGATTTTGTGATTGCTAAGTCGGGTAAAAATCTAGGTATCGATCAGAGTTTGACCAAAGGTAGGAGAGCCACAAAGGTGCAGACGGGGCGTTTCGCTAAGTTACGACCCAGGCTGTCCCGTTTCCGAGGCCTCAGGAGTTCATTCAAGGGTTCCGCGAAGGTCGTCAAGGTGGGGGCCTTCCCTGCGGCGCTCTACGGGACCTCGGTGGTGGGCCTCTCCAATAAGAAGCTGGTCGAGCTGAGGGCCATGTTGGCCCAAGCTGTTTTTGGTACTCCTAAGGGGCGCTCGAGGACTCTGGAATTTCTCCTTGGGCCTGATCCTCGAGGCGATCCTGAATATGCGGCGAACTCCGGGCCAATTGTGATGTGGATCGCTGCGTTGCAGCAGAGCTGGGCCCCAGAGTCGCACCTTAAGATTTGTTTTGAGAATTTTCAAGCCATTCCTGACCGAGGATGGGAACATGTACAAGGACCCGCTGGCGCAGTAGTGTGCGCACTGGATAGACTAAGCTGGACCATCAAGTCTTGGGATTCCTGGGAGACGGACCAGGGGCTCCCTGTGAGCCCGAGGTGCCACGGCAAGAGGACGTTCAAGAGCGTCATCCAGGCGAGCACCCAGCGCTGCCTCATCAAGAGTTTAGGAGGACCCCAAGGCAAAGTCGAAGGCCTACCAGGTGCACCCTGCTTGGAGCCGCTAGTCGCTATGTGTCGAGACCTTCGAGCGCATGGCCGAGGGGATGCGGCAAGCAGGCTAGCTATTGCTGTTTCAGGAGGCTACGTGACCCAGCACGAGCTTTTTTCAGACAGAAGAGTCGTTGACGGCCAATGCCAGTGGTGCAAGCGTGCGATGGGCGCCAAGTCTCACAGATTCTACGACTGCGATGCGCAGATGTCTTCCTTGAGTAGCCTGGATTTGGATGAACACCTTGACGAAGCTAGACTTGCCGACGAGTGTGACGTAGGCTACGCAAGATGTCTTTTTGAAAGTCCAGAATGGCAGTGGCCAGCCCCGTTCATCAAGGCGGAGCCTAGATGGAGTTGCGTCCCACCATCTGGACTGCTGGATTCAGGCTACATGTGTCTTGACGGCTCGGGATTGGACCAAGATAGTATGACGTTTGCTCGAGCAGGGTATGCAGTAGTGGGGTTAGACGAAGGGGGTAACATCCACGGCAGCTTGTACGGTCCTCTCCCGCACCTTTTGCAGCTTGCAGGGTGTGGAGAAGTGCATGCGCTGCTGGTTGCTCTCAGGCATATGGGTGCAACCCCAACGATAATTGCCACTGACTGTAAGATGGTGCTTGACATCTGGAAGGCTGGACCTGGCCAAGATTTAGCGAACACTTGTTTTTCTGAGTTGTGGCGCGGTATCTTTCGGGTTGCAGAAGACATCGGGATATCTAATACTAGTTTGATCAAAGTTAAATCGCATTTGGACCGCACGGTGGCACTGGATGCAGGCATGTGCTATTGGGCTTGGTTCGGGAATCGTGAAGCTGACAGACTTGCCACAGTCGGAGCCAGTGCCCAGGCTAATCTACCTTATGTGCGGGCCCAGTATGATCTAGGTGCTCGTAAAGTGAGGAGTTCGGCGATCGTGGTCTCGGTGATCCTCGACCGTCTAGCCAAGCATAATTTCCCTGATGTCATGAAATATCGCAAACCCGTACGAGCTAAACCCGCACTTCTTGAACTGATTCCTGATCCCTTAGGCCACCAGCTAGCCAGAGTAGGTAAAGGTTTCATGTGCGTTCGGTGTGGGGACAGGGGCGCTTCGCGTAAAGCTATTTGTTTTACCCCTTGTTCAGGACTCCCTAGAGCTTCCCGCACCTCCCACCCTTCCCATGCTCTGTGTGTGGGGGGAGGGAAGGTGACTTGGTGTGTCAAATGTGGAGCTTTCGGGAGTGCGAGGTCCAGGTTTTTGAAGGACAGATGTCCGAGAGGACCTCGGAACAAGGACGCTGGACATTCTCTTGCCCTGTTGAAGCAGGGCATCGACCCGTCCAGCGGCAAGTTTTTCGGACAGAGCTTCCCTGTGGACAAGCTGTTGGCTGAGGCCCCGCCGCCGCCCCGAGGCCGCTGAGCTCGCCAGGCAGCTCGACTTGTCTTTCTTTTCTTCTCTTTGTTGCGGGAGTGTCATTTCATTCTTGTTGTGCAGGAGGTGACTCTCTCCTGGCGCCGAAGGGCGCCGAAGGGGGGGGAGGAGGAGAAACAGAATACGAAGAAGACACATATTAAAAACAAGAAGAAGACGAAGTAGACGAATAACACTAATACTAATAACAAGAATACTGATAGTACTACTACTAGTATCAATACTAATATTAAGAAGAAGAATACTACTAAGCATATTACGAGTAATCAGAATAATAAGAATTATAAAAAAGAATAATAATCACAATATGAAGAAGACTATTATAACTACTTATGAGAAGAATAATACTTCTGAGAAGAATACTACTAACACTACTAAGAATACTAAGACTACTAATAATACTAAGACTACTAATACCACAAAAGAATCACATTTATGAGAAGAATAATACTAAGACTACGAAGAAGAATACTAATACGAATACTACTAATACTAATAATAATAATATTAATATTACTAATATTATTAAGACTAATAATGCTACTAATAGTTTTGCTACGAATAATAATATTACTATTAACAATGGTAAAACTAAGCATAATACTAATAGTAGTAAAACGGATGCTACTACTATCATACTAATAATACGAATAGTAGTAGTACTAATACTACTATTCATAACACTAGTACTACTAATACTAATAACAATAACATTAAGAATAATACTAAAGATACGAATAATGCTACTACTAATAATAATACTACTAATAATAATATTAGTAATATTATTACAAGCACTACTAATCAGACTAATAATATTAATACCAAAAATAATAATCTTAATAGTAATAATAATGGTAAGACTAAACATAATAGTAATAATATTATTAATAATGCTACTCGTATTAACAATACCACTAAACATGCTACTTATAATGATAATACTGATGATGCTAATAGTACTAGTACTACTACTAATACTACTATTAGTATTAATTATAATAACAATAGTAGTAATCATAATACGAATAGTTATGAAATAATACTATTGCTAATAATAACATTCGTAATACTAATACTAGTAATATTAATAGTATCAATAAGTCTAATAATAAGAAGAATAATAATCATACCCAGAAGAAAAAAGGAGGAGGAGGAGGAAGGGGGGGATGGGGGGGGGGGGGTGGGTGAGGGGGAGGAAGAGGGAGGGGGGGGGGGTGGGGGGGGGGTGGGGGGGGGGGGGGGAGGAGGAGCAGGAGGAGGGAGGGGAGGAGGAGAGGGTAAGGAGAGGAGGAGGAGGAGGAGGACGGAGGAAGGCGGAAAGGAGGTAGGAGGAGGAGGAGGGGGGCGCTGAGAGGGGGAGGGGGAGGAAGGAGCCAGGAGCCCCTTGAGGACGATGCCAGAGGGAAGTGGAGGCGGGAGGGGAAGGAGGCGGAGGCGGCCGGGGGAGGAGTGTATGAGCAGGAGGAGGATGATGAATTAGGAGGTGAGGAGGAGCAGGGGGAGGAGGCGGAGGAACAAGGTGGATGAAAAAGGAGTAGGAGGGGGAACGAGGTGGGAGGAAAAAGGTGGAGAGGAGAAGATATAGGAGGATGAGAATGACGAGGAACGAGGACGAGGAGGTAGGAGGAGGAGGCAGGAGGAGGAAAGGTGAGAGATACGAAACGCATGCGTAGACGGAAAGAGGAAAGGAGGAAGAGGAGAGAGGAGGAGGAGGAGGAGGAAAAAAAATAAGGGGGGGGAAGAGGGGCAGGAGGGGCAGGAGGGAGGAGGATGTCTAGGAGTAGGAGGGGGAGGAGGAGGAGGAAGGAGGTAGTAGGAGGGAGGAGGGAGGAGGAGGTGAGAGGAGGAGGAGGAGGAGGAGGAGGGCTGAGGGCGGAGGGCGGAGGGCAGAGGGCGGAGGGCGGAGCGCGGTAGGGGCGGAGGGCGGGGAGGGAGGAGGAGGAGGGAAGGGAGTGAAGGGAAGGGCAGGGGGGAGGAAGGGAGGAGGGAGAAAGGGAGGAGGAGAGGAGGGGAGGAGGTGAGGGAAGGGGGGAGGAGGAGGAAAAAGGGGAGCGGGGGGGAGGACCGGTGAGAGGGAGGAAGGAGAGAGTGATAGGGAGGCTGAGGAAAAAAGAGGAGGGAGGAGGAAAGGAGGGGGGATGAAAGGGGGGAGGAGGAGGACAACGGGAGGAGGAAGGAGGGAGGAGGGAGTAGGGAGGAGGGAGGAGGCTGCGGCGGTGGCGGCGGCAGCGGAGGAGGAGGAGGAGGAGGAGGAGGAGGAGGAGAAGGAGGAGGAGGCGAGGGATGGGGTCTGGGGAGGTCCTCGTCACAGAGGACGGCTCCACCGACGCCGCGCAGGGCAGGTGGGCCGCGAGAAAATTGTGGCGCAGCCGAAAATTACACACTGGGCGGCAGAACGCCCAAAGCAGCACCCCCTGCTTGCCTCCAGGGCGCCCTGGGTTTCATTGGTTCCGATGGCTCTGCGATGGGCAACGTGACGTTCCCATGCCAAGAGTCAATTGACGTCCTGGGGTTCCAGGGCTAGGCTTCCTGTGGAGGGTTCTCGTGTGGTGGAGCTCCTGCTGCACTCTCCGCTGCGCACGCGGGCGACCACGCGGGACGGGAGGGCACACGGGAAAGCACACGGTAGGGCATACTGGAGAGCACACAGGAGATGCAGAGATGCATACGGGAGGTGCATGCGGGAGAGCAGGTGGGAGGCCATACGGGAGATCGTGCTGGTGACAGCGCGGGGGACCACGCGGAAGATCATCCGGGCGACCGTGCGGGAGGCCACGCGGGAGACCACGGGAGAGACAGCGCGGGAGGCCGTGCGGGAGGCCACGCAGGAGACCACACGGGAGACCATACGGGGGGACCCTCTGGGAGACGGCACTCCATGAGCCTCGACTCCGTGGCCGGAGGGGAGTTCATTCATGCTTCGAAACAGTGGCTGGGTAGTCTTCGGATTGCGCTGACAGGAAGTGCGGACCGCCCCCCCCTCCCTCCGACTTTTCACTGTGCAGGGGGCCCTTGCCGGTAGCGGCCGCTGTCGTGCACCACAACGGGAGCGCTCTCCCGGGAGGTCTGAGCAAGCCTGGGCCTGGGCTCGGTCTGGCCAGGACCCGTGTCGGTGCGCGGCCATGGTTGATTCGGGCCTGTTCCTCTACAGGAGGAATATCAAGCACATGTTTAAAGTAGCCTGGGGATGATTTCTCGACGATTTGTTAGTATTTTTGCACATGCTCGGACTATTTTTTAAGTTTCGTCCACGAGCCGCCCGTAGGAGAACATGCCCGACCTAAGACCAGCGTCGGTGCGCGGCTATAGAGCTCTCCCAGGCTATCCCCCAGTGGCCCTCGCGCGCCTCTGCCCGCAGGTGGGTGGACGCCGTTCCCCAGCAGAGGGTGGTCGACGAGGCGGGCAGGGACGCTTACCTCTGCGCGGAGTACGAGTGGGACTCGGACCCGCGGACCTGGGGGGGGGGAGAAGAAGACAGCGGGAGGGAGGGGGGACTATGCAGCGTGCTCCGTCGTGGGCGTCATGGCCCCACTTCGTCGCCGCGGCTGGATTCGCCTCAGTTGTTGGTCGAGATGTTTCTTCTCGTTCGGTTGACGTTCACTTGGACAGTGCGAGAAAGAGGGAGAGAAAGAGAGGGAACGAGAGAGAGAGGGAGAGTACGGCAACATCGAACATGAATTTTCGGTGCAGGAGGTGACTACAGGAAATATCGATCATGACATTTCGGTGGAAGTCGTCTTCTCTCGAGCTCATGCTCTGTGGGCCTGTAGCATCAGTGCCAATCGAGCCAGTCATGGTGATGGGTTATAGTCTGCACGCATTCCATCTGGTAGAGAATGTTTTTCTAGGGGGCGTTCTCTTGAGCAACGCTGCGGACACTGCAACGAGCATCGACCACAGACTCGGCAAAGGGGAACATTTTTTCGACCGACGTGAAGGTCCTGCAGGGCCTGGGGAACGTGACGAATCAAGTCAAAGCTTGGTCGAGAGGCCCCTCTGCCAGTGCCTCTTTGGCTCATCGCCCTGGCATGTTTCCCAACAGGTGCTTCTGAGAGTGAAGGATGGAAGTTCAACCTGTTGAGGTGCATGTTCTAGTTCCAACGGAAGCCCGGCGAAGGGCACGCGCAGTTCATGGATCGCACTGCGCGCATCTTGGAAAACTGCTTCGCGCGGACCCAGACGAAGCCGCTGCGCAGCCATCTTGTTCGAGGTGCTTGAAAATGCGTGGCGGGAGAAGCAATCGCCTGAGTTGTGGCTGCAATAACCTGCACTTTTGGCGCGGCAATGCCGCACTCGGAGGTGGTGGGAATACCTACCTCTTGGGCAGCGAGGGGAAGAGGAGGAAGGAGGGCCTCGTACACTTCGGAGTGGGGCATCGGGTCGAATGGGAGGAAGTTTTTGTGAAGGTCTTCGGCCTCGAATGGCGGGAACTACATCGCGACCGGTGCAGCCGTGAAGCCGACTGGTGTTTCAAATTTCCTGTCTTCGAGTCGTGTCTCCAAGTCTTGGCGGCTCTTCCGAGCGAGTGCTGGCTCGATCCCGCAGGCAGCAGACGCCGTCCCATCACAACCAAAACGACAGAGGGCAGCTACGCTTCTTCTAGAGCACCTCACTGGACACCAAGGGCACGCAGCTCTGGATATACTTTGGGACAGTTTCGCTCGACGTTCCGTCTTCGTCACGGATTGCTTGCCCCTGCCTGGAATGGTCATCGGCACAACCAGCCTTGTGAAACCGGCCGTAGATCCAGCATTCCAGCTCAATGCATTGCGCGCAGCATCGTCCATCTCTGAAGGGGCGGCTGGCGCTCCGCGCGCGATGTGGACGATGCCGTCTTCTGGCGAGGGCGGGCTGGGAACGCACGCGCCGATTACCTGGCCAATCGCACCGTGGACGCGAGGAACTCATGCTTCCAGCGTTGCTCGCTGCCAGGAGCTGGTCTCGCCAGCTCGCGCGTGGACAGTGCACGCTGAGGTGGGCGCGCGTGCCGGCCGGTGCTCCGCAGCGGCAGGGTGCAATCGAGGCGGTGGCGCGCCGAGGGTCACGCGCAAGAGCGGTGCCGGTGGTATTGGTTGGGGCTTCTATCCAAGAGCCGGCGCCCTCGTTCACCGGGTTGAGGCCCTGACATGAGAAGAAGCTGCGCTTGCATGTCAACGTGTATTTATCCCTGCGCCGTCCATTCGTTGGCGCAGGCTTTGCGAGCGAAAGAAGTACAGAAAATGAGAGATATATAGTGAGAGCGAATACGCCCACATCTAATCGAGTTAAACAAGTCTCACAGCAATCGCGGGTTGATGGTGTGAGACCGAGTGCAACGGAACGCCGCAACCAGGAAGTCGGTTTCGGTTTCGGTTCTTGTCGAGGCAAGGCGAAATTGCGCAAGTTCCTGCCATAGCTAGGCCCAGGGCATGACAAAGTGGCCCCCCAGGTTGGCTGGGGCGTGTGCGGAATTGTCCCACGATCGTCCTGTGGTTGTCCCATGGTTGTCCCGTGGTTGTCTCGTGGTGGTTGCGATCGGTGTCCGATGGTTGTCCTGTGCCTGTCCCGTGGTTGAGACCGATGGATTTTGAGACTTATAGCTAAATTGCTAGTGATATCCAAAGGCACATGCATCTCGGTATCATTACCACTCCTATTTTCTTGCATCATCCTTCCTCATGTCCTACATCCTCTTCCTCCTGCGCATTTTTCATCGCCTCCTTTGTTTTGCGAGGTCACAGGAGTGCGCCGATATCATGTTTACAATAAGATTCCTTGACGCTTCGCGCATCCCCACCAGCCGATGCTCATCTTCGCCCTCTCCTGCACAATTTGGGCCGCAGCTGGCGCACTATGACTTGGACGGCGTGCGGCACCTCCGTATCGCTTGCGAAAAAAAAAGTGTCCCCACCAGCTCATCCAGAAACGTTGCAACAAAAACCCTAGGGTTGCAACAAAGGGTTGCAACAAAAACCAAGGGTTGCAACAAAAACCCTGGGTTGCAACAAAAACCAAAAACCAAAAACCCTTGAACGAAGGGTTGCAACAAACGAAGGGTTGCAACAAAAACCCTGGGTTTTTGGTTGCAACCCTGGGTTTTTGGTTTTTGTTGCAACCCTGCGCATCATCCATTGCTTTCCTTGCGCAAGTGCCCGGGGTGGTGCCCCTCCCGCGCTCCGTCCACGAGCCCACCGCGGGCGCTCCCCGAGCGCGCCCGAGCGCGCTCGGCAGTGCACGCCGCGTGACCAAAGGCAGCTGCCAGGAAGCCCATGCGGGAAGACGGTCTTCCCAGCCAGGCGCGCAGGACGCCTGCGGGGTTCTGGCGCGGCCAACCCACCGGCATCCTCCCCTCTTTGTCGTCGTCGTCGTCGTCGTCGTCGTCGTCGTCGTCGTCGTACCCTTCGTCGTTCCCTCTCTTGGCCCCAAGATCGGAAACAAATGGCCGCCAGAAGTGGCTAATGATCTCCCGGGAAGGCTCTTGCGAGGCATTGTGGCCTTGGGAGCGCGGGCCCGCATTCTGCACGAGGGATCGCTGCCTCGTGGGCGCGCTGCGCTGAATAGAACCACTGAAAAGGTTTGCCTCGAGCTCTCGGCTCGCGTTGTCCTGCCCATGGATTTTTGCTGGTGCATCCGAGGTGGCTTCGGCGGCGAACAAAGGGGGGGAAATGAGGAGGAGAAGTATTTTTTTCGGAAGGCGGCGAAACTTCTCGGAAGGCCTCTGGCCTTCTGAGAGGTCTCCTGCGTCTTCGGGGAAGCCTTGGGAAACTTCACAGACGGGGCCAGAGGACTTCCGATCCCTCCGAGAAGGCCCGCCCGATATCTCGCTTCCTCTCCCGCGCTCGCCGCCGGTGGCTGCGGCTCCGCGAGGACACCTACCGGGAGGACTTCGGGCCCGAGAGAGTCCGACCCGCGGGGTCCCTGTACTCCGTCTACGAGCAGCTGCGGCGGCAGCGCGCGCGAGAACGAGGCCCCGCCCGCCCGCGCTTCCTACGCCCTCGCTTCCCGCCCTTGGCTCGGGTTTCCGCTGCCTCTCCTGGCCCCGCCCCCCAGGCCCCCAGGAGAGGGTCGGGATCGGGAAGGACCATTCGGGGGTCTCTGAGCCCAGGTCCCCTCGGGCAATGGGGAAATTACGACGCGAGGTTTTTCTCTGCTTCTGGCCTCCGGGGGCCCTTGCCAGGCTTCGGGGCCGTCAGAAAACGACCCAGCATGAGAAACCGGTCCCAGGGAATTTGGCCGAGACTTCTGGGGGTCGACGTTGCGAAACTTTGTGGCGCCGGGGGCCTGGGCCTCGCTGTGCCCCAGTCCCGCACCGATGGCCGCGCCTGCCTTCGCTGGCGCTGGCGATTGTGAAACGTGCCCCGTTCCCGCCCGCGCCCTCCCCTGTCTGCTCGGCATCCTCCCCGCGGCCTCGCACCAGCCCGCGCGACCTCTCCTCCCCTCTGCGCCCCCTCCGCTTCCCGTCTCCGGTCTTCTCCGTCGATGGACTGCGGGGGAGGAGCGGCCGGCGAGCACGGCGAGGATCGACGAGACAAGGACAGAGGCGTGGAGGGACCCCCGCTCCACAGGAGGGCGCAGGGCAGTCCTGCGGGCCGTGGGCTCGAGGCTCGGTACGATGCAGGCCGTCTGGAGCCGCCGCGGTGTCTGGGGATCCTGGCGGGTCCGCACTGGTGGAGAAGGTCAGGGGCGGCGTAACCTCAGGAGCGAAAGAGGGACGTACACGTGCATGAGTCCACGTTACGTGGGTTTCGACAGGACGCATCGCGCGGACGTTCGTAACACGCGGGCGGTCTCGCGGGTTGGGGGGCCGTGTTCATGTACGTGGTTGGGCGCGTACGTCCTTGGTGAGTTCCCTATAACCGACCCCTCGCAAACCATCCCCTTCCGTGACGCCCTCCTCGCCCCGCCCCAAGAGGTATGTATGTGGCCAGAGGGAAGCTTGCAAGGCAGTGTGACGTTACGGAGTGGGATGGTTTGCTAGGGGTTGGTGAGGTCGCGCCCGAGGAGGTTCGGACAGGACAGCGCCGGCAGAGGCCGTGTGGCCGCGCTGTCAAGCGTTGGGGAGCGGAAGGAAGCAGCCCTGAGATCCGACGCTGCAACAAAAAGTTTCCACATCGCCGAACATTACGACAAGAGCCCTGGAACCCATCTTTCTGCGTCATTTTTTGAGCTGGATCGATCTGTGAGAGTCCTGGGGCCCGAACCCGAGGAGGAGGAGGACGACGACGACGACGACTCGCCTCGTCGTCGTCGTCGTCCTCCTCCTCCTCCTCCTCCTCCTCCTTCTCCTCGTCCTCCTCGTCGTCGTCCTCCTCCTCGTCCTCGTCCTCCTCGTCCTCCTCGTCCTCCTCCTCCTCCTCGTCCTCCTCCTCGTCCTCCTCGTCCTTCTCCTCGTCCTCCTCCTCGTCCTCCTCGTCCTCCTCGTCCTCCTCGTCCTCCTCGTCCTCCTCGTCCTCCTCGTCCTCCTCGTCCTCCTCCACGTCCTCCCCTTCTTCTCGTCCTCCTCCTCCTCCTTCTCCTCATCGTCATCCTCGTCGTCCTCCTCCTCCTCGTCCTCCTCCCGTCCTCCTCCTCCTCCTCGTCCTCTCCTCTCGTCCTTCTCCTCGTCCTCCTCCTCCTCCTCCTCCTCCTCCCTCCTCGTCCTCCTCGTCCTCCTCCTCCTCGTCCTCGTCCTCGTCCTCCTCCTCCCTCCTCCTCTCCTCCTCCCTCGTCCTCGTCTCGTCCTCCCTCCTCCTCCTCCTCCTCCTCCTCCTCCTCCTCCCTCCCTCCTCTCTCCTCCTCCTCTCCTCCTCCTCCTCGTCCTCGTCCTCGTCCTCGTCCTCGTCCTCGTCTCGTCGTCCTCGTCCTCGTCCTCGTCGTCCTCCTCGTCCTCCTCCTCGTCGTCCTCCTCGTCCTCCTCCTTGTCCTCCTCCTCGTCCTCCTTCTCCTCCTCCTCCTCCTCGTCCTCGTCCTCGTCCTCTTCCTCGTCCTCGTCCTCCTCGTCGTCCTCCTCGTCCTCCTCCTCGTCGTCCTCCTCGTCCTCCTCCTCCTCGTCCTCCTCGTCCTCCTTCTCGTCCTCCTCGTCCTCCTCGCCCTTCCCCTTCTCGTCCTCCTCCTCCTCCTCCTCGTCCTCCTCCTCCTTGTCCTCGCGGAAGGCAGTCTCGGAGATATGGGATGCAGCGCGTCGAGTCATCGAGGCTTTCCGTGCCACGCTCCAGGACCGAGCACCTGCAGACGAGCCTATCGAGTACTACTACGACGACGGTGTCGAGAAGTGGGACGCTGGTACCCCTTCGACGGCTCTCCCTACATCGACGTGGGCGGAATCGCCGACAGCGACACCCTCATCCCCACCGGCGCTAGATGCAGCTTCGAAAAACACACAGTCAGGACGCCCTTCGAGATCGAAGGAGAACAGGCAGGAATATTCACAAACGCGGCATGAGAGCAGCAACGAGGCCCACCATCGGATGCAGGAGGCCGCGGACGCGCGGGTGGCCGAGGCCCTCCTTCCCGATGAGCGCGTCTCCAGGGCCGCCGACGGGTGGAGCCCTCAGGGAGATCGCGAAGGCCCAGCTGCAGAAGAGCATGATCCCTTTGCTGATTTGGACGAGTACCTCGATAGTGTACAAGCAGGGGACATCCAAGAGCCTCTAGCACATGGCATTGAGCAGGTGGCCGAGCCTATGCTGGAGAAGGCGACGGTGGTAGAGCAGGTGGCCTCCCCGAAGCAGCAGCATCAGACCTGGCCCAAGGCGGAGTCCAAGCGAGAGCAGGTGGCCTCCTTGACGAAGCTGGACGTGCCCAAGCTGATGGACCGACCTCGGGATGGTCGTCATCGCGTCTCGGCGCTGTACGGCAACATCACAGAGTGGGGCACTAAGATCCACAAGTACGTGGCGAGCCAGACGGAGTTTAACTTGTGCATCTTCGTCGAAACTCATCTCAAGAGCGTACCGCCGAGGTGCAGGCAGCGGTGAGGAAGGACGGTTGGAAGATGGTCGCCACGCCTGCCAGGACGAGTGGGCGATCAGTGACAGGCACATCAGCAGGTGAGGCCATCCTGGCACGTATCCATGTGGCGACCTCCTCCTTCGAGTACCTCACCAAGTACCGCGCCAGCGGTGCAGCTAGCCCCTTTCACGGTTTCTCGGCCCTCGTCTGGCACATCAATGGTGGCAATGTGGTTATGATCTGTACCAACCTCGCTCCCAAGTTCGGGCTCACCACGGGGCCCAACGAGAAGACGCTGAGGGCGCTTGTCTCGTTCGTGGTGAGGAGCTTGGCGGACCCGTACGTGATCATGGGCGACTGGAACCATTCCCCATCGCAGATCGCGCAGGCCCGCATCCAGGAGTTCCTTCGGGGGGTGGTGCTGACCCCGCCATGTGCCATCACATGCGACAAAGGGCAGGGCTCCATGATCGATTTCGCGATCGTCAGCGAGGGCCTGAAGGACAGGGTGACCCTCACCCCAGTGCTCGCAGTGCCATGGAAGACCCATTGCGGCATCGCGGTCTCGTTCGAGAGGTCCGAGCAGCCGATTTGGCACAGGAAGTTGCGCCTGCCGAAGGAGCTGCCGCAAGTGGATAGGCCCAAGAAGGAAGCCGACCCCACGAGCAAGAGTTCCCTGCGTCGAGAAGAAGCACGGCTAGCTCGGCGCGGCAGATTGGCTCCAGAGCTGCGGGAGGCTTTTGATCTGGCCCATCCTCCACCAGCGCCGAATGCACCTCAGGAGGACGGAGTCGAGTACCGTGTCTCCGCTGAGGTGTGGACGCAGGCTAGCTTGCTTGTAGGCGAGCCGCTTGCCTTTGCCGTGCCGCTAGTTGGCCTGGAGTTGGAGGGCAACGGACTTGCTCGCCATTTTCTGCATGCGTCGCGGCCCGAGGCGACGCAGCGAGTCAACGATTGCTACGCTCGCTGGGTCGCTAGAGTGGAGGTTTCCATTCTGACGGCGTCCAGAGTTGAGGAGGAGGAATGGGGACCGTTCTAGGGACGCGCCCAGGGGTTTTCCTTGTTCTGACAGAAAGCGAGGGCCTCACCAGAGCCCACCTGGTAAACGGCCCCGCTGAATGGTGGGCGATTTCCACCACGCTCCTCAAGAGATGTGTTTCCCTACGGCTCTCTGGCGACGGCGAGAGACAGCTAGGGCAGTGCATGAGCAAGCTGCGCAAGCAATGTGGGCAGCTTGACGGGCAAGACATGTCTGGATTTATAGGCAAAGACATGCAGCAGCTTGGCGACACCACGATCGCGTGCTTATATGATCTCAGCCTCCAGAGCGATTCTGATCTTCAGCGCTTGTCGAGGCTGCGGATAGACTCGCAGCTTGCGCGCGCGCTCGAGGGATTGCCTCGTCTCGCCGTGCCTTTGAGTGCTGGGCGAAGGAGCAGTGGAAAAAGAAGCCAGGCATCCTGCACCGACATGTTAAGCAAGATCCGCCTGCCCCCTTGGAATCGCTTTCTCCAGGGGAGGTCGTTTCGGATCCCACGGCCATCATGGCCGAGAAGCAGGCTGCGTGGCAGCAGAGGTGGACGGATCCTGTAGATACCCCAACAGCCCTGCGAGAGGCCATCTCGGGAGCGCTCCGAAGGGCTGGCGAGGACCCCCTGGGCCCCATCGAGGCCTCCCACCTCTCCTCTCTCTGGTATCGGCCCCCCGCCAAGAACGCCCCAGGTATAGACGTTCTCCGAGTGGCCGATGTGCAGCGCTTGCCAGAGCAGGGAGTTGAAGAGTTGGCCGCCCTTTTTAAGTCTCGTCGAATGTGAAGGAGTGTGGCCATAACAGATTTTTGCCACGATTTCTGCCCTCTTGCCCAAGCCAAATCAGCGAGATGACTGGGCGATCGGCATGCTCTCGAATGTTATAAAGCTCTGGGGCCGAGTGAGATCGGGGCTGGTCGAGGCTTGGAACTCAGGCCTTGATCAGTTCTGAGCACGGCTATCAAAGGCAACTCAGCATTGCGAGCCGCATTTTTGCGCAGCTTGCTTGACGAGACAGCAGTGCTAGCAGGGGCCCAGGTAGCGACACTTCTGTTAGACATAGAAAAGTTTTTATGATTCGCTGAGCCTGGTGATGCTCATCAAAACGGCGTCAGACGTCGGGTTTCCTGCCCTGATTGTCGCACTAGAGTCTCAGGTCTATTTAGCGCCCAGGTTCTTGAGGAGCCAAGGAGGAGCTAGTGGAGCTATTTACCCAACGCGCTCCCTCGTCGCTGGGTCCTGCCTGGGGGCGCCGCTCGCGAAACTGTTTCTGTTTCCGATTTTGGACCGTGCCCATCGGCAGGTCAATGTTTGTAGGTTGTGGTCCTTTATCGACGACGCGGTCTCGAGGGCCGAAGGCGCGGCAGAGAGTGTAGCGATCTCTTTGGCAGCCTCGGCGAGAGTGTTGACTGAAGGTCTGCGAGATGCTCGGCTTGTTATTTCGGATCAGACCATTGTCCTGGCCCCATCGTCCCACGTCAAAGCTCGGATAAGTCAGTTGTTGAAGGCGGCCAAGGTCCCACATTCAGCCGAGACGTCAGCGGTAGATTTAGGGTGCGACGCCACTGTAGGCAAAGCTAGGATTCTCACGCGAGCTAAGAGTCGGCTTGTCGAAGCCACCAAGAGATTCCGTCGCATCAGGAAGCTCAGGCGTTCGGCTAAATTACCGAAGATATCGCAGTCTCTTTGGACTACGGGGGCCCTTCCCCGAGCGGTGTACGGGCGCCAAGTGCGCGGCGTGAGCCCGGGTCAGATTCGGAGCCTTAGGCGGCGGGCTGGCCAGGCTATCGCTGGAACGGGTTCGGGTCGGTGTCTGACTACGGTGCTCGCCATGCACTTAGGGGTCAAAGATCCTGGTCTGGAGCTGCGCCGTCAATTGGTCCTCGAGTTTTGTTTAGTTGGGAAGTCTTCGCCAGAGCTCCACGACCGCGTCCGAGCTGCGTGGACGCAGCTTACCCCTCGGCTCTGGCCTGCAAAAACGCGGTGTAATAGGGTGCGTGGGCCCGTCAGCGCGGTGGTCGCCACGCTTTACGAGGCAGGGTGGATCCCGTTCCCCCCAGACTCGTGGCGCCGCCCAACTGAGAACGGGAGCGAGGTTTGGAGATTACCGTGTGCGAGCGAGGCTGGTTCCGAGCAGGGGGATGCCGATTTCACCGAATTGCTCGACGACCTGGTCCAGGGCATTGCGTCCCAGTTTTGGACCCAGGCTGCTTCTCATTATGGTGGTGAGGGGTTGGAGCTTGGGGGAGGGGGCGTTCTCTTGGCGAGTCGTGAAGTTCGCTAGTTTTTGGCAAAGGAAGCTTATGATCTCATAGGCCTCCAGACTGCGGCTGTGTCAGGTAGACAGTTCACTCGAGAAAGACAGGCGGCCCTAGGATATGATGTAGCCACAGTGTGTCCAAGGTGCCAGCAGGGCACAGAGACTCTCTTCCATCGGGTGTGGGAGTGCCCGTGCAATGGTGGTTTCAAAGAATTCGAGAAGAGTGAGTGTATCAGACAGCAGGCCCAGGTGCAGTGGGAGAGTTGCCCAGTGCTGTGGCTTAGAGGAGTGCCGCCTAAGAGCTACACCCATCTCTCGGTTTTTCCAGAAGAAGACCTTCGGTCCCTGGGGCCGCTCCCGATTTCTGAGGTTGAGCCGCATCCTAACTTTGGGAGCGTGGTGGTTTTCGGAGACGGATCGGGGGGGGGGGCCCACAGTGCGGACCCACGTAGACGTAGGTGTGGCGCCGCGGTGATCGCCATGCAGCCTGACGGCCAAGGGGGCTGGGGGCTGGCGTGGGGCTTTTCGACCCCTGTCGGGGGGCAGCGTCAAACGGTCCCTCGTGCGGAGCTGCTCGCGTTTGCCATCGCGTTAGAGCATGTCCCCGAGCGGTTTCTGTTTGTGACTGACCACGAGCCCCTCATGAAAGCACGGGGGAGGGGTCGGCAGTTCCATAAGAATGGCGCACATCAAGATTAGCGGTCTCGAATTCGGGTGGCCTTCCAGACTCGGTCGTCGGAGGTGAACCTGACGTGGATCCCTTCCCATATGGACGAAGCCACCTCTCTCAGCGATCCGATCGATCCCTACCTAATTCAGGGCAACGCCCTGGCCGATGAAGAGGCGGGGGCGGCGGCGGGGAGAGGGTGGGCGGTGTCGGTGGAGGGGGGTGAGCCTCAGGCTGACCACTGGGGTGCGATCGGCACCCTGGTTCGAGCGCGCGCGAGGCGCGCGTTGGCCCTGGTTGCGGAGGCTGACCCATGGAGTGGAGCGCGGGCCACTGTGCAGCGGGGGCCCCCCCTTCGAGGAGGCAGCTCGCGCTGCAGACCTCCAGCCGCCGCTTCGAGCAAGCCGAGGGCGCCTGGAGGTGCAGTCAGTGCGATATAGTAGTGCCGCCAAGACCCAGTGCCGAGGCCTCCCTGTCCAGGGAGTGGGGGCGAGTGGCGGGGGCTTGGCGGCTGGCAGGGATGTGCACCCCTCCCATGCCGTCCAGCGGTGGGAGCGTTACCTCATGAGTTTCTGCACCGCGTGTGGCAAGTACGCCACGGTCGGTGGGCGCCACCTCGCGGCGAAATGCGAGGGCTTGTCCCGCAAAGGCCGAGAGAATTTAAGCCGCATCGAGGGGGGCAAGTACCCCCGAAGAGAGGGGGTGCCGAAGCCCTTGCAAGCTGCCCTCGATGCGCGCGAACGCGGCGGCCTGGAGAGGTTGTGCGCACGTGCTGCTGTGCCCGAGGGTGGGGGCGGTGGGCCGTCCGCCTCCGCTGGTTAACCGGCCCTCCCTCGGAGGGCTTGCTGGCCAGTGGGAGGTGCGGGGGTGTGGCGGTGAGGTGGGGTTCCGCCTGCACCAAAGCACCCCCGTTCGGGGTCCGCTTTCCTCCCCCTTCCCCCCCCTCCCCCTTCCCCGCACAACCCTGTGCTTGGTCAAAAGGTCCAAAAGGTCCTCCTTGTCCTCGTCCTCCTCCTCCTCCTCCTCCTCCTCGTCCTCCCCCTCCTCCTCGTCCTCCTCGTCCTCCTCCTCCTCGTCCTCGTCCTCTTCGTCGTCGTCGTCCTCCTCGTCTTCCTCATACTCCTCGGCCTCCTCGTTCTCCTCGTTTTGCTCGTCCTCCTCGTCGCTCTCCTCCTCCTCGTCCTCCTCCTCTTCCTCCTCCTCTTCGCCCTCCTCCTCGTCCTCCTCCTCCTCCTCCTCGTCCTCCTCCTCCTCGTCCTCCTCCCCCTCCTTCTCCTCCTCCTTCTCCTCGTCCTCTTCGTCGTTCTCGTCCTCCTCCTCGTCCTCCTCGTCGTCGTCCTCCTCCTCCTCTCCCTCCTCCTCCCTCCTCGTCCTCCTCCCTCCTCCCTCGTCCTCCCCTCCTTCTCGTCCTCCCTCCTCCTCCTTCCTCCTCGTCCTCCTCCTCGTCATCCTCGTCCCTCCTCGTCCTCCTCCTCCTCGTCGTCCTCCTCCTCCTCCTCCTCCTCGTCCTCCTCGTCGGTCCTCCTCGTCCTCGTCCTCCTCGTCCTCTCGTCCTCCTCGCCTCTCCTCCTCCTCGTCTCCTCGTCCTCCTCCTCCTCCTCCTCCTCCTCTCCTCGTCCTCCTCGTCCTCCTCGTCCTCCTCCTCCTCGTCCTCCTCGTCGTCCTCCTCCTCCTCCTCGTCCTCCTCCTCCTCGTCCTCGTCCTCCTCCTCCTTGTCGTCCTCCTCGTCCTCCTCCTCCTCCTCGTCCTCCTCATCCTCGTCCTCCTCCTCGTCCTCCCCTTTCGGCCCGGCCAGCCAGAGAATTCGCTATCCACCTCTGCCTGGCTCCACCCGTGTCCTGCCTTCCGATGGCAGGGCTGAGACGAGGTTGGGCAGGCTTCCAGCCGATGCCCGTCGGTGAGATGCTTGGGCAGATCCGATCCGATCTATCGATTAGTTGCCGATGCCGCCTGCCCTCGTTTTCGAAGATCGAAGAAGAAAACACCACACGCATAAGCTTCCGGAGCTCCGCGCGGATTTCGGCTCCCCCCCTTGCGGCGTCTTTGGCGTTGCCTCTGGTGTGTTTTACGCGTCAGGGAGAGGGGGTTAGTGCCGATTTAAGGAATTCACGCGGACCTCCGACGGTTCCTGTTGATGTTCTTTGTTTGTTTGTTTGTTTGTTGTTGTTGTTGCTGTTCTTGTTGCTGTTACGGTTGCTGTTGCTGTTGTTGTTGTTGTTGTTGTTGTTGTTGTTGTTCTTGTTGTTGTTGTTGTTGTGGTTGTGGTTGTGGTTGTTGTTGTTGTTGTTGTTGTTGTTGTTGTTGTTGTTATGGTTGTTGTCGTTTTTGTTGTTTTTGCTGTTGCTGTTGTTTTTGTTTTTGTTGTTGTTGATGCTGCTGCTGCTGTTGTTGTTGTGGTTGTTGTGGTTTTTATTATTGATGTTGTTATTATTATTGTTGTTGTTGTGGTTGTTGTTGTTATTATTGTTGCTGTTGTTGTTGTGGTTGTTGTTGTTGAAGTCTCATTTCTGAAGAATAATTATTGTTGACCCCCCCTCACCGGTGCACATTGTTTTTGTCAATCAAAGTGTGCCCCTCGACGCTCGCACCCTGTTTTTTGACAGGGAAAGTCTTAGTGAGCTCAAACTGGGCCTTTGGCCCCCCGGATTACAACAACAACGGCTCCCGCTTGATATTTCCTCTTAATTTACTCAGGACCCCCGCTCCTGAGACTTCCTTACAATTTACTCAGGATCGGTGCTCCCGCCTGTGACTTCCTCGCAATTTAGTCAGGACCCCCGCTCCCATCTGAGACTTCCTCACGATTTACTCAGGAACGGCGCTCCCGCTTGAGACTTCCTCGCAATTGAATCAAGACTTCCTCGCAATTTAATCAAGACCCCCGCTCCCGCCAGAGAACCCTTCACATTTTATTCAGGAATTGCGCTCGTGCCTGTGACTTCCATGCAATCTATTCAGAAATCGCACTTTCGACGCTCAGGAAACACGCCGCGCCAAGGACGCCGTTACAATTTATTCAGTAATCGCTCTCTCGCCATACACAGGCATCCCGCTTGAATGTCCCACCCGCCCGACCCGCCCGTCAGGGGATCGCCCGCCCGTCGTGGGCTCCCGCCCGAGACTTCCTTCAGGAACGGCTCTTTCGCCTGGGACTTCCTCGAATGTTCACGCTCTTACCTTCCTGCTCCTCCTCCCTCTCCCTCCTTCCTCCTTCCTCCTCTCCTCCCTTCTCTCTCCCTCCTCTCTTCCCTCATCCTTATGCCTCTCTGCCCTATCCCCTCTTCCTCCTCTCCCTCCTCCCTTCTCCCTCCCCTCTCCTGCCTCCTTCCTCCCTCTTTCTTTCTTTCTTCCTCTCTCTCTCTCTCCCCTCTCTCTCTCTCTCTTTCTCTACCTCTCTTATATGTCTTTCTTTCTTTCTTTCTCTCTCTCTCTCTCTGCCTTTCCCCTCTTCCTTCGTCCCTCCCCCTCCCTTCCTCCCACTCTCCCTCGTTCTCCCCCTCCTTATTTTGCAGGGCCCACACCACTTCCAATGGAGGGCACATGTACGCCCACGAAGGATTGTCCGCCCGTTCAGGTTTGCCCGCCTGTCTAAGCCCGCCGACTCCCCTGCAAAGAGAAATAATCCTCCCAAAGTGGGTGTGATCGAAGACAACAAGGGCGGGTATCGAGGGTGTGGGGAACTCGTTTTGAATGGCACGCGGGCAAGTAATAACGAACAGTCTTATAATGATTGTTGTTGTTGTTGTCGTTGTTGTTGTTGTTGTTGTTGTTGTGGTTGTTGTGGTTGTTGTTGTTGTTGTTGTTGTTGTTGTTGTTGTTGTTGTTGTTGTTGTTGTTGTTTGTAGTTGTTGATTTTCCTCTTCTGGAGGCCGGGCAGGGCGACCGCCCCGCGAGGCCGGGCGAAGCCGAAGCCGCGGCCCAAGCCCGTGGTTGCGCCCGACAAGCTGCTGCCGCAGGAGCGCCCCCCCCCCCCCCCACTGATGGGCTTGCTCACCACCACCACCATGAGTTGGGAGGAGGTCCCCTCCCCCCTCGTCCTCCACCTTTTCTCCTCCTCCTCCTCCTCGTCCTCTCCTCCTCCTCCTCCTCCTCCTCCTCCTCCTCCTCCTCCTCCTCCTCCCCCCCCCCCTCCTCCTCGTTCTCCTCCTCTCCTCCTCCTTCTCCTCGTCCTCGTCCTCCCCCCCTCCTCATCCCTCGCCTCCTCCTCCTCCTCCTCCTCCTTCTCCTCCTCCTCCTTCTCCTCGTCCTCGTCCTCCTCCTCCTCCCTCGTCCTTCCCCCCTCCAACTTGTGGTGGTGGCGGTGGGATGCAGGCCCATCGCCCACGGCCCGCCCGCGGCGGCCCGCCGGCCGGCGGCGGGCACCGCGCGCCGGAGCTCCCCCGGAGATCCAGCGGACAGGCCGCGGAGACGCCGGGCGCCCCGACGCCTTCCCGCCCGCGCGGGGGACCTGCGGAGGCCACGCGGACGAGGAGGGGCGCGCCCTCCTCCCCGACCCAGAGGTCCAACGCAGTGAAGGGATCAAGGCGGAGGTTTTTCCCAACTTTGGGCTTCCAGGGAACAGCTGGTCCTGGGGAAGGGTTCGAGGTTTGCGGGGGCCGCGCATTGAAAAAGCACGAGAAATGGGCAGCACAGCCCCTCGGGGCTCGAGAGACGGGGGTCAATACAGACGGGGGTGAGTCAGAGTGCCAGATATTGCAGGATCCTGCAGGGCCAGGGCTGCATTGGCCCCGCTTGGGGTGCAGGATCCTGCAGGTTCCTGCAGGATTTTGCAGGATCCTGCAAGGCCCGACTGGCCCAGGTTTGGGCTGACCTGGGTCAGAAGATCTCCGAACTCCCCCCCCCCCTCTCGGTACGATCGACATGTCGGCCACGCGCAGGGGGGGGTAAGCGGGAGGGGGGAAGGCTTTTCAGAAGCATCCCTGCATCTTAGAAGGCGCGGGCTTTGTCTGTAGAAACACGGCCGGCGCCTTCTAAGAAGCAGCCTCCTTCTAAGAAGCCTTCCGCCCTCCCCTACCCCCTGTGCGCGCCGCCAAATGGGTACGGGAAGATCCGGAACGAAGACTGGGAGCATTTCCTATTTATTTGGACTGGGATTTGCTGTCGATGCCGCCCTGGCTGTGCCCTGTCTCCTTGATGCAGAAGGCCGCTTGCCAAACAGCGGCCGCTGTCGGTTTTGGACAACATGTGTTTGAGCATCGTGCCCCATTGTGTCCGTACCCATTTCGGGCGTCCCCCCCCACCACCCCCAGCCAGGACCCCCACTCCAGGACAGGTGATTCAGAGAGGCTAGGGTGGGGGTGGGGGTGGTTTTTGGTCTCCAAGACAAGAACCCCCAGAAACCCACCCCCACCCCCAGGTCGGGAGTGGGCGTCCTGCCAGGGGGTTGGGGTGGATTGTGTGCTGCATCCAGAATTCCGGACAGAGAGGCGTGGCGCGGTGGCGTGCTGCATCCCGATGTCCAGGACACGTGAGTGAGGACGTCGCCCTGGTTTTGGTGTCTGCTGCGTGGCGCTGAGACGGGTGTGGGTTGCTCCCCTCGGGAAAAGGGAGGGGACTCGAGCCCGCGGCCTCGCTGCTATGCATGGGGGTCTGGTCCGGGGGGGGGAATGCCCTCATGAAGCCTGCTGTCAAGTTGACACCGCTTCCGCCTGGCCGAACTCCCCTGGGCGGCGGTGGCAGCTGATCGTAGGCACGGCGGGTTCTCCCCCAAAAACAGAGGGGAGGGAGAGGGGGGGGAGCCCAGCCCAGCCCAGCCCAGCCCGCCCCAGCCCGACCCAAGCCACCCAGTCCAGCTAGAACTAGGCGGGAGGAGAGAAGGGAGGGAGGGAGGGAGGGAGGGAGGGAGGGAGAGAGGGAGGGAGGAGGGGGAGGAGGAGAATGAGTTTTGGTTCGTTGGGTTTTGTCCTCCCAGCGAGGCGGCATTGTGGAGGCGCGGGCACGGCCCCTTTCGCAGAGGGCAGCAGGGCCGAAGGACGGCGACTGCCGCGACCCCGCAGCGTCTGCTCAGGGGAAGGCAAGGCACCGCCTGCGAGGCTGGAGGACGAGGAGGGGGAGGACAGGGGACGGACCGAAGAACGCCTGACTGAGCCTGGCCCCGCGTTTTTCCTAGGTCCACGGAGGAGGAGCCGCTCCTTGGCCTTGGAAGCGAACGCGATGGAGAAGAGGGGAAGGCCCGGGGAGGGGGGCCTAACGGCGACTCCCTCCCACGGGCAGCCCGCCCGTACTCCCAGCCGCCTCGTGTCAGCGCAGGGCGCAGCTGCGAGACTGAGAGAACGGAGGGAGAGGTGGTCACCCCAGGAGGAGCAGTGATTTGTACTACTCGGCTCTCAATGGCTTGGCCCAGAATGACGCCTCCTCCTTCTTTCAGAAACTTGCCAGCGCGGCCGCCTCTGCGCAGCCAGCCTCCCCCAGTCGCGAGCTCAGTATCGCCCTTGTGCTGGCCTCCCGCTCAGGCGGAGCGTCCGCTTGGCGAGCGCGCCAGTAGGCTTGCCGCGTGGCCTCAGTCCGCTCGCGTGCTGCAAGTACGTGGAAAATGGGCCTGTGTGCAACACTGGCGACGAGCCCAACTTGACAGTGGTGGGTGTCCACGCTCACCGATATAGGCACCCGCAGTCTCCGGGAGGCTCCCGCATGCCTCTGGCGTTCAGCTCGAGCAGGGGCCCACCGTCCGGGGCCCAGGGAACTCCCTTAGATCCGAGTAGGCGCGAGGATTCCGCTTGCAGCTCGCCCCGCTGGTGAGCCGACAGGATGTCCGCGGTATGGTCGCCACGCGGACCCAAACCCCTGGAGTGTGGCGTTCGCCCCCGGAGCCCATCGAGGGCTGCAATCATGGAGTGAAGGGCGAGGGGCTGCGCGAGCTCAGGTGAAGCCGGATGGCTACGGAATGCCGGTGTCCGTTCTAGCCCAGGCCCAGCCTAGCCCAGCGAGGACCAGGAGGGAGGGAGGAAGGGAGGAACATCGCGTGGTGGCACTGGTCATAAAGGTCAGAGCGGCGATACGAAGTTACCCCAGTCCCAGCACCCCCGTCCCTCGCCCGGGCTTCCGATCCAGCCAGCTCTCGAGACCCCCCATCCCGAGGGGAAGAGGGAATCGAGAGTGGAAGGACAGAAGAGAGGAAGGAGGGGGGATGTTTCAAGCTAAGCCCACGCCCGCCCAGCCCACCCACCCAAGCCCAGCCACAACCCCAGCTCCGCCCAGCCCAGACCCATTCCAACAGATGACGGGATGGAGGGAGGGGAGAAGGGAACACAGCCCATCCCAGGCCATCCCAACCCTGTCTTCAGAGAGGGAGGGCGGGACGGAGGGAGGGAGGGAGGGGAGGGCATTTTGGCGACAACACATGTCTCACTTTGGTTGCGCCACCTGCAGGATACCGCCGGCAACAGGGAGGAGAAAGGAGGAGGAGGAGGAGGAAGAAGAGGAGGAAGGAGGGAGGGAGGGAAAAGGGAAGGATGGAGGAGGGATGAGTGAGGTTGAAACTGGGTTTCCTCCAAGCCGACGGCGCCGATGCATGACCGACGTCGCCAGTGCATCGCGCAGTTGGCGCTGCGGCGCCCATGCGTCGGCGATGCGGCGCGATCCCCCGACCCTATCGATTCGGACCCTATTTCGGACACATCTATTCTCAGAGGTGCCAGGGAGCTTCCGAAACGCTCCTCAGGAGCTCGAAGGGCTTCTGAAAATCCACCCGGCCTTCTCGGAAGGACGCTCCCCTCTCGCCACCCCCTCCTGCGCGCCGCCAACGCACCGTGTTCTTTGATGAGTGCCAGGGACTAAAAGGTGCCACCCCTGAGCATCGTTTGTCCTGTCCCCGTCCCCACCTGTGCGCGGCTTTCGGGGGGCCCAGGGGGCCAAGTCCAAACGTGCAAGCTGGTGCTGTCGCATCGCGCGCAGTTGTTTTTCAAGCTGCGCTCGAAGGGTCACTCTTGCCTAGGGTCACATTCGCGTGCGGCCGAGGGGGCCCCTTTCCAGTCGTTGCGCAGAGTGTGGAGTGTCACAGGGAGGGCGTAAGAATTACCCAGGAGATGTCTTGGGCCATCCTGGACGCTCCAATCGGTCGCGGGGCGCCCCCTCCAGCTCCAGGGGGAGGGGGTCGGGGGAGGGGTCGAGACACCCTCCTAGATACCAAGCCGTCTATCTCACTCCCACCCGCCCTCCCAACACATAAGTAACACCCGAGCCGCAGCATGCTCAGTGGTCGGTCGTCTTTGGATGGACAGCTACTGGGAAGCCAAACCGAGCCCACGTGCGCGACGCTGGGGCAAGGTGCGCCACGCGCGCCACGCGTGCCAGGCACCCTCGGGGCCCGAGAGGCGCCACGTGCTTCCGCGGGTGCTAGTTGTGCCGCGTACTCCAGCCGCGCCAGATGCGCCACGTTCGGGGCACTTGCAGAGTGTGTCAGGTGCGCCTGCGGACGTGACAGCACACAGCGGGAAACATGTCGGCCTTCGCCATAAATGTCGAAAACCAATGCCCATCATTGTGTTTGGTGGGCCTGCGTACAGCAGGCCATGAACCACCACTTGACAGTTATTGGGGGGTGGCCGTGCATGATGCAGATTTAGCCGCGAGGTGCATCCTGTATTGCTTTTTGTCAGGGATGGCAGCTCTGCGCGTAGCAGGCAATGTGCTGATACCCCCGCCGTGCCTGTCAAAAAAGAAGGATGCAAGGTGCTCGCGGGCTTCACGAACATGACTCCAGACTCTGCCCCAAAGTGTTCTTGGCATTTCTTTTTTGAAAGGGATGGTGGGGGGGAGCCCTCGTGGGGTCCTCACTGTTCCTGGTTGGCTGCTAGTCGCCCGGGGGAGGGGGTGTACATTACTGGGGAACAGATGGTAATTGGGAAGAGATGGAAGAGAAAACACGCCAGAGCACCCACGCCCAGAGGGCCGGTGGGATCCCCCCGGGAGCGGGGGCATCGGGCCCACCCTATATTGGCGCCCCCAGGGCCACGTGCGGGCTCGCGCTGGTGGCTGGAACTTGTGGCCGCCGCGGCGCCTCGCTGGGGAGAGCGCGGCCGCTGCGAGGCCTCGCCGGGGGCTTCGCAGAGAGAGCGGTCGAATTCAGGGGACTCGAGCTGTAACCCCTGCACCAAGGGAATCGAACTGCAACCACCCACAAAGGGCACCGCTCTGTAACCTTCATACAGGAGGGATATATATATTATATATATATATATATATATATATATATATATATATCAGAGTGAGGGGGCCGAACGGTCATTCACTGTCCCTGGGTGCGTGGCTGAAGTGGGATTCCGCGGTGCGGATTCGTGTTGAACATTATTTATTCTAAAGAATAATTATTGTTGGGCCCCCTGGTGCGCGCCCCCCCTGCGCCGCCTAGGCCGCAGCTACATTTTCATCATTTTCGTGAGGAAGCCTCAGAAAAGAGGGTGTGTACAGGATCCGGTTGTTTTGTTGTAATCCGCTTTCCCTTGCAAAAAACAATAGAAAATGACATTTCTTGTTCTAATATAATCAAATTTCAAGAATCCCTTGCAAAAAATAAGGTAAAGTGGACATTCGCGCGCGCAAGACGAAATCCTTCCAAAACCTTAGTGTTCGCAGCGATTTTAACATAAAAACATCAAAAAACCAATGGTTTTTCAACAAAAAAATGTCAAAATCTCATCCCGCGCGCTCTTGCGGATTCGTAGGAAACCCAACACTTTTTAAACATTTCTGTCAAACGGGCTTTTGCGAGCAACTTTTTCGAACTTCTGCGACAACGGTTGCGCACCTGCCAGGGCCATCATCCCTGTCAAATAATACCATGCGGGACACATTCGTTTTTTCTTCGCGCGCGCACGCCGAATCTGAGGGATGTGTTCATTTATTCCCACATCCCTCAGGAATTTGCCCTAAAGATGTGATCAACTATCTTGTGAGTACGTATCATGTGTATCATGTGTATCATGTACCATATGCATCATATGCAACAGATGTTCTGTGGAAGGCTTAACAACTTCTGTGGGTTAACAAGGCTTAACAACTTCTGTGGGTGTACGAACGTAGGCTTAACAACTTCTGTGGGTGTGTACTCCACGCCAGTGTAGTAGCCACGGTCGTCCGCAGGCCACGAAGTGAAGTGTCCGAACGTCATAGGGCGGGAAGCTGGGTGTGGGTGGTGGCGAAGAGTCGTGTGGATATTTGGTAGAGCTTGCACTGCCCCCCCACAAAGTGGGGGTATTGGCTGGCCCGCATGAAAACCCTGGCACTGGTGAGAACACTGAGCGTTCGGGTAAAGTGATTGTTGTTGTTGTTGTTGTTGTTGTTGTTGTTGTTGTTGTGTTTGTTGTTGTTGTTTGTTGTCGTCGTCCCACCCGCCACCCGCCCCGCGACCCCCGGCGACCCACCCCGTGACCCACCCGCGACCCACCCGCGACCCACCCGCGACCCACCCGCGACCCATCCCGCGACCCATCCCGCGACCCACCCGCGACCCACCCGCGACCCACCCCGCGACTCACCCGCGACCCACCCGCGACCCACCCGCGACCCACCCGCGACCCACCCGCGACCCACCCCGCGACCCACCCGCGACCCACCCGCGACCCAAACCACGTTCAAGGTGCAAACCAACATTTTCGGCGCCTGCGGCGGGCTTTTTTTGCATTCCTTCCAGGTGGAGAGCCCGCGACCCACCCCGCGACCCACCCCGCGACCAACCCGCGACCCAAACTGCGTTCAGGGTACAAACCACATTTTCGGCGCCTGCGGCGGGCATCTAGGTGGAGAGACCGCAGCCCACCCGCGACCACGTTCAGGGTACAAACCAAATTTTTCGGCGCCTGCGGCGGGCATCTTGTGCATTCGTTCCTGGTGGAGAACCCGCGGCCCACCAGCGACCCAAACCACGTTCAGTGTACAAACCAAATTTTTCGGCGCCTGCGGCGGGCTGCTTTTGCAGGAGGACGAGGAGGAGGAGGAAGAGGAGGAGGAGGAGGAGGAGGAGGAGGAGGAGGGGGAGGAAGGGGACGACGACGACGACGACGACGACGTCGACGACGACGACGACAAAAAGGAGGAGGGGGGAGGATCGGGAGGGGGGGAAGAGGAGGAGGACGACGAGGAGGATCATGACGACAATGGGAGGACGATGATGGAAGGACGAGGGGGGGAGAGGGAGGACGAGGAAGAAGAGGAGGGAGGAGGACGAGGTGGAGGAGGAGGACGACGATGACGATGAGGACGAGGACGAGGACGAGGAAGAGGAGGAGGAGGAGGAGGAGGAGGCGGAGGAGGAGGAGGCGGAGGAGGAGGAGGAGGAGGAGGAGGAGGAGGGGGAGAAGGAGAGCGCCATCGACAGGGAAGGTGGGGGCCACGAGGTCCGCCGGCTTGACGACGCCCGCGTCGCCCGCGCCCGCCCCCTCACTCTTATCCGCAATTGCGGGGTGTATATATATATATATATAGATAGATATATATATATATATATAATATATATATATATATATATATATATATATATATATAATATATATGTGCAACCGCTCGTTCGTGTCCCGAAGCCGCGGAGGAGGAAAGAGGTTGAGCAGGAGGAGAATGACGCCATGCCTGTTTTCCTTCAAAAAACGCAAGGGGCATCTGTGGTCGAAAACTGGCCCACTCCGGCACAGTTCGGGCCAGTTCCGCTCCGTCCCGCGCGACGAGAGGGGGGGGAGACCCAGACCGCGCCGCGGGCCCCGCGGCCCCGCGACCCGCGGCGGCGGGGCCCACGGCGAGTGCGAGCGGTCGGCGAGGCCCCCCCCTGCGGGGCATCTCTCGGGCGGGGCTGGGCCGAGGATGTGAATCCGTTCCAGAGCGTTCCCGAACGCTCTCAGAGCTTTCTCGAACGCTCCGAGGAGGCCGCGGCGCCCGTTGTATCCTCCAGAGCTGCTGCATCTCAGAGAGGCCGGGGTCAGTGCAAGCTGGGGTCAGCCAGGGCGCCGGATCGTGCAGGATCCTGCAGAGCCTGGGGTGCATTGACCCGGGTTTCAGTTTAGGATCCTGCAGGATCTTGTATGGTTTTACAGGATCCTGCAAAGTCTGACTGACCTGGGTTTGGGTTGACCTCGGGTCAGAAGATCCTCGAATTAACCCCCCCCGAATTCATCCTTGCCCTGGCTTCGTCTCGCGTCTCGATTCGTGGGCGCTCCAGCGAGGCCCCCAGAGGCCTGCAGACCGGCTGCTCGGGGTTCCTGGCGTTCACCCTGTGTGTGTGTGTCCCATGGCCAGCGCAGTGACTCTGCCTAGCCGCCGATGGACAAAAAGGGTGTGTGTGTGTGTGTGTGCGCGCGCGCGCACTGGAGCGTCGGGCGCCAGGATCGGCGGCGGTTCGAGTGGGACCATAAAAGCTGCAATCGAAGGGTCGAGGATCGATCGATCGAGGATCGAGGATCGATCGAGGACTGAGGATCGAGTGAGGATCGAGGACGGGAAAGCGGCGCAACACACAAACTTTTTGGAGCTCCGCGCGTACCTCTCGGGTGCGCGCTGGACCCCTTTGCCTGGCGCGCGGGGCGCGCCAGGGGCTGCGCCGAGGGCGCCGGCAGGGGGCCCCAGCGCAGATCCGAGAAATCCGCGCGGAGCTCCACAGTCTGCGTGTCTGTGGCGCTTTCCTCGCAGGCGAGGGCGGGCGGCACGGGCAGCGAGCCGATCCGGCTCGCCTCGCACCGGCCCGAGCACTGCACCGGCGGGCACCGGCCGGCAGCCTGCCCGATCGCTCGGTCTCGGCCCCCGGGTGCGAGGGGCAAGGGCTCCCTCGAGGGCGCGAAGTTATTCGCGCTTCGCGCTTCGCGGTCCTCGTTCCTTCTCCCCCTCCTCCTCGTCCTCCCATTCTCCTTCTGGGAGGGCGGCGCGAGAGCGCGAAGTTGTTCGCGCTTCGCGCTTCGCGCAGCGCGGAGCGCGAACTTAGGAGCCCTTGAAGGGGATGGCCGGGGTCGGCCCTCCCGCCCCGTCCGGCTCTGGCTCCCGTCTTCGGGCCGCTCGCCGGCGCCGGGCGCGGCTTCCGCTTGCGGTCTCGGGTTCTGCTCGCTTCCGCTTCCCGGCATCAGGAGGAAAAGAAGCACACACAGACACAATTGATCGTCGATTCCCCAGGAAAATCTGGGGAAATATGGGAAGGGGGGGGGGCAGGCAGAAACCCAGAAAATATGGGAAAATATGGGGAATATTTTTATTTGTGTGTATTTATTTGTGTGTCCTGGGGCCCCTTCACTGCATTGGCACCCCCTTGCCCCATGCATCGTCACAACATGGGTATCGCCCGCCGATCTCTGGCGACGGGACCTTGGGGGAAGCGATGCCGTCGAGGCCGACACCCGTCGCCAGGACCATGCTGGGTGGCAGCTCTTTGCATGACCGGGCGAAAAGGGACGCTGCTCTCTCTCCAGGATGTGCTTTGCAACTGCTTCTTCTCCAAGTCCCTCAATCCGCTGAGGCGGAAGCAGTATCGGTGGTGATAGCTCGATCGGCCCCACGGTGGGGAGCATGTCATTACCAACACTGTTCTTCCGACCCTCACGTGTATTGGATGGCTCGAGTCGTGATTGTGGCAACATGCAGCGCTGGAGCAACGTCCGACCGTGATCTTGCAAGTATGCAGTTGGACTGGCAGGTGGAGAGGGAAGGGGTATGAGGAAACGGGAACGGACACAGTTCGGCACGCTAATGCTGAGCACCAGGAGGGAACTACTGAGCCGTAAGCCGAAATTGTGGGCTTCAGACCCACCAGAGGTAGTAGCCAGGCACGGCTGTCTGCGAGAGCGATATGGGTCCCCTCCCAGTTGCAAGAGCAGGGCTGGACCTAAACGCTTTTTTGGTGGACTTCGGCTGTGTTTTGTTCCCAACCATCCTGTGATGTTGGGTCCTCGGTTTGAAGAGACGGTCACCACGTTCTTCCTTCCTTCCTCCTTCCTTCCTTCCTTCCTTCCCTTCCTCCCCTCCCTCCCTCCCTCCCTCCCTCCCTCCCTCCCTCCCTCCCTCCCTTCCTCCCCCCCTCCTCTCTCCTTCCGTCACCCCCCTCACTTTGGCACACCACTCACACGTTTCGTGGCCCCATAGGGAGCTCCATCGAAGGTCCCAGTGGCACCGCCCGCATGCGTCAGCCACCACCCAGCACAGCGCTTCGTGGCCCCATAGGGAGCTCCACAGACGCCCCCCGTGGCACCGCACGCATGCGTCAGCCACCACCCAGCACAGCGCTTCGTGGCCCCATAGGGAGCTCCACCGAAGGCCCCAGTGGCACTGCCCGCATGCGTCAGCACCACCCAGCACAGCGCTTCGTGGCCCCATAGGTGGCTCCACCGAAGGCCCCAGTGGCACCGCCCGCCTGCGCCAGCCACCACCCAGCACAGCGCTTCGTGGCCCCATAGAAGCTCCATCGAAGGTCCCAGTGGGACCGCCCGCATGCGTCTGCCACCACCCAGCACAGCGTTCGTGGCCCCACAGTGAGCTCCAGCGAAGGCCCCAGTGGCACCGCCCGCATGCGTCAGCCACCACCCAGTACAGCGCTTCGTGGCCCCATAAGGAGCTCTACCGAAGGTCCCAGTGTCACCGCCCGCATGCGTCAGCCACCATCCAGCACAACGTTTCGGGGCCCCATAGTGGGCTCCAGCGAAGGCCCCAGTGGCACCGCCCGCATGCGTCAGCCACCACCCAGCACAGCGTTTCGTGTCCCCAGAGAGAGCTCTACCGAAGGTCCCAGTGGGACGGTCCCAGAGGGACCGCTCGCATGCGTCAGCCACCACTCTGTGCAGCGTCTCGTGGCCCCATAGGGAGCTCCACCGACGGCGTCAGCAACCACTCAGTACAGCGTTTCGTGTTCCCATCGGGAGCTCCACCGAAGGTCCCAGCGGGACCGCCCGCATGCGTCAGCCACCACCCAGTGTAGCTTTTTGTGGCCCCATAGGGAGCTCCACAGACGGCCCCCGTGGCACCGCACGCATGCGTCAGCCACCACCCAGCACAGCGTTTCGTGGCCCCATGGGGGACTCGACTGATGGTCCCACTGGGACCGCCCGCATGCGTCAGCCACCACCCAGTACAGCGTTTCGTGGTCCCGTCAGGATTCCACCGAAGGTCCCACTAGGACTGCCCGCATGCGTCAGCCACCACCCAGTATAGCGTTTCGCGCCCCCATTGATTGGGAGCTCCACCAAGCTCCAGTGGAACCGCTCGCATGCGCCCCCCCCCACGGTACAGCGTTTCGTGGCCCCGTATGGGGGCTCCGCCGAAGGCATCAGTGGCACCGCCCGCGTGCGCCAGCCACCACCCAGCACAGCGTTTCGTGGCACCGTAGGGAGCTCCACAGAAAGACCCCAGTGGGACCGTCGCGTGCGTCGTCCACCGCCCAGTATTGTATTTCGCGGCACCATTGACTGGGAGCTCCACCAAGCCCCAGTGGAACCGCCCGCATGCGACCCCCCACACGGTACAGCGTTTCGTGACCACCGACGGCCCCAGTGGTACCGCCCGCAAGCGCCCCCTCCCAGTACAGCGTTTCGTGGCCCCATAGGGCACCGCCCGCATGCGTCTCCCCCTCACCCAGTACAGCGTTTCGTGGCCCCGTTGGGGGCTCCACCTAAAGACCCCAGTGGCACCGCCCGCATGCGTCTCCCCCACCCAGTACAGCGTTCCGTGGCCTCATCGGGAGCTCCAGCCAGGGGCACCGCCCGCATGCGTCAGCCATCATCCGGTACAGCGTTTCGTGGCCCATAGGGAGCTCCACCGAAGGCCCCACTGGCACCGCCCGCATGCGTCTCCCCCGCCCATTACGGGACGTCCCTCACGCGTTTCGTGGCCCCACAGGGAGCTCCACCGAAAACGGCACCCGCAACGCGTTATTCACACATGCGTATGGTTGGGTCTGTCGCCAGGATATGTTTTCGCTTTGGCAGGGGGATGCAGGAGACAGTTAGGGCAAACACAACGAAACCAAAACGAAAAACGACGTTTAGGTCTGTCACGCGCCGCTCTGTCACGCGCTGGCCACGGCATGGGCCTGCACGCACGGATTCCGTGGAAGTGGAGATGAAGCCGTGCCCCGAACATGCTCGATTGTGGCATGCCTCTTCCTCCTCCCCCTCCTCCTCCTCCTCCTCCTCTTTCCCTCTTTCTCCTCCTCCTCCTTCTCCTCCTCCCTTTGCCTCCCCCCCCTGTTCATAGAAATAGACTTCTGGCCAAACCATGCCTTTCAAGGCGACCACCCTGCAGGATGCGCAAGTGCATCGTGCCTCCGTGCTGGCCAGCCTGCAGCATGTGTGCGCATGTGTTGCGTGCGTGGTGACCGCTTGCAGGAGAGTCGCAGAGACGGGGCCCCGCAGCCTGCTCTGTTGGCCTCACGCGCGATAGGGTGGGTGGTACTGGGGGTGACCTAAGGTGGGGGTGAAGAGAGGGAGCCCCGACGGGACCCTGCAGGACCCCTGTTGCGGAGCCAGCAGGGGCGCAAACGGGACCCACCGGGTTTCCGGTTTCCTCCAGGGCACATTCCTTCACCACGGCTTTCGCCCCCCCCCCCCCCCTACCCCCTCCCTACCACCCGCCCGATGCGAGCTCGGGCACCTCGGCGGTACCAGCCACGGGCACCTCGGTAATGCCGTGCACCGTGGGTCAGCTGCAGGGGCGCGAAGAGAGTCGCGCTTCGCGCTTCGCGCTTCGCGCTGTGCGGCCAGGGCCAGGGCGCTGCCCTTCTCCAGGGCGTCGCCGTGGGAGCTCGAGCACGACCCTCGGGCCGCGCCTCACACGGCGCCTGGGCGCGAAGTCAGGTGACCTCGGTACTCCTCCTGCTCCCTCGCCGCGCGCTTATCACCCCCCTCAGAAGTGGTCTTTGGGGGTCGCCTGGGGATCGCCTGGGGGTCACACGGGAGCCCCAACGAGCCAACTACGTTCAGGATTCTCCCGTCCTCACACACCACGCCACCGTGCCTTTGCACCAGCGAAGTAGTGAGGAGTGTGAAGTCTTGAAGCTTCGAGTATCCCCACGAACCCATCCAGAAGCGATCGCCAGGTGGGTTGCCCCGATCAAGGGGAATGTAGACGCATGCAGTGGAAGAGCCGCTCTGGAGGATCTTTGTTTGGGTCTTCTTTGTATCCTCTTGGGATCTTCTTGGGGCTCCCTCGGGACCCTCTTGGGGGCAACACTGAGGATGACGATGATGAGGAGGAGGAGGAGGAGAACGAGGACGAGGAGGAGGAGCAGGAGGATGAGGAGGAGGAGGATCATGAGGCGGACGGCGAGGACGAACACTGGGGCAATATCGAGGATGATTGCGAGGACGTCGAAGAAGACGACGAGTACGAGAAGGAGGAGGTCGAGGACGAGGACAAGGAGGAGGAGGGCGAGGGCGAGGAGGATGATGGCGAGGAGACGGGGGATGAGGAGGATGAGGAGGATGATGAGGCGGAGGAGTAGGAGGAGGAGGAGGAGGAGGAGGAGGAGGAGGAGGACCAGGAGGAGAAGTACGACGACGAACACAAGTACGAGTTCGAGGACGACGTACACGAATGCGAGGAGGAGGACGACCATGATGATGAAGCTGATGCTGATGCTGCTGCTGATGATGATGACGATGATGCTGTTGATGATGATGATGATGATGCTGCTGCTGATGATGATTCTGATGCTGATTCATGATGGTGATATTGATGGTGATGGCGATGATGATGTTGATGCTCATGATGCTGATGATAAGTATGCTGATGCTGCTGCTGATGATGTTGATGATGCTGCTGATGCTGCTGCTGCAGAAGATGATGATGCTGGTGCTGACGATGATGACGATGTTGATGATGCTGATGATGTTGATGCTTATAATGCTGCTGACGATGATGTTGCTGTTGAAGATGAGGATGCTGATTCTGATGATGTTGATGATGCTGATCATGCTGATGCTGATTACGATGATGATGATGATGCTGATGCTGATGATGATGATGCTGATGCTGATGATGATTGAAGCTGATGATGATGATGATGATGATGCTGACGATGCTGATTCTGATGATATGCTGATGCTGATGTTGTTGCTGATGCTGCTGCTGATGATGCTGCTGCTGCCGATGATGATGATGATGATGATGGTGATGATGCTGCTGCTGATGATGCTGATCCTGATGCTGCTGTTAATAATGATGCTGCTGATGATGCTGATGATGATGGTGTTGCTGCTGCTGATGATGATGCTAATAATGCTGCTGCCGCTGATGATGATGATGCTGATGATGATGATGATGCTGATGATGCTGATGATGTTGATGATGATGATGTTGGTGTTGCTGCTGATGATGTTGAACATTATTCCTTCTAAAGAATTATTATTGTTGGGACCCCTGGTGCGCGACCTCTGCGCCGCGCCTAGGCCGCAGCTACATTTTCATCATTTTTTCGCGAAAGCTTCAGAAAAGTGGATGAGCTCCGGATCCGGTTTTTTGTTGACGCTCGTTTTCCCTTGCAAAAAACAATAGAAAATGAAAATTCTTGTTCTTACTTGATCAAATTGCAAGAATCCCTTGCAAAAAATAAGGTAAAGTGGACATTCGTGCGCGCAAGACGAAATCCTTCCAAAACCTTAGGTTTCGTAACGATTTTAACATAAAAACATCAAAAACCCAATGGTTTTTTAAGAAAAAATTGTCAAAATGTCCTTCCGCGCGCGCTGTCCGAATCCCACAAAACCAATGGTTTTTCAACATTTATGTTACATGAGCTCGCGCGAGCTACTTTTTCTTGTTCTAACATAATCAAATTTCAATAATCCCTTGCAAAAAATAAGGTAAAGTGGACATTCGCGCGCGCAAGACGAAATCCTTCCAGAACCTTAGGTTTCGTAACGATTTCAACATAAAAACATCAAAAACCCAATGGTTTTTCAAAAAAAAATGTCCAAATTTCATCCCGCGCGCGCTGTCCGACTCCCACAAAACCAATGGTTTTTCAACATTTATGTTACATGAGCTCGCGCGAGCTACTTTTTCTTGTTCTAACATAATCAAATTTCAATACTCCCTTGCAAAAAAAAGTAAAGTGGACATTCGCGCGCGCAAGACCAACAAAAAACACGACGATCTCAGGAACTTGCCCCAAAAATGTGACCAACTCCGCTCTCTCTGTCTCTCTCTCTGTCTGCTCTCTGTCTCTCTCTCTGTCTGTCTGTGTCATGTATTGTATGTCACAATTGCAGGATGCTGGGCACACGCGCGCCCCGAATAAGTGACCAAGTTCTGTGGGTGTGTACCCCACGCCAGTGTAGTAGCCACGGTCGTCCGCACGCCACGAAGTGAAGTGTCCCAACGTCATAGGGCGGGAAGCTGGGTTTGGGTGGTCGCGAAGAGTCGTTTGGATATTTGGTAGAGCTTGAACTGCCCCCCCACGAAGTGGGGGTATTGTCTCGCGTCGCATGAAAACCCTGGCACTGGTGAGAACACTGAGCGTTCGGGTAAAATGATTGTTGTTGTTGTTGTTCTTGTTGTTGTTGAAGATGAGGATGCAGATTATGATGATGGTGATGATGCTGATGATGCCGATTATGATGACGATGATGATTATGCTGCTGCTGATGCTGAGGATGCTGATGATGTTGACGATGCTGATGCTGATGATGCTGATGCTGATGCTGCTGCTGATGTTGCTGCTGATGGTGCTGCTGCTGATGATGATGGTGATGATGCTGCTGCTGATGATGCTGATGATGCTGCTGCTGTTAATGATGATGCTGCTGATGATGCTGCTGCTGATGATGATGCTGATGATGCTGATGATGCTGATGATGATGCTGGTGATGAGGATGCTGATGATATGATGATGATGATGATGCTGATGATGATGATGATGATGATGATGATGATGATGATGATGATGATGATGATGATGATGATGATGAGGAGGAGGAGGAGGAGGAGGAGGAGGAGGAGGAGGGAGGAGGAGGAAGAGGATGAGGAGGAGGTGGAGGTGGAGGAGGAGGAGGAGGAGGAGGAGGAGGAGGAGAGGAGGAGGAGGGGGAGGAAGGCAAGCACGGTGCGCTCGCGTCATATCTGACGTCCTTCCCCTCACTCCCATCCCTTACCATGGCGTAGATCTCTTCTGAATTCGCACAAACGGATGTAAAAGCATGACGTAGCATTACATGGCATAGCATGGTGTCGAACATCAACGCGTAGTATGACATAGCATGGCGTGGCGACGCCCCAAGGTTTCCCGTGTTTTTTTTCGGAAGGCCATTCTCTAGATTTTGAGGCCTATTTGGAAGGACCGAAAACCATGCCGTGGCATGGCACTGGAAATAATGACGCCGGCGCTGTAGCGGGAGCACGATTCGGAACGAGCGGAAGCGCGGAAATGAGGCCAGCGCTGCAGCGGGCGCACGATTCGGAACGAGCGGTAGCCCGAAAATGAGGCCAGCGCTTCAGCGAGAGCAGCATTTTGAAAAACCCAAGCGCGGAAGGGCGGAAATTAGGACGCGTAGCCTGAAACAGCATGGCGTGGCGACGCCCCATAGTGAGGGGGCCTCTGCGGCCAAAAAATTAACGAATCGACACCGAATGTGGAGTCACTTCCGATGGTTTATTCAGGGGTTCATCTTCTTAATTGCGGGGCCTAGTTTGTTGGATGGACTGAAAACCATGCCGTGGCATGGCGCTGGAAATAAGGACGCCAGCGCTGCAGCGGGAGCACGATTCGGAACGAGCGGTAGCCCGAAAATGAGGCCAGCTTTCAGCGCTTCAGCGAGAGCAGCATTTTGAAGAAAAACTCAGCGCGGAAGCGCAGAAATGAGGACGCGGAGCCTGAAATAGTATGGCGTGGCGATGTCCCATAGTGAGGGGGGGGGGCTTCTGCGGCGCAAAAAACAACGAATCGATACCGAAAGTGGAATCACTTCCGATGTTTTTTTTCGGGAAGCCATTCTCTAGATTTTGGGGCTTATCTGAAAGGACCGAAAACCATGCCGTGGCATGGCACTGGAAATAATGACGCCAGCGCTGTAGCGGGTGCACGATTCGGAACGAGCGGAAGCGCGGAAATGAGGCCAGCGCTGCAGCGGGCGCACGATTCGGAACGAGCGGTAGCCCGAAAATGAGGCCAGCGCTTCAGCGAGAGCAGCATTTTGGAAAAAACTCAAGCGAAAACCCAACTCTCGGGAATCCATGGTGTAAAAAACAGTATGCGGAGGGGGGCCGGACATTCCCCGGACGCCACCAGGGGAGAGAGGAGAGTAGTATTCATATCGTGTAATTGTGGAGGAGGAGGACAATGAAGACAAAAAGAACTCCTGAAGCCATCTTGGAGTCTTCTAGGGGTCCTCTTAAGGTTTTGTTTGGGTCCTCTCGGGGCCCTCTTGGGGCCCTTGTGGAAAGTTATGGGCTCTTCATGGGGCTCTTGTGAGGTGTTTTGGGGCCCTTTTTGAGCTCTCTGGGGGCACTCCTGGGGGCCTTTTGGGAGCGCTAGAGGGCCTCTTGGGGCCATCGTGGGGGCCTGGGGGGGTGGGGGGGCAGATTTCCCTCCCCCAGGAACGCCTATACGCGCCTCTTGGGGCGCTCGGGGGGCGCTCTTGGGCGCTCTTGTGCTGTCTTGGGGGCCTCTTCGGACCCTCGTTGATGAGACCCCAGAAGCCCATCGGAAGCGAAAATGCGAGAAGGCACAGCTCGTAGATGTTCTTTTTATTTCAACTGATTTGACATCTTAGGAGTGTCCGTGGAGGGCTCCGAGAGGACTTGGAGCCGTCTTGTGGTCCACTTGGGGGGCCGCTTGGAGGTACCCATCGGTCGTTGAAAGTAGGTATTCTTGGATTCCCAGATTCCAATCTACTTTAAGCGCCTTCCTACTTCAATGATGGAGTGGCTTCACCTTTTCCGTCCAGGGGGCGGACGGAACCCAATCTATTTTCAACGCCTTCCTACTTGATGTTTCTACCTACTTCTTCCGACCGACGGGTATGATTGAGGCCATCTTGAATTATCCTCGGCTATCTTGTCCCAATTGGAAACCATCTTGGAGCATCTGTGGCCATCTTGGAGGCATCTTGAGCGAAGAAGGAACCTCAAACGCAATGTGCTCCCCGCTTCTTAGAAGGCGCGGGCCTTCTCCGTAGATACAGGGCTGGCGCCTTCTAAGAAGCGGCCTGCTTCTAAGAAGCCTTCCCCCTTGTGCGCGCCGCCAGCAGTACCCGTGCAGAGCTCTGGTCCCTCGCGCAACGCCCAGCGCGTGCACGCGAGCCATCCGCGCCACCATCCGTTCTCGCACGTTCTCGAATCCTCAGAAGGGCAGCCCAAAACGATGGCAACTATCGAGATCTGTCTCTCCCTGACTCCACCCGCCCGCCCCGCAGACCCCCGACGTCGCGATTTTTTCGCAACGTCGAGCCGCAGAGGTTTGGACCCCTTCCCGTTTTTTCATGCCGAGTCGTTTTTCGACGGTCCTGAGGCCTGGCGAGGGCCCCCAGAGGCCGAGAATAGGGAAAAACCTCCCGTCGTGTTTTTTGCACAGTGCGAGGGGGCCTGGGCATGTCTCTCCCTGGCTGCACCCGCCCACCCCCTCCGCAGATATCGTCCCGCCCCCCCGGCCAGGCCCCCCCCCCTCCCCCAGCTGCAGCCTCTCTCACCGAGCGCGTTCCCCTGCCCGCAGAGTGCCTGCTCGCGAACGTCCGAAAAACCTGTGCCTTCCTCGATGCAAGATGTCGCAGATCCCCCGCGGCGGATCCAGGCCACTTTTCGCTTTTTTTGCTTCGCGAGCAGTGAGTGGAACGCCCCTGCCTGCTCTCGAGGCCACGCCCGGCCGCCGACGACGGCCCCCCCCCTCGCGAGACGCTGCCGCCGCCCGCCGCCGCCTCGCCGCCTCGCCGCCGCGCGCCGCCGCGCGCCGCCGCGCGCCGCCTCGCCGCCGCCTCGCCGCCTCGCCGCCGCGCGGCTCGCAGCCCGCTTTGTGCTTGGCTTGTGCGCCGCCACCTCGCACATGCGCTCCCTAAGCGGCCTGCCTGAGGACCCCCTCGGGGGGGGCCGGGCCGGGGGGCGGCCCGGGGGGCCCCAGCTCCGTCGCGCTCATGCTGCCCCCCCTGCTGCCTCCTCCCTCCTCCTTGTCATGGCGCCCACTCCACTCCACCGCCTCCCTCCTCCGTCCCTTCTCCTCCTCGTCCTCCTCCCCTGCTCCTCCTCCTCCTCCTCCTCCTCCTCCTCCTCCCCTTCCTCCTCCTCCTCCTCCTCCTCCTCCTCTTCCTCGTCCTCCTCCTTCTTCCCCAGTGTCCTGTCCTCCTGGTCGTCCCTCCTCCTCCTCCTCCTCCTCCTCCTCCTCCTCCTCCTCCTCCTCCCTCCTCCTTTCCCTTCCTCTTTCTCTTCCTCGGCTCGAATTGTCTGGTCCTCTCGTTTCCTCAGGGGTTAGTTTGGGTGTGGACGACACCCAAGGGCTTCTATCAGGAACGTGGGCAGGAATTCCAGGGCCAATAATCGTCATGCTGCCGGACAAGCTCGCGCGGCCCGCTTGGGTCGTTACTCTAAGGTTCTCGGTCGTAGTGTCAAAGGGTTGTGGGTTGCGGGCCCTCTCCCCGTTTCCAGTTACGATTCCGAGTGCTACGGAATCTCCCCCTCAAAACTCTTCGCGCCGAGACGTAACTTTGGGCAGGATCACGAAACCCTCGGCTGGGCAGAGGTTTTTTCCCACGCTCATGCTGCTGGAAGGGGTCCTCTCCTGGTTGGTTCAGGTTTCGGTGGTTTGCTGATGGCATACAGAGCGTTGGGTTTTGGCTTATTCTCTTCACGAAGCTGCCAGTTCCCTCCCCATCTTGAAGGAATGCTGTCAGAGAGTTTGGAGCACTCCTGTCCGCACCTGGCGCTCCATTGCTGGACCCCTCTCGGCCATGACATTGACCCTGGCCAGATTCGGGTGGAAGATATTAAATTACAATCCCCTTCAGGACGACTTAGGCAACACTCACGAGCTTATGTTCACCTTCCACGCCCTCCTCAGGACTCACCTCAGGCCTTCAGTCCTCAGGAGCCTCGTGTGAGACTTGGCCAAGAGAAAATACCTCTTGCATAACTGTCTGTGTCATGACGTCCTCTCGTCCTACCTTGCCTCGTCTACGTACACTCCCCTCCATAAGGGCGTCCTCCGTGTTTGCACCTGCAACGCAGCACGGTCGCGCATGAAAGTGTGCAGCCGTGGATATCAGTTCCCCTGCAAGTGGGAGCTTTGCGGCGCTCCCACAGGCTCGGCTCGATTCTCCACCGCCTCTGGACGTGTGCGTACCTGGCCTAGGTCAAGGAACCAGCTGGTTGAGATAAGGCTTTGCTGGACGGGCTGCAATCTATTCGACGAGTTATTCCTCCGACGTTTTACTCCTGGTTGCCCACGGCGCCCTCCCTCACCCTGGAGACGTCGCCTCCCCCCCCTCCCGTGCACATGGACGATGATCAGATCCAGGTTATCTGGTACCAGCCCCCCCGCAGCCAGGCTCGTTTGAAGGTGCTCTCTTCGTGGATGGTCCTCTGCGCCTGGCGGTCCACCGTCGAGGAGCTTTCGCGAGCTGCGCGGAGTGTGGCTCTCTGCTCCCAGGGTCAAGTTTGCCTGGCGCCAGTGCCCGTGGCCCAGGATGGGCCCACGTGCCCCAGACCTCTCAGGCTGGAGAATTCGGCGCTTACCTTTCAGGGTCCACTTGATTTCTGGGCCCAGCGTTTCAGGGTCGGGTTGCGAGGATGATGTAAAGACCCACTCGCTTCCCAGGCACGCCCAGTTTTCGGACAAACATATTTATGCCGGCCATTTTCTCCAAGCTCGTGCCTCCTCTCCAAACTTTCAGTTTCTGCCTGAGGTTTCCCACGGAGATTTCGGAGGAGCTTAGCTTCTGGAGGACTGGGAATGGTGATGCCGACCGTCTCGCGAAGGCCGCACTGGCGCGTCATCCCTCAGACCCGATTTAGACGAAGAGCTCAAGAATGAGGCTGCCCATGTCCGCGCCTGTTGTACTATGGCGTTGCATATCCTCCCTCATTTCCAATCCCTCAAGGAATGCAGTTAGGTTGAGTATGTGCCACCGCCAAAGCCTTCCAGAGTCCCAGGGGCCCATTGCTGGAGGTATTCCGGGACCTTCTAGAAGTGCTGTTCGTGCCTAAAGGTTTCTCGTAGTAGGTGGGCAAGGAAGCCATCTCCCTCTTCCTGTCTGTGGGGCCCTCCAGGGGCCCCCAGGGATCCCCAGAGGCTTCTTGGGGCCTCCAGAGACCTGTGCAGACGCTGAGGCCGACAGAGGGAGCTTGTCAGAATCCGAAGTGGCCCGCAGAAGCCACGCGCCCCCCTGCGCTTTCTGAAGGCTGGGTGCCCTTCTTAGAAGGCCCCCCACCCGTCGCCATGCCCCCTTCTGCGCGCCGCCGACTCCAGGCAACTGTGCCGGCGGTTCAGGCAGCAGGTGGGCTGGTTCGGGCTTTACGGCCCCACCACTGTACACGCGTTGGAAACGTTTGGAAACGCGTTTGGCGTACCATGGTCTGCCGTTGCGCGCGTTTGGCGTGCCGCCTTTCTTCCCTTCGCCCACCCGCATCTGGCGTATGGCTGCTTCGTTCCTTCGTACTCTACGCTGCGTCCCTCCGCGCCCTCTCCGGTCTCGTCGCCGACGCTGCTCGCTCGATGCTGCACCGGAGGCAACCTGGCCGGAAGAGCCCCCGGAGACGCGACGCGCGCAGCCTCCTCTTCCTTTTCGCTTCGAGACTCGACCGCAAACGGGCGACGGTCCTCGGGTGTCTCCCGGCCACCTCGCAGAGGGGTGTAGGTCGAAGAAGATCGGGGGCGGAAAAGAGGGGGGTGATGACTAGGGGGGGTGGCTATCATGGCGGGGGCCATGATGTTTCCCCAGATTTCATGGCGCCTCTTCTGAATTCATTACGTCCCTGGCCCCCCCGCTGGGCCGCGCACATGCCGCGGGTCATGATTTGCACCCCCCCTCTTGGACACTCCCCTCCTGGCCGCTCCCGAGAAGAGAGAACGCCATAAACACAAACTTTTGGCGCTCCGCGCGGATTTCTTGGATCCGCGCTGAGCTCCCCCTGCGGCGCCTCCGGCGCAGATCCTAGAAATCCGTGCGGAGCGTAAAAAGTGTATGTTTATGGCGTTTTTTGTTTGGAGGATGTTGGGGGGGGTAAAGCTTCCTAGAGGCATCCCTCCCTCTTCGAAGGCGCGGGCCACGTCTACTGACGCAGGGCCGGCGCCTTTAAGAAGCGCCCTCCTTCTACGACCCCGCCCCCCCTGGCACCCCCCTCTGCGCGCGCCGCCTATTTCTTCGCTCGGCGGCGAGCCTTCCCAGAAGACGGTGAGAAGGTGAGAAGGTGCGCGAGAAGGTGCGTGAGAAGGTGCGTGAGACGGTGCGTGAGAAGGTGCGCGAGAAGGTGCGCGAGAAGGTGAGGAGGTGCGTGAGAAGTCCTAATGGGGGGGACGTGAGAAGGTGCGGGCCTTCCCAGAAGGCCCGGAAGCCTCTCGGGCCTCCCGAGAGACGTTCCCTGGGCCCTCCCCGAAGACGACCTCCTCGGAGGCCAGAGGCCCTCCGAGAGGCCCCCGCCGCCTGCCGGGGAGGGCCCCCTCCTGCTCACGCTCTTCGGATATGCGCCTCCTGGGAGGTCCAGCTCTGGCCTGGACATGGAGAGAAGTCCGGCTTCATGCGGCTTGCTTCCGCTTAGTCCGGCTCATCCCCTCTTAGCCTGGCTTGGTCCCGCTTCATCTGGCTTGGTCCCGCTGCATCCGCGGCCTCGTGGCTCAGTCCCGCGTGCTATCCGCGGCCCGATCCGGCGCAGCAGCCCTCCAGTGGGGCTTCATCCTCCTGGTCCTTTCGCGACGAAGACTTCCCAGTAACCGGTTACTGGCTAACACTGCCCCCCAGCGCTCGCCGCCGATCTGCGCCTCTTGCTCCGCGCGGGGGGGGGCGGGGGCGGGGGCGCCCCCGCCGACAGTCGCGCGCCCACGCCCGACGCGGGTGGCCACCGCGCTCGCCGGCGGCGCTGCCACCCCCCTGCTCGGCGCGCCGGCGTGGCGAGGTGGACCTTGTCTCGTCGAGGGCAAGGGTCGACCACACGCAAGAGTGATTCTTCGCCGAAGGGACCCCTGGTGCGGGCCCTCTTAAGGGATCAAGAGAAGGAGGAGGAGGAGGAGGAGGGGAGGAGGAGGAGGAGGAGGGAGGGAGGGAGGGAGGGAGGAGGGAGGGAGGGAGGGAGGGAGGGAGGGAGGAGGGAGGGAGGGAGAGGAGGAGGAGGAGGAGGAGGAGGAGGAGGAGGGAGGAGGAGGAGGAGGAGGGGGTCAATCCAAACGGGGGTCAGTCAAGGTGCTGGCTCTTGCAGGATCCTGCAGGGCCAGGGGCGCACTGACCCGGGCTCGGGTGCAGGATCCTGCAGGATTTTGCAGGATTTTGCACGGCTTGACTGACTCGGGTCTGGATTGACCCGGTTCAGCAGACCCCCGACCACTGGGATCCCAACGATCGCCGAACGCGGTGCGGCAGTGGCGGCTTGCGCGCTTGGGTTCGGCCCCGCCACGGCCCGCGCCCTCCCCCGCTAATGCCGCGCACCACTTGCCCGGGGTCACTCTTGCGTATGGCCGAGTCTCATCGAGGACGGACGCAGTCCTCACATAGTGAGGACACGGACGGACTTAGGTCCCAGTCTTTGCGCCAGGGATGATAATTCTGGGGGGCTTGATATTGTACATCTGCAGAAACAATAACCCTATCCCTAATGTTCTGGGCCCTCCTAACTTATGTCCCCTCCCAAAGGGTTAGGGGTCTTTTTGTTGCTACTGTCGGGGAGGCATCCCCCCAGGCTTTGAAGGAGCTCGGAGTAATCTATTAGTTTACACTGCCTTGAGTTGTAAGCTTGCAGCTTGTTCACGTTTAGTGTCCCTGCGTGGTTTTCGGGCCTCGGTTCTGTTCGGTCGGTCCCTCCTCCGCTCATGTCTGCTCTGGCCCTCGCTGCGTTTCGGTTTCGGGCCCTCGTCAGTTCCTTTCGTCGCTGTGCGACTGCCTGGGAGTTAGCGCTTAGCTGTAATCCATGCCCAAAACAAGAGTAGCCTATCACGAATCAGCCTTGGAGCCGGCTGGGGAACTCAGGTGGCCCAGCACTGAATCCGGGAAGCAGGAAGGGGGGCAGGTTCGAGGTGCTGGGGTCGACAAGGTTTCCTGCCGTTTTCGGTCTCCGCGGCCCATTTTCGGGCCCTGGGGCCATCAAAAACGGACCCGGGATGAAACGGTGCACCAGGTGGGGACGGATTTCGAGCGGATTTGCGTTCATTCCCTGCTTTCCATGACCGATTTTCTCGATGCTCAGCCAGCTCAGACCCCCATGCCGCCGCCAAGCTCCGAGTATCCCGAGAGCGGGCGTTTCCTGCCGAAGAGGGCGTGCAGGGTGGGTTCACCAGGGTGGGATCGCGACGCAAAGA
>CAUYUJ010015992.1:251546-262231 GCA_963575745.1 Prorocentrum cordatum
CGCCCAGCCAACGCGCGCGCGCGGCCCGTGTAACTGCCGAGATCAGGGGAGTCGCGACGGGGGGAGCTGTGGCCCTCCCCCCCCTGGGGGACCCGTTGGCTTCGGCACCCCGCCCCCCTGCTTCGTTTACCCTCCAGTCTCGCGCATGGGTGCAGGCGGGCAGCTTCCATTGGTTCCGCCGCCGAACACAGCAATCGAGGATGTATCGCCCATGCATGGCCCATAAAGACACCATTGCCAGGACCCTGCGCCCGACCCCCACTCTCACCCTCCACTTCCCCGTGGGGGTGTGGGCAGAGGAGCGCAGCCTCCCCTGACTCAAGGGCTTCGTGGTGGGCCGGAGGCTTTTGCGCCGAGGGGCGGCACCCGCAGCTCCGCGCGCGCTCCTGCTCCCGCAGGGCACGAGCTGCCTCGGTGCGCGCTGCTCGCATTCCAGCGGTGCGCGCGCGGGCGGTGGCGCGGAGGCCTGGCGTACCGCTCTGGAGGCGCGGCCGCGGGCCCGGTTGGGGCCGCCAGACTAGTTCATTCGGTGCTTCTCCTGCCCCTCCATATCCCCCCTCCCCCCTCCTCTCCCTCAGCCGCCTCGTGGGGATTGTGCGGGTGCACGGACATGGCCGCTCCGCTCTGGAGGCGGGGCTGCGGGCCCGGCTGGGGCCGCCAGTTTCGTTAATTCGGTGCTTCTCCTGCTCCTCCATCTCCCCCCCCTCTCTCCCCTCCTCCATCCCTCCTCCCCCCCCCCCCCCCCCCTCCCCCCCCTCCCCCCCCCCCCTCCCCCCCCTCCCTCCTCCATCCCCCCCCCCCCCTCCCCCCCCCCTGCCCCTCCATCCCCCCCCCCCTCCTCCCCCTCAGTCGCGGGGCGCCCTGTTCGCACGGCAAAACAACAAAGTGACCTGGCAGGGGCGGCGCCCGCCGAGCGTGCGCGCGCGACCCCCGCGCCGCAGCAGTTCTCCCTGCGCGCGTGGACGGCCCCGCACGTTCGACAGCCAGCTTGCGGTGCTTCCTGTCGGAGGTCGGCTCGTGGGGGCTGTGCTCTGGACGCCCGAACTGGGTACGGAAAGAATGGGTACAATGCCCAACAGCAGTTCCTGTTCATTTTGAACAGGGTTCGCTGTCCACGCCGCCGCGGCTTGTGTCCATTCGAGACAGGGGGCCGCCTGCCCGACAGCGGCCGCTGTTGGTTCGGGACAACATTTGTTGTTGGGCATTGTGCCCATTCTTTCCGTGCCCATTTCGGGCGTCCAAATGTGCGGGTGCACGGACATGGCCGCTCGCCTTCCTCCTCCTTGCCTCGCTTCCCCGCTCCTCTCTTCTCAGGTGGCTTCGCAACGCGCGGCGGCCCGCAGCCGTCTTGCCCTGCGGCGGGCGCGCCCGCCGTGCGATAGCCCCCAGCCCCACGGCGGGGCGACCTCGCGAGCGCGAGCGCTCGCCGGCGTGGCGCCAACGTTCCGACGCTCGTGCTCGGCTTCGGCGGCATCGTGACCGCCTGCTGCTGCTGGCGCACCACGGCAGCCAGCCGCCCATGTATGGCTCGCGCAGCGCCGCCCCAGCGGGAGCCGCACGGGCGGCGCGGCAGGGGCGCAGCGGCGATGGCCTGGCTTTGGCTGCTCCCGCTGGTGGGACCCCGTACCCGACCTGCGGATGCCGCAAGAACGAGGCGTGGTGGCGGTTCTGCAAGCACTGCAAGGGCGAAATCGTGCCGACCCAGGCTCCTCCTCGCCGCCCTCGCTCTGCTGAGCGGCGTGCTGGCGGGCAACGTGCGCCATGGCAGGAGGACGGCGCTGCAGCACGGCGTGACAGCTGGCAGCGTGGTCCAGGCGGCAGAGCCGACACGGCAGGAGGACGGCCACGTGAAGGTTCCAGAGTGCGCTTCGCCCTGGCCAACGTGGAGGAGCTGCCCAGCGGGAGCGACGCTGACCCTGAGGAGGCCGAGCTGGTGCAGCTCATCAGCCTGCTGGAGCTCAGCCAGGAGGAGTGCGGGGTGCGGAAGTACCAGCAGCAACTTGACGACCTCCGCAGCGCTCGTCGGGCGCGGCCCATGTCGGTCGACGAGGCGATGGCGGCCAGGGACGCAGCTGCTGAGGCTCTGGACAAGGCCGTCGAGCAGGCTGAATCGCTCCAGATCCAGATGGACACCGCCAAGGCGATGGTGGCCTCCCGTTCCGCCCCGTATGATGCAGCTCTGGCGGCGTACACTACTGCAGTGCAGGCCCTGGCGCAACAGGTGGCTGGCACTACACCGCCGACGGCAGGCGAGGCACAGTCGGGGCGGCTGTCCATCGCCAAGTTGCTTCAGGGCGACAACGTGGAGCTCGACGACGAAGGACTCTTGGGTTGGAGGCCCTCGAGGACTACGAGATCCAGGAGTCCGACCGCGAGGAAGCCGCCGGGGGGAAGGCCGACCTCCAGGCCAAGTTCAAGGCCATGGCGCAGGAGGCCTTCGGCAAGTTCGCCTCCGAGGCTCGCGAGCTCGGGCGGCAGCACGCGGAGCTCAAGAACCGCCTCCAGAGGAAGCGCAAGACTGCTGATGCAGCGGAGGAGGGGGCGACCGTCCAAGCGACGAAGGCGAGCGCCACGGCAGTCCCAGAGGCTGGTGCGCCTGCAGCCCCTGCTGGCGGTGCCGCTGGCCCAGGTGGACCCTCGGCCGAGGGCCGCGACGACGTGGTGGAGGCGGCGCGTGCGCGGCTGGCAGCCGCTGCTGCCAGGGGCGCTGGCCGTGGTGCTGGCAGCAGTGGCGGGGCCGCTGCCCCTCCACGGACGTCCGTTTGACGGCCCTGCTGAGGGGCATCTATATCATCGGCCACTACAAGTCCATGAAGATAACGCCTACCCAGCTCCAGTGGGCGATACACCTCCGAGGAGGTGCCACGACTGGTTTGGCTACTACTACGTGGGGCGCTGCGCTGGTCAGCAGTGGACTTTATCCCTTCCTGCCCGCACTCATGCGACCGACGTGCGATGACTGGCTGGGCGAGGCTGGCTCTCACATATGTGTGGGGAAGGACATGGGCCCAGGGTGGCAGCGGGCACCTGTCCATCAGCGAGACCTCGCACGTGCTTACCCGGAGTCTAGCGACCCCGACGATTCGTGTGACTCCACGACGGCGAGCTCCAACGGTGCAGCGAAAACAGCTACACGGCGTTGCAGCACTACTGCGACGCGGCGGGCACGTGCTCTCGTCACCACCCACCAAACCACCCCAACCCAACCCGAAGGCTCAGATTTGCCCTCCATTTCCAGTGGGGGGGGGGGTCGCGGAACATCGAGAAAACACGTATGGAACCCTTACCCCCCCAACCCGAAATTCGGGTCTTCGGGTTGGGTTGGGGTGGTCTGGTAGGTAGTCATCTCGGTCGTCGGCGTCGGCGCGGACTTCGCGCTGGAGCAGCCCGTCCGCGTGCTGGGCACGCCGCATCACAGAATGGTACTGGCTCTAATATCAGATGCAGGCCACAAGCCATCGCGCACTCCGAGTGCCGTCCCCTTGGGCCTCTTGGGTCATGGAACGCTGACCCCTCCATCTCCCAGAGGACTGTCGCGGGCGGCGAGCCCTCCGCGTCGGTCCAGCTGGACCCAGCTGGCCCTTGCTCGGCTAGAGAAAGCGACGGGGAGGTGGGCCTTGGGGGGGCTGAGTCGCCCAGGGTCTCGGCGAGTACGATGCGCCGACATCGGGGCAGAGCCTGCGAGATCATGACCGTCAACGTCACGGGCTGGGGCTCCCTCCTCACGCAGCTGGAGGAAAGGCGCGTCCCCGAGGACGTGCAGGCTGTGATCATCCAGGAGCACCGCCTGGCGGAGGCCAGGCTCGAGGCGGCGATGAAGGCTGCCAAGGCGCATGGTTGGAAAGCGGACCTGTACCCCGCTCGTCGCACTGGCAACGGCGACGGCGCCACGGGAGGAGTCGGGCTCCTGGTCGGGCCCCACGTGGCCTTTCGGCGCCTGCATTTCAATCACGGCGGGATCCACGCGCCTGGCACGGCACGCCAGTGGACCACAGACCTGGGGCCCAAGGAGGGGCTGGTGCTTGCTGGCCTGTACCTGCACACCAGCAAGGACCTGGAGGGCGTCAACCTCGACCTCCTGTTCCAGATATGGCAGCGTGTTGCATGCGGCTGATAGGCCCTACGTGCTTGGAGGAGACTGGCAGAACCTACCCGAGTCCCTAAATTGCCTGCGGTGGCCCAAGGCGGTGAAGGGTGAAGTTGTCGCGCCCAGCCAAGCCACGTGCTACACCGCCAACAGCGCCAGGGTCATTGACTACTTCGTGGTTCGCCAGGATCTGCATGGCTGTCGAGCCCGCACCTTTGATGGATTATCCGTTACCCCGCGCAAGGGCGTCATCTTGGAGCTGAATGTCCAACGCGTCCCGCTCGTGGTGCGCAAAGCCCATATGGCCAAGGCTTTTCCGTCGAGGCAACTTGTGGGGCCGCAGATACCTGGGCCCGACTGGCAGGCGGTGGTGGACATGGCGGCGGCAGTCGACACGACGAACGAGCTGGACGAGGCGTTTCGTGGATGGCTGGGGCGATACGAGGACGAGCTGATTCACCACTTCGGCTGCGAGCAGCCCGAGCGCTACCGTGGACGCTCCGGCGGCATTCGCCTGGTGTACTCGACCCTGCAGATGCACTGCCGAGGTCAGGCGAAAGGGCGCGGCGCAACTGACCCGAGCGAAGGACGCTGGCAGTGGCTGGCTCAGCGGCTACGCGAATGGAGATGGCGGCGTGCGGCAGTCCAATCCAACCCCAGCCGTGACGGTCAGCAAAGACTGTGGGGCCTACAGCTACCTCTTATGAAGTTCGCCCTCCCACAGCCCACGCGCTGGCCTGGGATGTGGGAGGCCTGGCGATCACTGGTGCGACGTCTGGACCGCCTGAGTGAGGACGACCTTGACCACCTGATGCACGACCTGGAGATGTGCGCTGACCGTGCGGCCAGCCAAGCCTCATATCGGCGCTGCAAGAGGACTCCACCACCGACGGCGGTATGCGTCGCGCCTTCAAGTGGATCAAGCAGGACGCCCCGTGGGCATGCACCAACGCTACGGCAGGGCCGGGCGTTGGCAAGTCTATCGTGGACGAGGCGCGAGACGCAGTTCGACCCTGGCACGACTTATGGGGGCATGGCGAGGGCATCGAAGCAGTACGGTGGCCTGACGACATCGGCGGGATCGAGCTGCCGACGATCGACGACCTTCGGAAGACGGCGCGCACCTTCAAGTCAGATGCTGGACTGGGCTGTGACGTGGTTCACCCTCGCCGCATGATTTCTCTCAGTGATGAGGCGCTTCAGGCACTGCTGGCGCTATGGAGTTCGATGTTGCAGCTTGGCCACGTCCCGCTCCCTATTCGGGTTATGCGAGAGGCGCTTCTGCCGAAACCTGATGGAGGACGGCGCGCGATCGGCATCTTCCCTGGCACGGTGCGGCCGCTGACACGGATCCTGCGGGCTACGGTAGGCGCGCAGTGGTCGGACAAGAACAAGCGCAGCTACATCTTCGGCACTGGGGGTCAGAGCTGCGAGGCCTGTGTCTGGCGGCAGGCGGCTGCGGGCGAGTGGGCCACGCATAGTGGTAAGACCTGCTTGTCAATCCTACTGGACTTGTCCAAGGCATACGAGTACATCAGCTGGCATCGCTTGGCCGATCGAGCCAACGAACTTGGGTTCAACATGTGCGCGCTACGGATGCTGACCAAGCTATGCGCCATGCCCAGGCTCCTCCCATGCGAAGGCATTGTATTCGACCTGATGACGCCCATGCGCGGCGTGGTGGCGGGATGCTCTTTCGCAGATCTGATGATGCGTAGTTCTCTCATTCCCATTTTGGACGACCTGGCGGCAATACCTGGGGTTTCAGTCGGCAACGTAGTTCGCGATATCCAGATGCAGGCCACAGGGGCTAGGGCTACCGTGGTGGAGCAGCTCGGCAAGGCATATCGCCAGGCAAGGAGTGCCCTGCAGGACGCCGAGCTGCTGCTCAACGAGAAGAAGGGCAAGCCCGTCGGAAACGGTTTCCAGGCCAGCGTGGACCTCGGCAAGCGCTGCCCCTCGCGGGTACAGGCCAGAGACCAGTCGACGCGCAACCTCGGCTGCGACTACAGCTGCGGCAAGCGGCACGGCGTGCAGGCGCGGCTGGGGCGTCTGGGCAAGGTAATACGGCGCAGTGTAAAAATCAGGGCACTCCGCAGGGCCAGGGGCAAATGCAAGCAGCTCGTCAGCACGGGGCTCGTCCCTGCGGGAACCTGAGGCGATGGGGTCACTGGAAGGTCCTGGAGTGGGGTGATGGCCCTCAGGAGGGCTGCGCGGGCTGCCTTGATCCCTCACGCGGCTCGCAGATCCCTCACCATCGATCTGGCGTTGATCCCTGGAGACACCACGGCCGTCGACCCCGCCTACCCCTGCGCGGTGAACCCCATCGTGTTGCTTGATCAGGCCTTTTGGGACTCTTGGATGCCTCGGGAGATCCTCTGCCGCATGCTCTACAACGCGGATAAGTCCCTCCGCGAGGCCCGCGCGCCATGGAGCAAGGTCGTGGGCCCCGTCTCGGCTGCGCTAGCCTCAGGTTTCAGGATTTGGTGGACTCTTGGAACTGGTGTGGGGAAGCTCTGTGCGGCCGACGGAGAAGTGCTTGATCTTTGTCGTGAATGCCCCCGCACTGTGAGGATGGTTGCCCAGTGGGGGGTCGAGGTATGGCTCCTCGACAAGGCCCGCAGGGAAGAAGGTTACCTCCAGTCCCTCTCCCACGGCCCCTACCTCGCCCCTCTCAAGGCCCTTGTGTCCAGGCGTACAGATAACGACTGGACTAGCATGCATAAGGCTACGGTTCGGTGCCTGGCCGCCAATGGGTTCTGGGGGGATGAGCGGCTGCGCAGTGTTGGCCTGCATGATAGCCCAATGTGCTCGCTCTGTGGGGAGGCGCCTGGGACCGTGGGTCACTGGTGTTGGGGTGACAGTGCGGGCACTTGGGCTTTCCGTCGCGATTACCTCGTGCCACCTTCCTTCCGAGAGGGAGCTTTGAGCCATCCCGATTGGCCCCTTTGGTGCCACGGCCTTGTGGCCAATCCCCGCCCGTGGCTCCCTCGTCCCACGATGGATCTGCTCGTTCACTGGCGTGTGCGTCCTCCCTCGGGGGCCTTCGAAGGCCCATGTTTTGGCGATGGCTCGTGCAGTTCTCTTGTGGCCACCGACCCCAGGCTCCGCAGGGCTGGATGGGGGGTGGTCCAGGTGAATTCAAGCGGTTTAGATGTCCTGGCCTCGCTGTGCGGCCCCTCCTAGGTTTAAACCAGAGCTCTGAGGTTGCCGAATTGTTTGCTCTCAAGATGTATCTAGACAATGTCGGCTTCGGCCCATACGAGTACCCCTCTGATTGCGATTGGGTGGTTTCGAGCTTCCGTAAGGGTCGCTGCGAGACCACAGGTGCCATGCACGCCTGTGCTGACTTATGGGAGGGGGTTTGGGGCCGTGTGTGTGACCTGGGGGGTAATATCGTGGTGACTAAGGTCAAGGGTCACGCGCGAGGGCGCGACGACGACCTTCACGAGGGAGCGAGATGGCGGCGGCTCGGCAACAAGGCTGCCGACGAGGCGGCACGGGCTGGCGCAGCCCTCCACCCCTCGGACCAGGATGCTGAGGATCGTGTGATCCGCTCCCACCGTTTGGTCCAGTATGTAGGGAAGTACCTGGCCAGGACCATCCGTGGAGCGGGGCCAGGTCTTGCGTCCGCCTCCCGCCGCGAGGTGGGGCTTAGGAGGGGTCGCCGAATCGTTCCTCGGCTCTCGGATGATCCTGCGCCTCCCGAGGGCTCTAATGACCCTGTCTGGTTTCCTAGGGGTGGCTACAGGTGCATCAAGTGCCTGCGTTCGGGAGGAACGGTCCAGATTTTGAAAGCCACTCCGTGCAAGCTTGGTGAGGGCCACCGCGTCTGGACGGTGGGCCCTTTTGTGTTCTGTAGTGTGTGCGGCGCCTACAATGAACACAGCACCCAAAAGCTCGGTCAAGGTTGCCGTGGAAGCTGCCCGCGTGGGTCTGTTGCGTGGGACCGCCTGCGTAACTTGTGGCGTGGCAGCCACCCCCGCAGTGGGATCGAGCTTCGGGTCTCGGGAGTCGGACCCCGCCCCGCCCCCTTCGGCTCATTCGCCCTCGACCACAAATTTAAGGGCCTGGAGGTCCTCCCTGGTCCCGAGGATGAGGATGTGGCTTGAGGCGTGGTCGGTCCTGGGTCCGCTCCCGTTTTAGAGCTGTTTTCCTGACGGTGGCACTCGTCTCCCCTCTTCCTCCGCCTTTCCCCTCCTGGGAGGTGCCCGTCAGCCACCCGCTCGCGCCCTAAGCGCGAGGCCGCTGGTTGCTAGTCTCGACTGCACCCCTCGGCCTCGCCAGCACAAAACGCCGCTCCTCTCTTCTCCTGGCGTCGTGGTTTGCTCAGGTCATCTCGTTGGCCGTCTGGGCTTCGTGGGGTGTTCGCATGCGATGTATAGTCGGATCCGGTGCGCTCATGTCGTTTTTTCAGGCCACGGTTCACTGCATGAGCCTACATATCGTAGGTTGGCTCGAGTCGGGGTCCCAGTTTGCCTGGCGACATTTTGATTTGCACAGTGGTTTGGGCCGCGCAGTGTCAAGTCGTGTGGTCGCGCTCCATCCTCCTTCTCTTCCAGAGCAGATTGGACAACTTGGGGTTCTAACCCTTCCCCGAAAGGGGAACGTTGGGGTCGGAAGAGCAACTCCCTTCACCAACGCGCAGAGAGGCGGCGGGATATAAAAAACATACCCGCAGCCTTTAATCCCTTCCCCCACATTCTACCCTCATGCTCCTTATTAGGATGCGTCCTTTTGACAGGCTCGATTCGGCATCGGCGCTGGTATCTCTGTGGTCGAAGACCGGCCAGATCCAGCATCATGTGGCTTAGCTCCTTCTGATCTCGCTTTTTCCTGCTTAACCTTGCATGCCTCTAGACATCTGGTGGTCCTGGGAGCCGCATGCATGCCACCCGAGGAAGGTCATTGCATGCACCGGGTCTGCCACCTGAAGGGCTGGTCCCGGGAGCGACCGTCACACAGGCAACGGTGCTCAGTTCACCACTGCCGACTGGCCCGCTCCCTGGCCACATGACTCGTAGAGCTTCCCCATACGCGAAGCGGCTCTGATCCAGCTTGGTGACCCCTCAATCGGCCCACCCGATGCAAAGAAGAAGACCTTTGCCCCCGCAGTCGGGCCACCCCTGCTGATGCCCTTCGTTCCCCGCCGCATCTCCCGCGATGCTCTCGTCTTGGAGCGCCCGTCGGCACCCGCCCCTTCCTTCTCGACGCCGTGCTGCTGTTTGCATTTTTGGGCCCTCGGAAGGGCCCTCTTGGAGCGCTCTCGGGGGTTCTTTGGGGCCGTCTTGGGCCATCGTGGGCGTCTTGGAGCGCTCCTGGGCTGTCTTGGAAGCCTCTTGGGCCCTACTGGGCGCTTTCTGGAACCCTCTTGTCCCGTCTTGGGGTGTCCCGGCCCCCCGCCCCTCCCGCTCCCGCCCCGCTCCCGCCCCGCTCCCGCTCTCCCCGAGAGGCTCGGGCCGAGCAGCCGAGAAGCTCCATGTCAGGTTCTCTCTCTTAGAGGCCTCGCTGGTGCTCCTGCTGGACGCGTCCAGAGCTCGGCGGTGAGCGAGGGGGGGAAGTGAGAAGGAGAAGGCCGCCTCAGAAGGCTCGGAAGTCCCCTGGCCTTCTGAGAAGTTTTTTAAGCCTTCCCCGAGGACGCAAAAAACCTCTCAGAGGGCGCGAGGGCTTCTGAAAAGTCCCGCGGCCTTCTGAGAAGGTCTTCTCCTTCTCAATTCCCCCCTCGCTCGCCGCCAAAGAGCTCCGGGGAGTGCGGATCCCAAAAGGTTCCAGTGACCCGTCGACGTCTGTTCATGGGAGCCTCGGGCGGCCACGCCGAAGCCAGCTCTTCCTGCCTCTGGACCGCATTTGGGCCGCATTTGGCCCATACTCCTGTACCTCCTCCCCCTCCTCGTTCTTGTCGTCTCCCCTGTGAAGGGGCGCGCCTGGTCCAACCAAATCTGGCCCAGACAGTGTGCTCCAGATCCGGTCCGAACCAGGTCCACCTCGGACAGCGCCCGAGGCGGCGCTGGCTCCCAGGGCACGGACACCGAGTGACCCCGCCTCGTGCCGCCTCTCGACGCAAGAGGGGCCCAGTGGCAGGAGGAGGGAGGGACGACGGACGAGGGACGAGGAGAGAAGTGTGGGGCGGTGCGCGCGCACGCGCGTCCACTACACACCCATGCCCATGGGGGGGACGGAGGGGGCCATGGGTGCGTGTTGTCGGATGGGGGTCCCTGCTCGAACGGAAGCAGCCCCCGCCCTGCTCGGATGGGGCTAGGACCAAGATGAATCCGTTCTAGGGCCTCCTCAGCGCTCTCAGAGCGTTCTGGAACGCTCGGAAATGGCCGCGGCTCCCGAGACATCCTCAGAGAGCCGCTGCATCTCAGATATTCTCGATTTATCCTCGCCCGAGGCTATCCTCGTCCTGGCTTCGTCTTACCGTCGGACCGAGGTACAAGATGGAGATCGGTTCGGAGAGGGTACCCTAGCTTTCTCTCCGTGCTTGTTGGCTGTTCTCGTGCATCCGGGGGAGGGCACCCTGGTTTGGCCGACGGAGGAGGAGGAGGAGGAGGAGGAGGAGGAGGAGGAGGAGGAGGAGGAGGAGGAGGAGGAGGAG